>VXAV01004434.1:26977-47668 GCA_013399715.1 Alectura lathami
TTTTTCTGTAGGAGTGTGCTCCATACAGCTAATCCCATCGGCCTGAGTTGCCATCTGGAGTATGCCACGAGCGGGTCTGTGTAACAGAGGTGTTGCGAGTGTATGAGAAGAAGGGCAGCATACTGAGGGCCTGCCAGGAGCCATGGGCTGTTCTCCCTCATTCACACTTGGTGACTAATACACAAAATGTACCCAATGAAGGGCAACTGGCTCTTGTGAGAGCTCTCCTGGAAATAAAAGCCTACATTGCATCAGCAGTGTTTCCCTCCCACACTTTGGGAGCAGGATACTGCTATGTGTGCCACAGGAGCCCCACCTCAGGGGACTTTCAGAAAGCAGAACTATGGACAGCAAACAAAAACTGCTAAAGCCTGATGAAAAGATGCTTGTCTCCTGCTGTGCTAGTAATGGCCTTTCTGCAGTCTGAATGCCAAGGGAAGGCCTTGCAGCAGCTGGTGGCTGGTGACCTTCTTGTTACAAGCCCAGCAGCTGCCCGTGGTGGTTATTGTTCCTGACCACACCTGCGCCCTCCTGAACGCTTGTCCCAGGCAGCAGAGCCCCAGCAGCTCAGCTGCCGTAATCAAGGCAGCTCCCGTGCATCCCTGCAATCTCTGAGGAGCTGCGGGTCTGTTTCTCTCCTGGCCCAGCAGCACCAGGCACACAGACATCATCCCATTCTTCAGTGGCTACAAGTCTTTTGGGGGGCTCTGCAGTCCGTTTACAGCTATGGCTGTTTCTGCTTCTGCTTCTCTCCTATCCTTTCCTGGCTTTATCAGCCTCCTAACTGGTGTCACTTAGCTCCCTTCTATGGTAGGCATGTGTAGGGAAGTGCAAGTTCCCAAAATCCCAGCAAAGCTTTCTGTTGGAAAGGGGAGAAAATGGGTCAAAACCAGCAGCCAAGTCCTGATGGCCATTACCTTGTAGGATTATTTGTTTCCCCTTTTTAGGCCTGAACTCTGTACTAGGCTGTCAGAGCAACAACAGCTCCAGGCAGTGGGGATACTTCCCACCCACTGATCTCAAAGCTCTCTCCTGACAGCGGTGGACTTTTACTAATCACACTTCAGGGACACGAGGCAGGAAGGACAGAGATGTGATATGATCTCCTGTCTGCCCTGCCTTGCTCATGTCTCTCCTGACGGTTGCAATTCCTTGCCACATCAAGACTCAGGTCCTCATGTCACACAAGAAGTAAAAAATCACCCATTAATCTTCTTTCTGTTTTTCCCCCAGGGGCTGCTGTGTTTGTGCAGGCAGGGATGCATTTGCTCAGAAAGGCAAGTGCTGCCCATCGGCAGCAGTCACCCTTTCTCTGCCCCTCTCTGGAGGGCTCTGCCACCCCCACTTGCTGCTTGATATCCCTCTCTGGTAAAATGGCAGCCAGGTTACCCTCTGCTCCTGAAACAAGGCACCTAGCTCATTTGTTGACATTAACCTCAGTAATGAAAGGTGCAATTTATGTTTGTAAAGAAAAAGAGAAAAAGCACAAATGTTTAGGTCATATATCCTCCCTTCCCTCCTAACCCCAATGCCTTTGGTCCATTTTGAATTTTGGTCCAAAAGCTCATTAAAAGGAAAGTACAGCCAAGTATTAGTCTGAAAGAGAGGACAAAATGGCTCATCCATCAGGAGAAAGACAAACAGTGTCAGGTACTGGTTACTAATTTGTTCTTCCCTGGGAGATCTGCTTCTTTCTAACCAGGAGGGTATTTTGCCATGGAGAGGTGCTGAGCTGACGTGATGTTTTCTTACCCCAGGCTTTTCTCTTTCCTGATGTGACTGTGTGGCAGCCATCTCCCATGCCTGTTGACCACCTTCCTCTTCTGAAGTGCTGAATGGGTGCTCCTTGGGGAAGGGACATGTCCCCAGCACAAAGACAGAACCTGCAGTCACCTGGAACAGCTGAAATGTGGTGAACAGATCCATTCTGTTGCAGCAGAATGATGGCAAACAGGTAAATTCAAAAGAGCAAATCAGTATGAACCATAAGCCAAATAAAGAAAAGTAAGGCTCTTCTTTGAGGGGATCTTGTAAACATGTCTTAGGACAAAACTAATTCTAACAGTGGTATCAGACCAATACTTGACACAGTTCCTGGTAAGGGCAAGGGCTCAAAGATGACAGAGGGAGAAGGCTAGATGGTGATATAAATGTTGCAAGACAAAGAGGAAGCGTAGGGGTTTTTTTGGTCCAGAGTAACACAAAAGGCTTTTGAGCAGAAACCACTGAAACTGAAGGTGTTGATTTGCAGTGTTGCTAGCAGCACTAGGGAAATGCCAAAAAAAAAGTGGAAGAAAGATGGGGTTTTTACTAATATATCAAAAGTACAAATGATATGTCCATTTATGACCTTCAAGTCCAGTCAAAACAATGGAACAACTAAATGATATTCTTTATTTTAAAAGGGTAACTAATAAATGACATTTATCATTATCAAACTAACAGTTCTTTGTTGAGACTATGAGTTTGATGGGAAAAGTAAAAATACTAATGTTTAAATTTAGTTTTCATTCAGGTCTTTACTTTGGGAAAAAACAGTATTTTGATTAAAAAAGCACAGAGTGATACGTAATTCAAAGTAGAGCATGTTCAGTGGCTTGGAGAGTGAGTCACTGCCAGAGCTCCTGTGTAACTACAACTGGGGAATTTTTGCTCATCAGGTTGGATTCCAGTGGTGCCCTGAAGGCAGTTGCAGTGCTGGTCTTGCCTCTTTTCCTGAATTAACTGTGGTGCTTTGTGTGCGTGTTTGTAAACCTGTGTCTCTTTTCTGGTGTTTTTAAGCCTGCCTGTACAGGCGAATCCTTGATCCCACATAATTTAGTGACTTTTATTGATGGTCTGAAGGGCACCTACATGAACCTGGCACTGATCATGTTTGCAGGCAATATAAAACTTGGAGAGTGGTGGAGGAGGTCTGCTTACTGACACAGTGTATCTAAGACTGTTCAGTGGGGTAGGCACAATGTGAAATGCGTTCTTGGCAAGTACACTGAAAGGTCTGCCTTGCTACCTGAGCTGCTGGGAGCTTTGTCTCTGTAATTACATCAAGCTCCACTGGTCCAGGGGACCAGTGTCCCCTTCAGGAGCACATCCTTGTAGGTGTGTTTTTGCCTTCAGTCTGTCAGGCAAGAGCACAGCAACAGCAAATGGAGGGAAGGTCCATCTCAACATATTCTGTCTAGAAATAACCCCCAGGGTTTTTGTGGTTGGAGGAACCTTCCATTGCCACTGCTTGCCAAAGGTTGTGGTCACCGGACACAACATAGGGATGGGATGTTTTTCCAAATGATGTGCTCATGCTCAAGTGAAGTTAATTCAGGGAAGGCCTGTGGTCTCTGCTAAGAGTTTTCATTCCCTTTTCATCTGAGGACTTCAAAAATTTTGCCATTGAAAATATAGATCCCTTAGAAATGTCATTCATGTAGACTGTAATATAGTTATGGAACAGTTATAGAAGCTGCCTTCTTTAGTCATCTCTACATTTTAGAGAACACTCTGCATGGGAATTGCAGGTCAGCTGCAGTGGGGTAACCCTGGCAGTCCTGTCTATCTCATCCCAAAATCGATGATGGTACCAACTTATCCTTAAGAGAAGGATGCACCCTCTAGTGCAGCGTTAGTCAGCAGTCTCCTCTGCTTTAGCAGTTGTTATTTTTTAGTCATCGAAAGAAGGGCTGCTTTAAGAAATACCACTTGAGTCATAAGGAAACAGAGCAGCGGTCAAATCTTGGTATCCTGAGTAGGAAGTTGCACTCCTATCTCCTTCCTGCGTCTTTCCAGAAGATCTCTGATAGTCGTCTCCTTTCTACATTTCTGTCACCGAGCTGCCTGGGGAGCGAAACATGCCCTGCTTCCTCAGAAGCCTCTACAAGGCTCCAAAAGGTCCCTGCCAAACCCCATTTGCTGCCTCATTTGGGGAAGCTGCAGGCTGTGTTTCTGGGGTATCACTAATCCTTGGCTGCTCTCAGCTCCATTCCCATCCCTTACTGTATGTCATATGGCTTCTGGAAAGACGAGAAATAAAATGACTCCAGGCTGAGGGCCTGGTGGGGTTGGTGCAAAACTCGCCACAGCTCTACCTTGCCATTAGTACCTTTTCCTATCAAATCAGCATGCCTGAACTATGCCTGCTCAACAAAAGCACTTTGTCAGCTTTAATTATTATTGTATCTGCTATAAGTTGAATGCTTACTGTTTAGTAAATTCATGCATGAGGCCAGGCAGATATGATTGATTTAATCCCATTTTGCAAGCTGGGAAAGTTTAGGCTTGTTCCTGTAAGTGATGTCACGGAGGGATGTGGCAAGGAGCCGAGTGAGAAGTAGGCTATTTCTTGGGCAGCTTCCTGAGGAGGAAATGGCTGAGGACACGTACATCTGAGTATATCTGAATGCGTGCATGCTTTGTAAGCAGTGCCCAAGGCAGCACTTCCTGCCTCCGCTGAGGAAGGAAGCTTTGTGGTGACAGCGTAAGGTTTGCAGGTAATGCTGGCTCACGAGCAGAGAGGGAGGATGTGACTCTCGGTGTGTCACTGGGGCTGAGCCAGGAGCAGTGCGAGTGGAGCTTCCAGCCTGGGTGCTGCGCCTGGCTGGAGAGGGACCCCAGGACAAGGCTTCTCTTCCCCAGCAATGACACCACCACTGCTGTGTCTGCACTGCCCCTCAAAGAGAGGTGGAATGATGGGAGGGGCAGCTTTCTGGCTGATTTAGAGGAGACCTCCATGTCTCAAAGATCTCAACTTCAGAAACATGTCTTCATCACCTTGGGCATCTGTCAGTGCCCTCGCTCAGTGGTTTTGGGTGCCAGATCCAATTCCCTGTGTGTGTTAGTCTTCATCTAAGGACATCACAGCTAAGTGCAGTCCTCAGTTAAACCGGTGCCTTCCAGAGGTACGTAGGGAGTAATAAGGAATGAGTTTCATATGATTATAGATATTACATAATTTTAAAAATAATTTAAAATTATAGCAATTTTTATACTACTTGGTCTGTAAATTGATGTGAGCTAGGAACAACACTGGGCTCTTGCTTCTGTGTTTGCTAGCAGAGGGCTTAGGTAACACCTAGTCTGTCTGCAGACAGTCATCCTTACCTTGTTGAAGGCAACCTCCCGTTGTGCCTCCTGTCCCATGTGGCAGGCTGATGGGCCTGGTGCTTCAGCCTCTCAGGCATTGAACCAGCAGCTGTGGGGAAAAGAGTGGCTCTGGCAGATGCTTGCAGCTCCTTGCTGCTGTGTGCAGCTGGCAGTAGCATGTCCTCTGGGCTCAGCTTTGCCTGGGCTCAGCGTGCTGCGCTGTCCCAGTGCAGCATCTTGCCCAGCTGCAGTGAGACGCTGTGGGCTTGTTCAGCTGCTCTGTGTGCTGGATTCAGTTTTATTTCACCGTGAAAGCTGCTTTTATACAAAGAAGTCAAGCTCTCATCCTAGCTAAACATTTATATTATTCTTTTGCAGAAAAGTAGAAAGACTATCATGGTCTGCAAACACCTGATCGTGCAATGAGCCTATTAATGGTGAAAGAAAAAGGAGACTCCAAATTCTGATTTATAAGCAGAAGTAAAATGATGATAAACTATATTTGATCTCTCCTGCATGCTGGAAGATTAGGTGTAGCCCAGGTTCTGGGCAAAAAGTCCAGGTGAATCTTGTAGTCCTCCTGCTAGAGCAGCATCTTCCATTCATTTGTGTGTCATCTGATCTGTTAAATGAGAAATAGCATCTTTGAGAGCAACGGGCACAGAAAGCTGCCACTAAGTTTCAATGGTCATAAGAAATTGTCACTCTGCATATGTCAGAACCCTGTGCAAGAAGGTTATGGGAAGTCTGTCATTCTCTATGCTGTGTACATATAAGCACAAAGCAATTACCAAGCTAGTACCTGGAAAAGGTGAAATGACAAAAATCCCAGACTGGGTTTTATTGCGGAGTTAAGCAGCAATATCCCTCCCTGCAGCTGTTGTTCCCAGATTTTCCCTAAGCAGGATTAGTTTGTGACCAGAGTACAGCACCTCTGTGAGTCCAGGTAATCTATCCTGAAACTGTATTTCTAGGGAGACCTCATTATATTTCTGAATGACTCTGAGCTGGCCTAACACGCTGGTCTTCCAGGGCAGCCTGGGGCAGCCAGATGACTTTTTTCTAACACTGTTTAGAGAGGAATGAGCCCAGGGTCTAGTGACTCTTGAATGGCAGACCTGGGGCAGGGGAGAGGAGGGAACAGGATGGCGTTTGTGGACGCAGGTGGAAACTGAATGGGATCAGTGCCAGGATCAGTTGCATTGGAGTAAAGCCCTGGCCATCAGGAGGCCCTGGGATTATAGACTTTATTGGTGTCATGTGACACATCCCAAGTGACTTCACACAGAAAACTAAGAAGTGTTTCTGTTTTCTTCCCATTGCTTCTGTGGCCCATTCTTTATTTTCATAAATATGAAGAAGTTAGTTAACCACCGGCACGCAGTAGAAAAAACTGCAGTAAGTCATTGGTGGTAGACCCTTGCTGTAAAACTGCTTGCTGCAATACTAAAGAAGTGTTTCTGCAGAGAAGCCTGATGCCAAAGAGAAGATCAGGCACGACCACAACAGCAGAGGGGAACATCTTCTGCTTGATGCTGCTTCCCCCTGACCCAAAGCCCTGGTGGCAGAAAAGTGACCTTCTGCAGAAACCAGTCTGAGGCAAAGAGTGCCAGGGAGCGAGCCCCACTGCCAGGACATTGAGGTCTCTGTACACTGGAATGACTTGGACACCATACAGACAGATGATGGACACTGTGGCTGCACTCCAGCGTGAAGGAGGATCAGTGGCGAGGTTTGCTCTTACTGCAGTATGTCTCAAAACAATATTTTTGTGGTTGCATGAGCATAGATTGCATGATATTTTCTTCCTTGCAATGAAGGACAGACAGTCTGACTAAAAATAAAATCCAAATTCAGCCCAGAGTGGATTCCTCCAGAATATTGCTTTTGGCCAAACTGCTTGGACTTGGACAACAACGTCTGGAAAGGATTCTGTGTCCCTTGACTGGCTAGAGAAAAAACTGTGCTTAATCTTGGCAAATATCCCAGCTCTCTACAGGGCGCAGAATGCTTCTCTCCTTTTTGACCTCCTTGCTGTTAGACTTTTATGCCAGCCAGAGTTTAGAAGTTCCCAGTTTATTGCAACAAACTGAAAATGGCTGGCAGAAGACTTCAACAGATGCAGGAGTAAGGTGATTTATTCTTTCTCCAGAAAGGCACAGAAGAGAGGCTTTGTCCAGCCAAGCACTGACCAGAAAAGGTATGGAGCAAAGCAGGCTATATCAGCTCCAGCCCACAGAAACTGCCCTTCCTAGGAGGGAAAACCTCATTCTGTACTGCAAATTTGTGCGTTATGGTCTGCAGGTCAGGAGACCTGTCTGCAAACCGCTGTGTACCCACTGGGTTGCTGTAGGAGAAGTTAGCAATAACATGCCACCTAATTTGCTCTTCTGGGAAACTCACTTCCCCCAGTTTGAAGCACTGGAGTTAGTCATCTTTACTTTATTAGCCCACTCTTTCATGACGTAGTATGAAAGTACATTTTTATCTAGCATTGTAGTACTTCATGGCATTTATTCCATTGAAAGGCAGAGGAGAAACATCCGTTTTGAAGGGAGGTGGGTGCCTCCTCTATTGATGCTTGGTGAAGTCAGCTAGTGTGTTCTGGAGCTGGCCCTTACTCTGGGCAGAGGGAGGAAAATCATGTGGCCTGCGTGTGGGGCATGGCAAGGACAGGTCCAGCCCCTTTGGGAACAGACATGAACAGGGTGTCCATCTTCCAGCATTGCCTCGTAGGTGCTGGAGATAGATCAGACAAGGCACTCTGCAGTTATTCACAAGCAAAATTTGCCCGGTTTCCTACATCCCTCCCGCCTGTGTCCTGAGAAGTCCAAGAATGTGATTTCCTTGCTGTTGAGCTAGCTGGCTCCCAGCCCAAAGGGGTGAATCACAGCACCAGCTTCTTGCAGTCAGACTTGCCCGAAGCTCATCACTCGTCATCAACGGCACATCCATGAAGCGGGACTGCCTCTTTGCTCCACCCCCTAGCATCCCTCAGGCTTCCAGCAGGTGCAGTCCCTGCCTCATTGCTGACCTAGTCAGGAAACCTGCTGAGGGCAATGCAGAGCATGGGTGCTGCAGATTAGGCAGTCCTTTCACTGTATGCTAGGAATGTTGGCTAAAACAAGTCACATGCCCACACCTAAATAAAGTGGAGAACCTTTTTCACATCAAAACAACAATCTATTTATTTTGTGTGGTGTGGCCTCCCATTTATTACCCCCCAGCACTACTTGATCCTAGATCTGTGTATCCATTTAGATATACAGGATTTAAAATTTTTCTTTAATTTAAATTTGATTTTTAGTAAGGACGAGATGAGCTTCAAGTGACAGAATGTGTTAGATCTGGAATATTACACAGCATTAATCTCAGAAGTGAGTGGGAGCAAGACACTGAGGAATGCATAGCCTGAAAATACCGAGGAGGCTCAGTAAGTAGCAGGAGCAGATAAAAGCAGACTGTTTGGGAAGATACTTGGAAAAGAACTATCAGTGTAAAGAAGACAGACAGGAGAGAGACAACGCAGGCCACTTCCAGGGCTGACCTCTCAGCGAGTGCCAGCAGCTCTGTGCTGCTGGATGTGGAATTGTTTTATGGGTTTCTCTTGTTTCCAGGCTCTTGGAAAACTATTGTCTAGTGCCTGACCTCACGGGAAGTGCAACTCCTCAACACAGTGAGCACGTCCAAGAAAAAAAAAATGAAAAGCAAAAAATTAAATTCAGTGGTTGATTCTTCCTATTTTTAGCTTGTCTGCAAGTTATCTGGAGATGCATGCAAATTATTTTGGAAGATTTAGGAAGCAGAGGGTTTTGTCAGTTATTGCAGCATAAAAAAAAAAAAAAAACCAAATATGCTGCATTTCATGACAGGTTATGAGCTAGAAAAGGTACCTATAGAGGCAGCATTGTTAAGGGAGGTTGTTTTCAGACAGCCTCATTAAAGATGTTAAAGAGAGTGACATGGAGTGAAGGACTCTCTGTGGTAAGCGCCAGAGGTTGTGTAACTTCCCAGAAATTGCAGAATTGGACTGCAGCTGTATATGCGTTTTGCATTTCCAAACCCTCCCATAAGAACCTCCACGGCTATCATTTGCAAATATCACTGCAGATCGGGCAGGGATTTCCAGCAGGATTCTTGTCTCTGAGCGTTTGCCCATGTTACGTGCTGTGGCTATCTTCAGTCTCAGCTCTGCGACTTCTTGTGCAGACACAAAGAACTCGATTTTGGTTTCCTCTGAAGCACTTTGGCTCACTGACTTCCACTGAGTTGCTCCTGTTGGATAGCTGAAGCTGTCCCTAACCACACTGCAGCGGTGGCTGATGCACACAGGCTCCCTCTTTCTTCTAACTGCATTTAATGCTGAGGGCTTGTTAACCCCCCAGTATATTTCATTTTTCCTAGTCAAAACAGGAAATCAGCCCAGGTGCCATTCTCTTGCGCTAGCTGCAGTTTTGCTGAGTGCCAGAGTGAGGCAGGTGTGGCAACACCAGAGTCCTCGTGGTAGAGTCGTGCCAAAACATCACAGCCAAGGGATTTGCATTGTATTCAGCCAGGAGGTTATTGTCTGCCTATGCTCAGGCGCTAATTGCTGACGAGAATATGTGCGTGTAACACATCTTGTCTCTAATCATGTAAACAAGTATTTTCCTGGCCTTGGAACTGGCAGCCAAAATGTGATTAAAATTCAGCGAGTTTCCTCCTCTCCCTGGTAGTAAGCGTTCCCGCTGAGTCAAGGAAGGCAGCTGCGCCAGCCAGGGCTGTGACCCGGGACGCAGCCTGAACCATAAATTCTGCGAAAGAAGAAGGGCAGACCTCTGAGAACGGCCTGTTTCCTTGGAAGATCTGAGGAGCCCGTTGCCTGGAGGACCTCGCTGCATCTGCTGAGCAAGGAAAAGGCAGTGCTGCCCCACAATGGACAAACGGGGTGCGAAATCCCAAGGTTTCTTTCAGCATCAGATTTCTGCCTTCAGGGGAGGACAGGCGCAAAAAGAGGCAGATACGATCTTACCTGCACCTGCTTGAAATGTCTTAAACCTGCACGCCAAGGCTCCTGTTAATCGCCTGCGGGGTCGAGGAGGAATTGCTCAGCTCCTGGATACAGACTGTGAATAGGGGGGTGTTTGTTTCTCTGACAGTTATTCCTGTTCTTCAGTGATGCAGAGGAGTGTGGCATCAGCAAGTGATGGCACACAGAGAGCTGGGTTGTGCCTCCAGCAGTGCCATCAGTGGAGCCTGCTAATACCTGTGGGCTTTCGATGATGTACAGAGGGAATTATATTTTACCCGTGTAGGCTGATGGAAACCACTACACAGCTTTTTCTTCTTCTTCTTCTTCCTCCTCCTCCTCCTCTTCTTCTTCTTCTTCTTCTTCTTCTTTCTTTCTTTCTTTCTTTCTTTCTTTTCTTTTTCTTTTCCTTTTCCTTTTCCTTTTCCTTTTCCTTTTTTTTTTTTTTTTTTTTTTTTTTTTTTTTTTTTCATCTCTGTAGCTTCCAGGGGTCTCTTTGTTCCTTGCATCACCTGGGAATTGCTCTGAACAAGTCACATGCTGCCACAAAGGACCTGAACATTAGCAAGGCCTGCGGGGCTTCCCTGCCCTCTTACTGTGTGCAGTATAGTTTTGACTTTCACCAGCCTTCTGTGGACTTGGGAAGTGAGGAATGGATGTCCCCACGTCCCCTTGCTGGTCTCTTAACTGGTCTCAGCCAGTTGAGGGGTCCAAGCTCATATCCTGAGCAGATGCTAATGTATTCAGGTGGGCTTGCTCCTTTGGCAGATGTTATGCATTTCACTACATCAGACACTCAGCTGTCAGCAGAGAGGGCAACATGCATATTCAGGGCTTCCTTTAATGTCAGCCACAGCAGAAAGTGTCTGCCACTCAGCAGTAACAGCTTGAAATGCTGTGGGGCTATCCGTGATGCACCTCAGCACGCTGCTGTGCAAGTGTGAATCTCCCTTGTAGGTCTTGAATCTCATTCCATTTATTTGAAGGGCTGACGTCTCAGATCTCTGCTCTGGGAGACTATTCACTAGAAAGATAAACAGTGAATTTACAGTCCTCTAGGTGTGGCACACTTGCACCCTACAGGGATAAAGAAATGTAAGCCTTTCTTTTAAAAGCGGCTTAATGCACTTCTTGCAAGTTCCTTGCAAGTTCCTTGCTCAACGATTGCCAGTAAGCCTGTTCCCATGGCCAGCACACTGCAGTGAGCACACGGTGAGTTTAGTCTGGTGATTGTGCATTGGCTCCCTCAGGTCCAATGACATGCAAAATAGCAGGCAGGCTTGCTATTAAAGGTGGTTGTTAACATCTTCCATTTTAACCAATAAAGCTTGTGGTTAGAGCTGAGGTAACAATAAATACAAGGCACATAAGAGACCATGCGCTCTGCCGATACTGATGAAACAGTAATTTGTGTGTGTGCAAGAAAGAGCTGATAAAGCTGAAGTGTCTTTGTGATTGGTTTTTATTTACTCAGTCTTCCTGGCTTGTAATTTCATCTTTACCAGTTCCTAGGGGCTTGGGATGTTGGAGTAAATGGCTATAAGGAACCCAGAACACAAAGCCAATAGATAAATCTAGATCCTAGGGGTGTCTCATGGGTGAGGACTTTCTGGATTTTGCTGGAAGACAATAAATGGAATCTTTGCAATGTTTTTCTTTCAGGATGCTCCAGACTTCAAAACATCAGAGGCCATCATAACCGACCTCCTACCACAAGTGTCAGTGTTGCGGAGGCTATCAGCTATGACCTGGGCAAAAGCTGGGCAATCACCAGCCCCATGAAGTGTAACAAGAGCAAGTGCTGGATTCTGCACATGGGACAGGGCAACCCTGGCTGTGTGTACAAGAGGCTGGAGAGCAGCCCCACAGAAAGGGATCTGGGGGTTCTGGCTGACGGCAAGCTGAACATGAGCCAGCGGTGTGCCCTGGAGCCAAAAGGGCCCTGGGGTGCATCAGGCCCAGCGCTGCCAGCCAGGTGAGGGAAGGGATTGTCCCGCTCTGCTCTGCCTGGTGCGGCCTCACCTCGAGCACTGGGGGCAGGTTTGGGTGCCGCAATATCAGAAGGACATAAAACTGTTAGAGAGCATCCAAAGGAGGGCGGTGAAGATGGTGGAGGGTCTGGAGGGCAAGAGCTGTGAGGAGCGGCTGAGGTCCCCTGGTTTGTCCAGCCCACAGCAGAGGAGGCTGAGGGGAGGGCTCATGGCAGCCTACAGCTTCCTCAGAGGAGAGCGGAGGGGCAGGTGCTGAGCTCTGCTCTCTGGTGACCTAAGTGTTAGGTGATCCAGTGTGGAGCCAGGAGTTGGACTCTACGATCCTTGTGGGTCCCTTCCAACTCAGGATATTCTATCGTTCTGTGAGCTGTTTGTTCCTGCCTGAGGTTATATTCATTCATGTTTATCTTCTTCCTCAGGTCTGGGAGACTGAAGGGCTTCACTGTGCCACACTGATTTCTTTAGGATGCCAGCTATTTAACTGTGGTTTTCCAGATGACCAGGCTTTGCTCCGCACCACTTTGCAGCTCTGATGGTAGAGGAGGGTCCAATCTTCAGCCATTGCATCAGCGAAAGGGCTGTAAGAATTTTGTTGCTAGGGGATGGATTCAGAATGAGTTTTTGTTGCGAATGCTGTGTGTCTATCTGACAGTGATCTGTACAGAGCAGTGACAGTCACAAGTCATCACCAGCACGCTAGCGGCAGGTTGTAATGCTGCAGCAGCTTGTCTGCCTCTGGCTCTGGAGATGGGGCCTGGTGCTGCCAAGTGGGGTGGCTGTGCTTAGCCAGCACCTCCTCTGGGGGCACAAGCAAGGCCTCATCCAAGAATTTTCTGCCATTTTCACTCTGGGGCAGTGGGTGAGTGTTACTGCTGGCCATACCCAGCATTAACTTGTGAAACCTCTGAATTCTATCAGCCTGTGGATCCACCCCAGGCAGGCTGTGAACCTTAAGGCCATTTCCACCTGCCACCCAAAATTGTCACAGGATTTTCGGATCCTTACTCCATACAAGAGGTTGATCAGGAGTTAACACAGGCAGCAGGGGTGCACCCCAGCTCAATGTGCTGGGATCGCCAATCGCATTTAGGTGAACACTGGGGAGAGCAATCTGCGCTTCCAGGGCTCAGCAGACTCTAAGTACTGGAAATCCCTGAGCACCTCCTGCCCAGATGGGAAGTTTGAGTGCCACATAAATTCATCACCACATCCAGCCAAAGGTGCCCAGGTTAGGATCACTAGACAGCTACTTCCTACCTGTAAATCTTCAGCACTGCTTTGCTGCAGTCCCTTCGGGCTTGGTGCGCCAACGTGCTCATATTGTGCCCATCACAGGGTAGTGCAGCACAACCACCATGCCTGCAGCACCCCCTGTCAGTCCTGCTGGGGTCTCTCACTGGGCTACAACAGCTCAGAGGTTAGATAGAGCCTGTGCCAGTAAAAAGGCTAGCCCAGGTCTTGTCTAATTTGGATGGAGAGCATTTGGATCCACAGGTCCCACCGTGCAGAGGAAGGCAGTTAGTCAACAGGGGAAGGAGGGCAGTTAAGGAGAAAGCACTCCTGTTTTGAAGCTAGCTGTCCTGCAAGGAAGACAGGACAATAAAGGCCAGATGGCATACTGAGCAAGGCCCTCACCAGCACTCAGTGAGTGAAGCTTGGAGAGGGCAGAGTCCCTGACCTGTAGAAGAGATGCACCTTTTTTTTTGTAAAAGCCAGTGAGTGACTATGATAAGACTAAAATGTGTCATCACTTGATAGCACAGTAAAATTTCTGTATAAGATTCAGAAAACCTGAATTATACCAAATGAGAAAAACTGGCAATTTTGGGACCACCTGATATTACTGTGCTGTTGGCTAAAACAGTGCTCATTACAGAACTAAGCTGAACCTGAACGCTGCAGCTCTGGCCATCGCTCCACACCATGTAATTATCCTGCCTCTATTCTAGCAAGCTATTTATACCACCCCCACTCTGTGTAGGCTGCAGCTGCTGCTGTGCCTGAACGTCTCAGGCCTGGTAGGCTGCTCTCTGGAGGACGCTTTCTTCTAGGAATCAGGACAAAAGCTGTTGGTGCGTATTGTTCGCCACCTCCCAGTGAAATGGAAATTCAAGGACAGAGAGCAGGATGGAGGCAGCGTTTGTCACTGATCCGTGCTACTCTTTGCACAGAAAGGACTTTGAAGCGTCACATCATGAAAAGAGCATTGGTAAATGCATAGTGGGGAGCGGAATAAAAGGGAGGCAAAATCTACATCTGCTTTTGAACTGCTTAAGTAAAGGCTAATGTGCACTTCCTTCAAGATGGTGGAGAGTCCAGCTTTTCTGCAGCATGTGACAGCCCTCAGGAACACTCATCAGCTGTCTTATGACTGTACCTGCTCATTTAGTGGAAACAGACTGGAGATAATACTGAATACTTCTGAAAATTTATTATTTTCTCACCTTTAGTGAGAGCCTTTTAGGCATTTAGCTACTGGGTGGGTAAGTACATTCTGTGCCCTATTTCCCTGTTTATGTCCTCATGTGAATTGTCTAGATACAGGGTGGCTGTTGGGGCAGATGTGTTCATACAGCTAGAGCAGGAGGAGGTCCTGTTGCTGGTAGATCCTCTGGGTGTTACAGCAGTGTGGGCTTGTGTACCAGGGTTATCACCAGGAAAACATCCCTGGTGTAGGCAAGACATCTTTCTGCATTGGCATGAGTCCATTTTCTTTCAAGCAAGAATAAGATCTATGGCTTATAGCTCTCTAAATGTGGCTAAGACTGCATCCCAAATACTACTGTTTTCCATACCCAGTGGAAATCCTATTAGAAGTGTCTGTGAGGCTGAATGCTGACACAGCTATCTCACAAGCACAGCTGGACTGCCAGTGCAGTCAGTCCATCACGTGCCAGAGCCCTATATTGCTGTTGGCCTAATTTGGACCTACAAGCAAAAGAATGATTAAAAAACTGCAACCCATGATATGCAGCACAACGTTTGGTGGTGATAATGGCCAAGAATCACAAATGAAGTCCTTTTTGGGGCCAGGAAGGGAAATAGTTGTGCAATAGCATCACTTCCTATTCAGACTCTACAGACTGGGAATCAAGGTCTGAGATACGAATCATGGGGCGAGGCTGATACACAGAGGTATGTTGGCCATAAGAGTTGTTTTGAGGCTCTTGGTTGTGACCTATATGATCTCTGCCCCTTTTCCTCCAGCACTTGTTGTAAAGCTGGTGGCTGTGTGTCTAGACTCCCATTAGACACTAACTTAAAAATTCTCATGATGCATTTGTGAGTTACTCTGAGCAAAGCCAACATTATTGCTGAACAAGAACATTCACATAATCATTTAGTATATTTTTATCTTATGCATTATCTGCATCACAGCTGTGGTGAATGCATTTTCACTTTCCCGTGCATCTCCTTTATCACCTGTTCTCTATTTTTCCAAGATACAATGTGACAGAAGACATCAGTAGCACAGTACCTCAGGTTTCTATTCACAGCAAAGGTTGGGAAGAGCTGGGAACAGAAGCCCACCATGCTCTTTTCTACTGTGCTTCTTTGGGCAGGTGTGGTATTCTGGAGCCAGGACGCAAGAACTACCTTGCGAGTACACGAGTCAGATGCAGCTGGGAACTGTAAGACCAACTGACTTGTGTTCAGCCACCCTACTTTTGCCTTTGCATTAATGAAAATGGTAAGAGAAACAATAATGAAGATTCACAATATGCATAATCCAACCTACCTAAATGCAAGAAATTTCTGAAAGGGGCTCACACCTCCTCCTCATTTCCACTGCCTCCTCTGCATTTCAAAAAAGAAAAAAAAGTGAAGGCCATGGGCACAGTGAGCTGGTCTGCCTCAGCTGGGAGCCTCACACCCAGCAGACGAACACAGCATGAGCAAAGCAGATGTGGGGACAAGATCTCCTTTTCAACAGCAGCTGCCATGATTTTGAGTCAGGTGCAAGAACAAATTGCACAATAACCTGGCATACAATACATGTCTTGGTTAACCCCTTGTGTGACTGAAGTTCATCCTTGCCATAGATAATCCTTCAGGTGATGTCTTTAACCTACAACAGCTATGTAAGAACATGTTGCAGTTCTCTGACAATAGATGAGAGCCCTGCAAGGGTCTGTTTGCACCTGCTGGTGGGCCCTCTCCAGGGCTTCTGATAAGCCAGGGGCAGCTAGTGCCCACTCCCTTTTTATTTTTAAGCCTTCAGATGCCGTGCTGGCTGATGCAACCCACATCATGAGGTGGCTGTTCACAAGCAGGTGTGTTGTGCTTCGCTGCTTCATGCGGTGCCTGCCACAGGCTGACGAACCCTGCGGCCTCTGGCCGGGTAGGCAGCGGCCCCGGGGCAGGAGCACCCGTGTCCGCACACAAGCTCTGTCATAATGTTGCTCTGGAAACACAACTTCCCGCCGTCTGGCGCAAGCGTGGTGAAGCAACACCGACACAGGGATCATCAGGCAAGCAGGACTTCTTCCCGAGGCACACGTGTGGAAGGAGCGATTTGGGCTTAAGAGCGTGTGGCTCCTGTGTCAGCCAGTGAGCACAGTTGCTGGCTGCTTAGGTTACAGGACCTGCCCTGCTGTTGCAGCCAAGGTTCCTGTTTGCCAGCACCCAGGGTTTTAGCTGTTACCCTGAACACTTGCCTTCAAAATAGAAAAAAAATAAAGCTATCTGGAAGGGACCCTTAAGAAAAACATTATTCAGTCAGAAGACTGCTGATTTACTGCAGGTAAAGAGCTCTTTTGGCAAGACAGTTAAAAAGGAAGCAAACTTGGTAGTCATGTTTTATGGCCTCTGTTGCCCCCTCCAGTCCTACACTAGCAGTCAGTGCTGTTTGGAAAACAACAGTCCTGGGAAAGCTTGCACTAATAATGTCTCAGGCTCATTTTTTGATATGCATCTGATACACATTGGAAGTGAAAATTGGGGTCAGAATTTCCTTTTTGGTATCTCCAGCTTTCCATCAGAAAAGTAAAGCCTGTTTATAGAGGAGACAGCTGAAGTGAACTCTCAGGGGAACTTCGAGTCCTCTCACAACTTTCTGCTCTAAGTGTAAAACGCGTCCGTAACCCTGCGAGCACGTGCAGGCCTGTGTGGAGCAACAACTACAATCGTAAAAATTGTAAACAGGCTCTCTTCACCCTTTGGAGGTGAGAAGGAGGGTGTGCAGCTGGTGGGATCTTTGTCCCTGGCTGTGCTCTGTCCCACTCTGCCAGGCCCGCTCCTGCTCTGTGACCTGTGCGGGCCCAGCCTTCATGTCAGAGGGGGCTCAGCCACAGGAGAGAACTGAAGTGCGCGGCCTGCATGCATTTTTAAACCCACATCAGTGTGGTAATAACCAACAAATATTATCATTACCTATCGCCTACTGATCATTTTCTTGAGCCAGCTGGACCAGGCACCCTTGGAATGGTAACTTCATCCGAAGAGTGTCACTTTCTTGCTGAGACAATTTTAGAGGCAGAGCGGGAGCCAAGAGAGCAGCGAGCTAGTCCCACTGGTCCAGAGAGAGCTGGGGCCTCATACCTGGCAGAAGCAGGTGAGGGAAACCTCTCCTAAGAGAATCCTGCTGCATTTAAAGACACAATGGAAAATAATTCAGCACAACAACTCACTTCATCAACACTTTAATGTCCGAAATAGGTTTTCACACTCAGTTCTTCCAAGAGTTTTTAAAGTGAATGCAGATTTACAAAGCCCAAAGCTTTCTCTCTCCTACCTCCTGGAGCATTGCTTTGTGTTTTCAGCGTGCCTCATGGACTGCATGCAAAAGATCACAGCAGCTGCTGGGCTTTGAAAACATCCAGGCACAAGTAACAGTCTGGTGGTGGCTAGAGCTTGGCTGCTCCACAGCTGGGTATGGAACAAGAGCTGGGCAGAAGGGGTTGTATCTTTTCAAAGGAGTTAGAAATTAAAAGGTTCAGTTTTATCTCTTTGAAATAATAATTAGGAAGTTTTGCCAGTTTGGCTACAAAGGTGCTTCAAACATGGGACTAGAAAGACCAGGTGACCAAGCTGGTGACAAACCAACATGTCATAAGCATGCATCCCCGAAGTGTGGCACAACTCAGTCTGACCGACAGCCCTGCCCACCCCAACAGAATCACAGAATCACAGAATGTTAGAGATTGGAAGGGACCTCCAAAGATCACCTAGTCCAATCCCCCTGCCGAAGCAGGAACACCTAGAGCAGATCGCACAGGAACGCGTCCAGGCGGGTTTTGAATGTCTCCAGAGAAGGAGACTCCACAACCTCTCTGGGCAGCCTGTTCCAGTGCTCTGTCACCCTCACTGTGAAGAAATTTCTCCTCATATTTAAGTGGAACCTCCTATGGTCCAGTTTGCACCCATTGCCCCTTGTGCTGTCACTGGATGTCACAGTGAAGAGCCTGGCTCCATCCTCCTGACACCCACCCTTTACATATTTATAAACATTAATGAGGTCACCCCTCAGTCTCCTGTTCTCTAAGCTGAAGACACCCAGCTCCCTCAGCCTTTCCTCATAAGGGAGATGCTCCACTCCCTTCATCATCTTGGTGGCTCTGCGCTGGACCCTCTCCAGCAGTTCCCTGTCCTTCTGGAACTGAGGGGCCCAGAACTGGACACAATACTCCAGATGCGGTCTCACCAGGGCAGAGTAGAGGGGGAGGAGAACCTCTCTCGACCTACTAACCACACCCCTTCTAATACACCCCAGGATGCCATTGGCCTTCTTGGCCACGAGGGCACAGTGCTGGCTCATGGTCATCCTGCTGTCCACCAGGACCCCCAGGTCCCTTTCCCCTACGCTGCTCTCCAACAGATCAGTACCCAACTTATACTGATTCCTGGGGTTATTCCTGCCCAGATGCAAGACTCTACACTTGCCCTTGTTAAATTTCATTAAATTTCTCCCTGCCCAACTCTCCAGCCTGTCTAGGTCTGGCTGGATGGCAGCGCACCCTTCTGGCGTGTCAGCCACTCCTGCCAGTTTTGTATCATCAGCAAACTTGCTGAGGGTGCACTCTATCCCCTCATCCAAGCCGCTGATGAATATATTGAACAGCACCGGTCCCAGTACTGAACCCTGGGGAACCCCGCTAGATACAGGCCTCCAGCTAGACTCCATCCCATTCACCACAACTCTCTGGCTTCTTTCCTCCAGCCAGTTCACAATCCATCTCACTACCTGACCGCCCAGACCACATTTCCTCAGTTTAGCCGTAACGATACCGTGGGAGACGGTGTCGAATGCTTTACTGATAGATAGAACACACACACTCTTCCTCCCAAAGGTCTTGGGCTGCGTTTCTTTCTGAGTCACTTCAGGTTTATCTTCAGTCACATCTCTTCCAGCCTTGCAAGTCTAAGGGACACCTAACAAGATTCACTTAGCCAGCAATGACAATGAAGGGGCCAAAAAATGAACATTCATTATCTTGCCGATTGTCCACCGGAATTGGTATCAGCACATTGTGATCATGCAGATATAGGCAGAATGTAATGCATCCGGCGCAGCCCAACAGGCAGATCTGAGAACGCAGCTCAGAGATGATGAGGTTAAACAGATGAAGGGCTGGAGAAACGTACTTGCTGAAAGCGTGTTGCAGTGTGCACAGTTTTTAGCTTGATGTTAGAGGGGCAGGGTGATTGCCAGATTGATGGCTAAGAAAATGACATTTTATTTGACAACTGAACAAACAAAGAATTAGAGAGGTAAATCAGGAACTCCAATATACCCAGGCTTACACTATCATTCCAGAGTAGAACAGCCTACTCAGGGAAAAAACAGACATTCAAAGAAAATTATAACATTTTAAAAATAGCCTTTGATGTTTAAAATGCATGGAATTAATGACAAAAGTTTTCAAAGATAAGGTTGAATTAGTTCTGCTTGGATTGGTTCCTGTGGTTCTCTATCAATCATGCAGTTAAATAATTCCTGGAGTAAAAATGGTTATCATCTGCACCAAGATTAGAGATGAACTTTAACCAATTACTTGAATAATTTTTATTTTAAGCACTGCAGATTCAAACATTTTATCATATGCAACAGAGATTGCTATAACACTCCAGCACGTGCTTAGTACACCAAATGTTAATGACCCTGAGAAGCGCAGGCACGCTGCAGAAGGGAGGTGTCCTCTGAAACCTGTACTTCCAGTCTTCTGGATGAATGCATTTGATTCCTGTTGAAAGAGTGGAGATCTCAAGTTTGTGTAACTTGTCATTATAGTTACGTGCAGCTGGAGTGTCTGACAATGCAATTTATTAGTAACTTTAAGCTGGCGCAAGGAAAGACTGCTTTCTGGCGGGGAAGTCCTGTCTTCTCTCCTGTCAGGGTTGCTACTTATGCAGTAAGTCAGATCAAAGAACTACCTGAAGCCTTTACCAGGCTTCTATGGGTAGACTAGCAAAACACTGAGAGACAAGGGAAAAAGGGGCTGGCTTGGTTTTCAGCTGGACCAGTCCCTGATTTATCTCATAATTTACCTAAGCAGCTATTATTTCTGAAACAGGTTGGGGGAGCAAGGGCACACACAGATCTGTGCATCCACACAGAGATTCAGCCAGCCACAGAGCCCAGGAGCAAGCCTTGACTCAGAGGACGCTGACCTGGTGGCA
>VXAV01004434.1:47751-75127 GCA_013399715.1 Alectura lathami
TTTTTGTTTTGTCAAAAAAAAAAAAAAAAAAAAAAAAAAAACCCCCATTATAAAAATAAAAAAATTTTTTTTTTTTTTTTTTTTTTTTTCCCTTAAAGTTGAAAACTGTGTTTAACCAAATGTTACTGTTTAATTCATATGCTGCAAGGACTTCTTCCCTTTTGCCTGAAAACACCTAAATGTAAGGTCTTACAGCAAGAATCCATTTTTAAAAGTAGATAGCTGAGTTTTGACAAGGCTGTTCCCAGGGGATAGAAGGCTTGTGGATTTACAGCAAAACCGATGCCAGTGTAAGAAAAATGAAGCAGATCTTCAGGTTCACCTGATGTACAAACAGCAGCATCAACGTCTCCATGAACAGAAGACACACACAATTAGAGTGCTAACCTTTCCACCTTGGAAGCTTATCAAAAGAGGCCAGGACTGTAAATAAAATGAGAAGAATCTAAGATAACTTCTCCTATTACAGAATTCTCCTACACTCTACCTTTGTTCAAAGCTCTCTTGAGAAAAACCACCACTCTCAGATCTATGTGTGAAGTGTCTTGTTAGAAAAGCTTTGATATTATAATAAAAGGTGAATAAATGTGAAGGAGCAGATCTGTGAAAGGTATCACAGATCTAAGCAACTGAACTTCGACAGCAGAAAGGCTTCACAAGAACTGAATTAAACAAATAAAGGTTTTGCAATATCTTTGGTAAACCACCTAGTGGACGCTAAAAGACATCAGGCCAGAGGATATATTATGAGGTGGGACTAGAAAACAGAGAACAGCTAGCAAACAGAGAATAAAAACAGCAAGGACAGTAAGAAGAAAACATACAAATCAGGCGCTTTAAAGGGGGAAGGCAAGCTTTGATATTTCTGCAGTGAGCAAGATGACAATTGCTACTGCTTTTTAGATTTGAAAATACTACCTGTAAAGTTCATTTTACAGAGAACATATGGTCTCAGCATTAAGCAGATATAATCTGAAAGTAGCCTTAGCCTAAAAAGCACAAGAAATGCCAAAGAAAAAGAGATAAAAGTGAAGAGTTCCCCCAAGTTTATGTATTCTGCCACTGAAGGGTTCTCCCTGGGGGGCACAGAGCCCCTGCCACAGTGAGGATCCTCTGTGCTTCTGAGGCGAGTAAGCTCTACGGTGAGCTGTGAAGCAAAGTATTTGCCATTATTTTTCTGAATCATCTGCTATTTTGCACTAAGCATTTTGAAACTGCTTCTTGTGGCGCATCAGGCACTCAGTCTAACGGGACTTGGGAACTCTTGCCAGCTTCCACAAGCCTGGTATTTAAGCGAGCAGACACTGGACTGCCCTGGCTCTCATACCCTGAAAGCTCATTGCAACAAATGACTTTCACCCATGCATCCCAGGAAAACTCTGGTAAGTATTTGTCTCCTAAATGTTTGGCCCTATTATACTGATATGGCAGTAATGTTACCAGGGAACTTTTCCTTCAAGGGAAGTAAAGCGTGGGAGATGTTGAAATATGTACATAAATATTTAACATGCTCTTCCCAAGCCCTAACAACATATATGTAAAAGTCCATGTATTATGTAGAGGCAGAATAATCTGCCTTCAACAAAAACTGGAGTGGAAGGAGTGAAAAAAGTGTAGCAGGAAACCTGAAATCTCGAATCACTGTAGTATTGGCACAGAGCATAGCACCTTGTGTTCTCTAGACAGTCCTCGAGGCATTTAACTCCGGTGCTGCACATCACCAAGGCCGGCCAGACACCGACCCAGCACTGATAAATGTGTTCCCACGGCATCTATTTCCCCCTAGGTTCTTAACCAGGACACAGGCTAGGTTCCATTTAAAAATCCTTTTATTATTAACATAATCTTCCCATTTAGCCAAGTGCAGGTCATGTATAAGGAATGTCGGTAAATACTCCATTTGAGGTTTCTTTTTACATATTTCCATTGATAAATAAACTCTGAATTCACATAAAAAAGTTAAACTTAAATAACTAATATATTTTTCGTAACAGGCATACATTGGTAAAATATAAATATCCTTGTACTCAGCCTTTGCTCTAAATAGAGATAACAGTTAGCCACACATCACAGTTATTAACAACTAAAAAGAAGAACTCAACTGGTTCTCTGGCCTGGCCTAAAATAGAGATGGAAACAGAAAATTCACATTTTGACTTTGGGCCAAAAGAGGTTGAGAGGCAGGGAGAGAACAGTTTTCATAACAGCCTTGTTAAAAATAGTCTGCTCTGCCACTGAATTTTAACTTGAATATATTATTCTACGTTTGGTGGTTGATTCCATTATAATTTTATGTAACACTCAAGTATCACTAACAAAATATGGCACATCATCCAGGAACAATATAATGAAGTTTCAAAACTACCAGGGCAAAAACATTGGCGATATGAGCGATTTGGTTCTGGTTAGCCATTTTGTCTTCTCAGTCTCATGTCACTGTTTTGGCCACTTTCCCATGAACGGCTGGGGTTTGTTACCTGCAGCTCTAAGGTTTTCCAAACTAACCAGTTACCAGGCCGCCTGAAACACCGGGTTTCCTCACCCAGAAGTCAGACCAAGAGAAGTTGGTCAAGATATCCTCTCACAGCACTCTGGGGATGATGGTAAAGGGGACGACGGGACTGCTGGCTTCGAGCTCCAGTGCTGTCAGGAAGCATTCGGTCGCGGCATCATCATTGCCCTGAGCCTGCAGCACCTCGCCCAGGCCGTTCCAGACCTCGTGGGCCGTGGAGTTCACCTGCACAGCATCTCTGAGAATCTTCTCGGCCAGGCTGTAGCGCCCGAGCTGGTGGAGTATCAGGGCCTGCAAAAACACGGTGGAAA
Source organism: Alectura lathami (assembly GCA_013399715.1). Lineage (NCBI taxonomy): Eukaryota > Metazoa > Chordata > Aves > Galliformes > Megapodiidae > Alectura > Alectura lathami. The sequence continues at coordinate 50,575 of VXAV01004434.1, forward strand.
AATGAGTGAGATTGGCCACAGTGGGCCTGTCCTGAAGTGCAGTGAGGTCACTGTAGGTAGCTGATGGGTTCAGAGTGCTACAGAATACATAATGTAATACATAAAGTTGATTCTTTTTTTTTCTTTCTCAGAAAATAAATGTCCTGGAGCAGGGCTGAAGCAGACTATTCACGACCAACAAGAAAATAAGAGGCTTTGGACCAGAATCAAAGACACTGAAACTCAAAAAACAAGTTGAACAACAAAAACTCCACCCAACCAGCAAAATCCAGTAAGTGCCTGAGCTTTTAGGGCAAACTCCATTGCTTAAGTTCTTTTAAGATGTGTGCCCTGAAGGGCTCATATCCTGCAGGCATATCTCAGCACCCACCTCATGTCTTGCAATATCTGAGACCAGAACTCCATTAGCTCAGATCAGAGCACCATTAGCTCTAAGCCATGGCAGTAACAGAACTGAGTTCAGCTCCATGGGCAACAGCCACGGCATGTGATTCAACGTGCAGAAGGGGAAGTGCGCTGGGGCCAATATTGCACCACTACGGTATAGAGGTCCAGCAGGCAGAAAACTCCTTCAGGAACTTTGGAGATACAGATTCTGTGTCTTCCTCTAAGTGCTTGGATCCAGCAAAACACCAAGAGCATCCAAACCCACTAGGATATGGCCTGAATGAAGCAGCAGAAATTTCCATCCAACGTATTCATCTATCTTACTATGCAAGAAAAGTTCAGGAGTGACCCAGTAAGTGGGCGTTGTTCTGGAATTATAACAATCCTAACACTGTTATGCCTATTTACTTTCTGATGCTGTCGTGCAAAATGCATATGGACCTTCCTTACCCAGAGAGGCGTTCTGATTACAAGCTGACAGATTCCTTGCAGCTTCCCCTCTCCCAGTCCCCATTTCTTTTCTTTCTGTCTGTACATCTGTCACTCAACTCCTCACCAACCTAAGCACTGATGATCAGAAAATACTGAAAATCTGTGCAAACCCTGAACTGTCCCCCATGAGCTTCTGGAACTCTGCTCACCAGGCTGACTTTCAGTGTGCACAGACTGCTGGCTGCACCCTACAGAGCAACAGCACAGACCACGCTCCCAAGAGCAACCACACAAAGAACACAGTACGGTTTTGGCAAGTAAATAAAGCAGTGCAACAAAGGTTAATTTGCCTAGCAGACTTCTGTCACAAAGGCACTAGAGGGCTTTTCTGGTTATGGATGTTTTTGAGTTGTCAAGTGAGTCAGCATTTCCAGAGTGGGTGAAGAGTATTTCCAATCAAGAAAACAATGAGATAACTCTCAGGGATGGTATTTTTTCCTTGCAGGAAAGTGATCACCTGTGACTGGTAGGTATCAGATGGGAAACTACAGAAAATGAAGCATACGTATTTATATGTAAAGGTAGTTTGCGTGCAGGCAGTTTAGTACAGCCATGTAACCTCTGAAACATTAAAAGTGTTTCTGATTTTCAAGACCTGAATCAGTAATTTCATTTCAATATTTTTTATGAGAATTTGGATATTTCATACTAATTAAACATGAGTTGTCTGAAAATTGTTCCCCCCCTCCAAATATACCAGACTATTTTTCCCACTTGCTAAAGATAAAGGCTGTTCTTTTCAAGACCAAAAGGAAGCAACTCAATCTTGCAGCTTGAAGCCTGTTGATAGGAACAGAAACAAGTTATGGTATATCTGCCCTATTCTGTATGGAAAAAAAGTGTAGCTGATATTACCCAGCTGATAGAAGTACAGCAAATGCCAGTTGTTTGACTGCTGTTGTACCTTGCTAAGGACATAGCGATTTGGTTTGTGAAGGAACTGCTCTTGCATGGGCAATAAGGCTGCATCCTGTTCGCTTGTGATTTTGAGGCCACGGCCTTTTGGAGGCTGACACCCAGCTGCTGGTTGGTATCACAGATGGGATGATAGGAAGGCTCCTGCCTTCGGCTGCAGCACCTGGGTGACGCATTTTGCTTCCAAAGAACCAAAGGACAGAAAATTAGGCTCATTTCATGTAGAGCATCAAAAGGACGGTGACATTTGGTCACTATAGCTGCGGGCTGAGCTCGAACAAGTGATCTAGAGAAAGAAGGCACCATATCCTCTGACTCATTAACTCCCTCAGAATGATGGTCAGATGTCATACATTACCAGTGTCCAGCTTGCTCCTTCCCAAATGACTTCATTAAAATTCTGAGACACAATATTTTTTTCTGCGGTCCTTGCCTGACTCTGCTCAGTGAAGCACTACACTACGGGCCGCGGGGACAGGGAGCAGGCGCGTCTATCACGCAGCAGCATCCTTCAGTGACCTCGCACCTCCACCCAGCCACAAAAACGGATCTCCAGCCTGCCAGCTGTCAGCATACGCTTGCCCTCTGTACTCAACTCTTCAGCAAAAAAACAACAGAGAGAAACAAAAACTCCTCTGAGATTTCCCAGAAATCAATACAAATTACCATAGTCCTTAACTTGTTGTTTTCCTTTGTTTCCTAACCGGAAATAAAAACTCAAAGCTGCCAGTTCTGGCCATTACCTATTAGCCGTAAAGGTACAGACGACATTTATCTGCAGAGTGATGGCAAATCTCTCATTTTGTGGCTGGAGATGGGCTTGAACAACACCTCAGCTCTGCAGAAACACCAAGGGGCAGCTCAGTAACACACGGCTCACACCTGCAGACCTGGCACTTTAGTCTGCAGCCTAAGTGAAAAGCCTTCTTCCTGTGCTCTCTTTATAAAGAGGTGCACACGCTTGAATAGGTAGATAATGGAGGGATGTTAGTAGGAAAAACAGCTATTCCACAAATACATAACAAAAATTCCTCAAGGATTACACAAACAAACTCCAACCTCTTTGTTCTCTGTACATTTTAAAATGCTACAGTACTTGACAGAGGTGTTTAATGCAACTGTTGGCATCCTGCTGGGACAAAGCATCCCATTGCTTGCCTTTCACTAGCTCTTTCACATGAAAGTGATAAATTGATGACATTTGCTTTTAGCATACTGTTATAAAAGCCTCTGACTTGTGTGGGCTCCTTCATTTTGCAGCTCAGTACAAATTTTATTTGTAAATTTTCCCCTTGTTTGGTTTGCTGACATTTTTTGTTTTCTGGCAGTTCTTGGTGGCTGTTTTTTGGCAAATCACTGATCTCCCGTACACGTGTTGAGGCTTCCAGCTTTTGTCTGTCCAGGACACCTTCATGTTACAAACCCTCTAACCAAATCTTATTCTCTTTTAGACAGTTCTACATGTAGAGGTTGATTTTGTAACTCAAAAAATAAAGAGAAAACTCCAATCAGAAATTGCACAGACAAAGCAAAGGGAATCTTTGAAGATGTTTTTTTGGTGTGTGCCATCATTCATGGCTGTTCCTGTAATTCATTGACATTTATACTGGTCACTATGAACAGCCAACTGTACACAGAAATTCATGGATTTCAGCTTCTGCCTGCATTAGAAAAGGCCAACAGCACTTTACAGGGCCCAGGCCATTGCTGGGGTGCAGAATTTCATGAGCATACAGGGCCTGACTTTCTGAACAAGAATATTATTGTGTGCTGCCCATGATATGGAAGCACTTTAATCACTGGAAAAAAGTGTTCCACACATTGAAACAAAACAAAATCCAACAGGAATTAATTAAAAAAAAAAAAAGAGGGAAAAAGATGTCCCAATTTTCTTCTCTGCCAGAGGTTATTTTCGAGATCTTGCAGATTCTTTCCTCATTGAGTCTGGAGACACAAGGTCTCCTTCTATTTATTCAATGATTTCAAATGTGCTTGCTCCCTCTATCAGCATCTTTTTTACTTCATTGCACATTGCCCCACATTAAAAAACACACACACACACACAAAACTTGCTGTTCTTTTCTCACTTCTCAAAAACATCTGTTTTCACAATGCTCAGCCAAACAGGGCCCAGCCCCTGACTGAGGGCCCTTAGCACTGTTGTCAAAACAGAAGCCATTTGTTTTCATTCAATATCGCCAAGGTACCTGCACAAACACGGTCATTAAAAACAGCTATTGAGTCTGAACACACAGAAATATCTTAACGTTCCATCCAAAACATTGAGATTAATAATCTTCATTTATACTTATCTTGCATATATTATGGAACAGGGATTATATCTTCTGTGTTTCGGATAGCGTCTGAGGACTAATCTTGTGTTTAAATGACCTCACAAGAATTACAAGAGTGATGATAAAGTTAGCAGGATACGATACAGAAACAACAGGCTGATCATGAGAGCTGGAGTAACAGAAATGCAGCATTAGTCAGTAATAGCAAGGGGAAAATAACACCGCAGCAACAAAGCCGGTCTGCAGCATGGTGGAAGCCTGTCAGCTGCAGGTGACTTGGGAGAAGGACTTGGAGAGATCAGGCAACCACAGGATGATCATGTGAAAAGGTGCCAGTGCAAAAGAGGAAAACACAAGTGACATTGAGCTATTGGAGGGGGTCCAGAGGAGGGCCACGAAGATGATGAGAGGGCTGGAGCACCTCCCCTGTGAAGGCAGGCTGAGAGAGTTGGGGTTGTTCAGCCTGGAGAAGAGAAGGCTGCAGGGGGACCTGATAGAGGCCTTCCAGTACCTGAAGGAGGCCTACTGGGGAGGGACTCTTCAGAAAGGCATGTAGCGACAGGACAAGGGGTAATGGCTGTAACTGGAAGAGGGGAGATTTAGGCTAGATATTAGGAATAAATTCTTTCCTGTGAGGGTGGTGAGACACTGGAACAGGTTGCCCAGAGAGGTTGTGGATGCCCCCTCCTGAGAAGTGTTCAAGGCGAGACTGGATGGGGCTCTGAGCAACCTGGTCTGGTGGGAGGTGTCCCTGCCCATGGCAGGGGGGTTGAACTAGATGAGCTTTAAGGTCCCTTCCAACCCAAACCATTCTATGATCAGGCGAGGATTCCAGCAGACAGAAGGCTGTACACAGTGACAGTAAGATGTCCTCTGGCACTCTGCATAGTCTCTGTTCAACAAAGACCATTCAAACTGCAACAGGCACAGGAATGGCCACTGGGATGATCAATAAAAATCTTAACACACAAGAGAAGACTAACAGACTTGGCTTGTTTAACCTAGCAAATCAAAAACTGAGAGGAGATGAGGTTACTTGCTATAAAAACAGTAGAGAGAACAGAATAGAGAAAAACTATTTTAGTTAGTGAATAACGTTGGCACAAGAATAAATGTGTATGAATTGGCTGTGACTAACATTACCAAAAAAAGGTGAAAGCATTCCTGGCAACTGGAGCAGGGAGTTTTTGGAACAGCCTTCTGCTTGCAGTAGCAGGGTGCAAAACAGCCCCTGTTTGAGGCTGAGTCCTATAGGAAGGGCTTGCATGCTCCGACGGTTCTGAGGGTGACCAGGAGCCCCTGCTACTCCTGGTACAATATCAGGTTCTCCATCAGCTGCATACCCACATTCCTTTTGGGCATTACTGGAAAGTGAGTGATAATATTGGCATGCTTATATAATGTGATTACTTGATGCTTCTGTTGTGGGAGGAACTTTCTCTGAATTCCTTCGTTTACGCTGGAGAAGCAGGTGCCGAGAAACTTCCAGCTCAGGAATTACAAGGATTAAAAGGCAAAATTACGATAAAATACTTAGCTGATTTCTGAAAGAAAGCTGAGATGACAAATTATTGTCTTGTGGGCACAGAAGGATGTACAATGGAATTTTGAATGTGTGTAGGCCAAGATGTTTAATAGGCATCAACTTCAAGAGGACTTAAATCTTTAGTGCATCTTGTTAACTTTCAGTATGCCATTACATACCCATATGGATCCTAGATAAATGAGATACCTTTAAAATCTGGGCTATGCTGATAGCACTATAAAAACATTAACAAAATTTTATATGTGCTTTAATAAGCCAAAATTATACTTTGACATGTCAAAATTATATTTTGATATAGTTCTTTTTTCCCTTGCATTTTCAATGTAGCAAACTTATTTTTCATTAGCGAAATGTATTTTTCAAAAGAAAAACATTCAAATGAATTCTAATTTCCAAAGGCAGCTTGACTCAGTCTCCGATAAAAACCTTCAGTTAGCAAATGTGCCGTTATTCATTAATAAAATACCACTCAGTCTGAACAACATGATAAAATAAGCAAATGGATGAAGCACTAATAAGGTTAAATAAGCACATAGTGTAGTCTTCACTGCAAGGGAACCTTCTTTTCTGCAAACGGGCTTTTTCTCTTTGGAAATTAACCTGTCATAATGATTAACCAAACAGTCAATGGAAAACATGCATCTAGAAAAATAAACACTGAACAGAAATGGAAAATCACTCAAATTACTGATTTCTGCTTTTGAAAACATTGTTAGAACTAGCCATTTAGGTGAGCAAGTAAGGCCACTTCTTATTTATTTGCTTTTAGGCAAATGAAAATCTGTGATTTTTTTCTATGGAAATAACTTTTTAAAAATAAAAGCTATAATTATCACCTATCATATGCCTCAGCAAACCAGAGCTTTATCATAAAGTGCAAAACATATGATTTGAAATAAATACCAAGAGTAACAAAAAAGAAAGTAACAACACTGAAGATCACTGTGTTTTTTTCCATGTGACTAAAAATGTTCTCAAGTGAGCTGGAGATTTTCTTAAGGTTGAATCATCTTCTTACTTCTTCACTACCCATGGAAAATAAACAGCGCTCAGTCTCAACGGAAGAACCACCTGAGATGTCTTCCTTTGCTCATTTGAGATTGAGAGGGACACCTTCATTTTCTTTGAGAAAAATGTAGCCTATAGATGGGAGATGTGCTCAGAAGTCATGACATTGACTTTGAAGTAGAAAAATTACAATGGGAGCTTGGACCATACATCCATTTTCAGTTTTGCCTTCTGGAGAGAGGATACTGAACTCTCAGCACGGAACTCTCTTATAACTCCAGAGACGGAAACAGATACACGGGAGAAATTGAGAGTACCAGAAGGAGAAAATGTAGCCAGCCTAACAAGCAAAAAAGCATCAGAGACACTTGCCATGTTAAAGATCTGCAGCCCGGTAAGCTGTAAAAGACCTCAAATATGGAGATTTGAGTTCCACTGGTTAAGATTTTCAAATTTCCCTTGCAAAAACAATAACAGAACTTTATGAGAATATGAAAATTAAAGGGATTTACTTTAAAGTGATGAAAGTGGTAAACTGATTTTATGTTTAATAAGGAAACAGAAGAGCAGTGAAAATAACACTTGCCTGATTGACTGATGACCTGTAGAAGCTCAATAAGCCAAAAGCTGCAGATGTATAAGGAGATACAGAGCTATACAGATGTTGAAAATGAGATTTTAAAAAGTTACTATAAAAGGCTTAGAAAACTTCATCACATCCCCAATAAGTTTCCCAGTTTTCTATTTTTTTTTTAAAGCAAGTCTCAGTCTAAGAATAATTGGTATGCAAAAAGCCACAACAGAAACGCGCAATTTTTAAAAAAACTTGAAAATGAAGAATTATGACTATAAACAGTTAAAGCTTAATATGCATGCATAGCATATCCATATGCACTGTAATTTTAGCATCACAAAACTGCCCCTTCTAACACGCTGCATTTCCAGCCTACTTCGCATGTGTTAAGGTGGCTGCTATTTTCAAACAAATCCATCAAACGTTAAAGTTTACCAGAGACTTGACAGTGTTATGCTATAATAATCAAGCAGAAGTGTTGGTGAGAGGAAACTAAGTTTTTTTTTCATGATACGTGGACAAACAAGTAAAATTCTGTAGGTCTGTGATAAAAATACACATTTAACGGCATTCCATGATCAATGTTTCTTTTTTGATTCCATGCATCTTTTTGATTCCATGTGCTTTACACTTCTGCAGAGTGAAATAGCACATTATTTATACACTACACTCTCCTGTTTTCCTTTCAGCTGATGAATTTATACTGAAACATGTCCATCCAATGCAAGTGTGACTTCACACAAGAAACCATGCGTTAATTCCTTCGCTGGAAGGAGTGTACCAAGAAGTTACATGGTTAGTCATTGGAAGTAGCTATTTTCTGCAAGATCAAAATACTCTGGCGTTGTGCATCAGTTTGAAATGAGCCATTCCATCAGAAATAAATGTAGTTCTGTCTGCTATGACAGATGTGGGTGCACTTTAACGCAGGGATTTTGAAGGGTGTCCGCATTGTAAGGCTTAAAAACAACTGCACTGACCACCAACACTTACAAGTAAAGATCATTCTCTCAAAATTAAATACAAATCTTTTTTTGAATTGAAAAAGAAAACGCAACGTACAAGTCATTTGTTTCCACAATGCGGAATACACAGCTCATTGAAATGAGATAAGGAATGGAATTCTACTGAAGAACTAAAAGTATTTTTTTGAAAATGCACAAAATAGGATTTTCTTGCAGATCTGTGTGGATTTATTATTTTTTACACGAGGACAGGCAGCTGATAGCTCTGCAGCCAAACACTCACTAAACCAAAGCAACTGATGAACAAACTCAACGCTGTGCCTGCAGCCAATGTATTTGTTCATTGCTGCAGTACTGCCTGTTTTGCGCGTCCCTTCCTGCCGCTCTCACTTGCCTTATTCAGTCTGCAGCACACCCAGGAATTCAGCAGTGTGTTCTGTGTCACCGCCAAAGCTCCCAGCCCCAGTTTGTTATGTTTTACCCTGCCCCCAATCCCAACATACCCCCGAAGGGATCCAATTGCTTCCCCTGCTGCAAAACACTTGTTGCTAGGAGAAAACCTACTGCTTGGCAACAGATTCATGAAACAACAACTTTGGCTTTGTTACTCATTGAACTCTACATTGCCAGCGTGAAATGATGAACATGCGTGGTTGTTGGTGCATCTGTGTATTTATAACCCCTCGAAAATGACTGACCCCTTCTAGCAGCGGTGTGTTTGCCTTTTGGTTCGTTACTGCTCGTGGCTGATTACGCAAAGATTCAACATGGAAAGTTTGTTTGGCTTTGTTTAAGTTGCTGTTGGAAGCCTCCTACTGAGATGGAAGCTCTCAGGGGACATTTTTTCCCATTAAAACAACATAATCGTGCAATGGGCTGCTGTAGTTTTGATTTAAAATTTATTTGAACTTCATATCAGTTTCTAAAAATGCAGCACAACCACACACTGTATAGTGAGCACCAATGTGACTGTAGCAAGTGCACTGGAGGTCAGTAAGACACCTAACTGGCAGAGTGGAAAAGCTAGTAGCTTCACAGGTAATCTAAGGCTTGATCTCCATCTGCATATCATACTGAGGCTCTTAGGGCTCCTTCTAGCCACCAGACCGGCATGGCTCGGGCAGGTGCTGTACCACCCCCTGACCAGGGAGCAGCTCAGAACAGCCTCAGCCCTCAGGCTGTGGCTGAATTTGGAGTACTTGCCTCCTGGTGCCAGCATTTTACATTTCCTCCCAGCTGTGACATCAGGAGGCCACAAGACGTCCCAGCTTCCTTCCTCCCGGAGCGCTGTACGTCCCCTCCCTGTCTCCCAGTGCTGAAGCTGCAGCAACATCTCCCCACATTTCTCAAACACTCAGGATGTTCTTGGACATGTCTTCAGGCATTTTATAGATACAGGTGCATGACTTCAATGCACTACATTCACTACTGAAATCCTAATGCTTTATCAGTAGGATCTGTGGTCATATCGTGACATTGCCTGGTTTCAAAAGCAAGGCTGGGTTTACTACTGCATCATCATGCTACCTACAGAGACTCCTGGGCGCCACTTGTCGGTGATACCAATATTTTCCAAGTTTTGAGTCAAAGGGTGAGAAATAGAGAAAGTTCTGTTACTCAGGACACAGGACTAAGATAGAAAAGTTTTCAACTGCCAAAAGAAGAAAAACAAACAAACGAACAAATCCTCCAAAAATGATACAACAGGCTAGAGGAAAACCTCAGACCAACATTATCGAAACAAGGAGCCTCAAAGTCAGCTCCTGGAGTCCACATTCAAAGACTTGAGGAAAAGCTTGATATTTCACAGTAGCTGAGAATACTGTGAATTCTGTGTCCTTACTCCACTGCCTAAAGACTAGATTTTACTTTACTACATCTGATATTCCTTGTTAAAAATTATATTTAATAGAACCGCTAGAATACTTCAAATTGAGCACTTTGGAGATCATTAGCTGAGGAGTCACTGTTCTCAAGGCTAGTTCTTGTAGCCCATTCTCGTACACACTCAATACTACAGATCCCAGCACTTGTCTGAACTTCTGAGGCTTTGGAAAGGTCATCAGAAGTGAATCATACTCCTCCTGAGTATTTTTTGCATTTATGCATGTCTAATTTCTCAAATATTCTGACAAATACTGTATTAATTATTCAGAGTCAGAACTGCAGTATGAAAGAAGACCAGTCCCTTTGTTAGTAAAATAAAATAGAAATGCAAAGATTTAAACACATCACTCACATTTTTCTTCTTCTTGCCCTTAGCCAAAGAGCCTTTTACAAACAGAACTACGTACGTGCACATGCTGTAACTAAGCCTATGGCTACAGCCATTGTTTCAGCAGTGTTAGGACACCACAGCAATGCATGCTAGACTGGCACCGCAGCCATGGCTAAGAACAAGAGATTAGCTTTAATAAAGCAGAGTTCTTTACCAAGCTGACTGTCACTGGGAACAGTTTTGCACTTTGGTCTAGTAAGAGAGACTGAGGGCTCCAACAATATCCCCCAGGAGTCAGCCATTTGCATCCACCTAAGCAGATGTTGAGCTGCCATCTGCTCCTCAGGCCAACGCACTGCAATGAACACAGACTGACATGGCGTTTCGCTACGGAACCCCCGCCTTTGGAGGGCACGCACCCACTTCCTCATGCCCAGATTGCTCTATAGAAGACAGCAGGTGCAGGTGCACTACCAACTTGTTGGTCTGACAGGACAGCTACCAGCAGGCCCATCTTTAAGGGAAGGCTGTTTCAGTCGCAACGGAAGCCATGCACCCTCCCATCTGCGCACCATCAGGCAGAGAGCAGAGAAGCCAAACAAATCACTGGCTAACAAAGGCCCTTTAATACTTGGAAAAAAAAGTAAAACGCTTCTTTGTATGCTGACCTTTCACGCAACCTCAAAAAGTTGCATATACTGAAAGACATTATGTTTTGAAAACTTAGGAAAAAAAAACTGGATAATTTTTAGAGAAATCGCAAAGAGCAGTATTTTTGTGACAACAGTAAAACAAAACAAAACAAAAGTTAAAAATAATATGGATGTATTTCAGCAACTTAGCTTTTTCTAGTACTGATCTGGAGGCAAACAGGTAAATACAGCTTAGTATGACCTGCCTTTAATCTTTTAAGTGCATATAAATCTATCCGGTGTTCTCACAGCTGTATTTTGTGGATCTTTTTTTTTTATAGAACTTGCTAACAAAATGTTTTCAGTTTAATACCAGATCAGAATGTCATTCATTTCACTCTCCTGTTGCTACAGACAACCTCAGCACAGAATTTCCTCTGAAAACCTAGCAAGTTCCAGTGTTAAGACTTTAATTGTTAGGAATCTTCTTCAAATCATCCTTCTGAATTGCTCCCTAGCCAGTTTGTTTCTGCTTGTCCCAGTGCCAATGTCACCCAGCCTTTTCTGATGGTGCTTATTGCTCTCCTGTTTACATGGAGCACATATTGTTTCCTACTCCTCCAAGGAAATGCTGCAGAGATTTTCCACTGCTGCAGTTCAGTCACCTAAACACTTGCTGTGGGTAAGAACAAGCCTGATGCAAAGCTACAGACCCATTTTGCCACCCAGCCGTGTTACTTAGGATTACAAAAGAAGTACAGGGCCAGGCTGGGAGGAAACCCAAGTGCAACCCGTGCTTTAGCTCACGCTGATGGTACTCTTGCCCTGTTGGTCAGTCTCAGAGGGTTTACTGGGCATTTTTCATATTTGCTGCACTTTCGGGGTTCATGAGGCAACCAGTGGAGCACGAACAACATCACCTTCCCTAACAGAAGAAGAAACCTGTAGATTCACAGAACTCGTGGTGAGAGCAGGCTCTTGACAACATGACATCATGTGGTGCCTTGGCCAATTCATGAACAGGGGAGGCGTAGCTCAGACCAGCTAATAGCCCTGGCTCCACAGGCAGTGCCTCCAGCCTTGCTCTGGCATTTTATATGTGTGAGCAACATCATGTTTCTGTTATCCAAAGCCTGAAGGGTCTCCAGGTCTCACTTTTGATCAAACGGAGGCTTTTCTCCTGTAACTGCTCTTCCCAAATACAGCTAATACATTTACTATCCTACTATCTTTTGTTAGCTTAGGTTTTGTTAACTCTCACCGGACTTCATCTACAGGTTCTGCCAGAATTCTGGCTGGCCCCTCCATACTCCTCCACCAGCAAGTGCTTACCACTCTTTCCATACTTGTGTTTCCACTACGGATTTCGTCATCTATGACAAATATCACATTCCTGTTAAAGACTGAGGCAAAATGAATTTAATGTGGTTCTGGACTTTGTATAAATGGTTTTCCACCATTGCACAGATTGACATAGCACATTAAATCATATGCCGCAGTTAGTTCTCAGCCGTGAAATCCATTTTCTGAACTGCATAATGTGTTAATGCACAAGATTGGAATCTGCAGAGAAAACTGGCATAATTCTAACTGCTGTTTCTCCCTCAGTCCTTCCCTTTGGTTTACTGGTGCCAGCTGACAGGCCACTGAAACAGATTGGAATTCTGCTTCCAAGAGTGTCAGAATTTTGTCCATTTGAGCCACTTTTCTAGTTCACTGGAGCACAGTTGGCAGGAAGAACACAAGAGTGACAGAAACGGCACTCCCACACATGGCTGTGATTCCATCAGAATAAGCAAATGGGGACGCTAACGCTCACTGAGCAAAGAGCTGAAATTCAGAGTGGCAGCTTCCACTTTCAAGGGTAAGAACTGCAGCAGCAGCGTGGGTTTGGTGGGGCAGGTGGGAATGCTGGGACTTGCAGAAACCACTGAGTACAGGGAGATACAAATGTTTCCTAACAGCTATGGTGTTAAACATCCAGGGAATCATAGAATCATAGAATGGCTTGGGTTGGAAGGGACCTCAGATATCACTTAGTTCCAACCCTCTGATCATTTTGGTGGCCCTCCTCTGGACCCGCTCCAACAGCTCCACATCCCCTCTGTACTGGGGGCCCCAGGCCTGGACACAGTACTCCAGGTGAGGCCTTACAAGGGCAGAGTAGAGGGGGACAATCACCTCCCTCTCCCTGCTGGCCACCCCTCTCTTGATGCAGCCCAGGATGCCATTGGCCTTCCTGGCTGCAAGAGCGCACTGCTGGCTCATGTCCAGCTTTTCATCAATCACAACGCCCAAGTCCTTTTCCGCAGGGCTGCTCTCAAGGAGTTCTTCTCCCAGTCTGTACACACACCTGGGATTGCCCCGACACAAGTGCAACACCTTGCACTTGGCCTTGTTGAATCTCATCAGGTTCTCGTGGGCCACATCTTAGGCAAAAATATTCTGAGGTAAATGTTATCGTAAATCAAACGTAATGCACGCAACAGAAAGACTGCACCTACTAATAAAACTTCCTACAATTTCAGGAAGCTTAAGGTTTGATTCTGATGACTTTGGATGCCCAGGCTAAAGCTACATCATTTATTTTCACAGAAACCACCAGCTGCTCACACTATCATGTCACTATTTTAAAGGAAATTACGCTTGAGGCATCAATTACTTTAAGAGATCTGTCAGCATCTCATACTGTTTTAGGCTTTACATCAAGAACAGTTATTTCTGGCAACTGTAACCTACCAGCTTCCTAGGCCTTCAATTAACATGACAAAGCATCATCACAGACTGCATTAGTATCGTCGTGTTTCATAGCCCTCTGGTAAGTCTTCGGTCGTAATACCATCTGTTCTGACACTATTATGGCTATGACTTTTTCAGATGGTCATAAATTAAACTCCAGACAAAATCCCAGAGAAGCTATTGTCAGCTGTCAGGACAAACCGTAACACAAAGCATGAAAAAATTGGAAACTGAAATGGGTCAGCAGCTGATAGGGGTTTGCTTGCTCATGGTTCCAGCATTTGTAACCACTTGACAAGCTCTGCTTTAAGGTGTTACTTGCCCACATTTAGAAAAATAAAGGGTTTTGTTTTTAAGTGAGAGGAGATACTTTTAAAGCCACATCTTTGTTTCCAGTTACTTATTCTAAGGTAGCAAAACTCACTTTTCAGGCAGAGAAATTTTAATTCAGAAACCAAGGCAAAAACAGACTGCACTTGTAGTAGGCCAGATCTCCCTGGTCATAGGGCAAGTATTCTTCCAAGGCGCTACCTAACACAACTTTTGTCTGTGTAGATTTAGAGCTCTGGAACTACTTTCACCCTGCATATTCTACAGAAGATACATTGAATGCAGTTGGGTGGGTTTTGTTTGGTTGTTGTTGTGGCTGTTTGTTTGTTTTACTTCCATAGTCCTTTAATAATAAGGTCTTGCATTATGCTTCTAGTCCGTAACACTCACAATGCACCATTTTGTCTAAATAAGTTATGCTGCCAAGTCATACAGCTAACCAACCTAACTAACACACCTTTTCACCAGCATCACTGATCAGTGAAGTACTACCTGGAAAAATACTGAACTGAAATGTTAATTTCAGATATATCCCTAAAAGAAATGTTAATAACTTCTCGTGAAGTTTAGTTCCTGGGTTAAGAGGGAGGCATTTAAAAACTTTGGGATTTTTCTCTGTATTATATGCTAGTAGTTCAAAGCATTTAGAAAAAGAAAAAAATGAAAGACTCAAGTGTCTACATCTTAATGGGCCTACTAAACCATGTTATATTGCCTAAACGCTTTGGGTAGCGTTCTTCCCTTCCAGTGCTTTTACCAGTGCAAACAAAGTTCATGTCTTCATACCTCTGCCAAGTGGGTGCCTTGCTCATTATTTGCTCTGCTTCATTCATTTCGTTCATCTGTCAGTACTGCTTCCAGGTCAAATGCTTTATGTGAAGATGTGTGGCTCCTGAGTATGAGCATTTCATTTTAAGATGTCAATGTTTTGCTAACAAATCTTTTCCCTTCTGCTCTAAGCCAGTTCTTAAGAAAGAAAGGCTCCTTTTAAAAGCAACTTTAAAAAGCAATGTGAGGGCTATTCCTTGAAAACTAGCTTACTTAAAGCAGCATGCTAACATCTATTATAATGCAGGATTTCTCAAATTTGCATGAAAAACTCAGATACATATGAACTACTCAGGTCAGAGATGAGAGAAAAGAAGTTGTAATGTATTGCTACATACAGATGTTTTTCACTATCCTGAGTCATTGATAAGTGCATTTTAAAACACGTGCAAAACTACATTCAGTCTTAGCATCTGGACAATAATAAATATTTACAACTATTTTGACAGACATAAGAATTGTCAAGCTATTAAACTGCTCTTTCTAGTATATTTCTGACTAATCACAGGGTGGAAGCACAGACCCATGGTTTGCCACATCTTACCAAGCTAAGGTAGGGTATTATTTCTTTACAGGAAAAATCTGCCCTGAGAACTCTTGCTCAAGACTATGTATGTTGCTTCACCAAGGGCAAGTCCTGTCTGACCAACCTAGTGGCCTTCTACGATGGCATAACTGCATCGGTAGATGAGGGAAGAGCCACTGATGTCATCTGTCTGGACTTCAGGGAGGTCCCCCATAACATCGTTCTCTCTAAACTGGAAAGATATGGATTTGATGGGTGGACTCTTCGATGGATGAGGAACTGGTTGCTAGATTGTACCCATAGAGTGGTGGTCAATGGCTCAATGTCTGGATGGAGATCAGTGACGAGTGGTGTCCTCCAGGGGTCCATTCTGGGACCGATACACTTCAACATCTTCATCAATGACATCAACAGCAGGATCGAGTGCACCCTCAACAAGTTTGCGGATGACACCAAGCTGTGTGGTGCAGTCGATATGCCTGAGGGACAGGATGCCATCCAGAGTGACCTAGACAGCCTGAAGCAGTGGGCCCAGGCTAACGTCATGAACTTCAGCAAAGCCAAGAGCAAGGTCTTGCACCTGGGTCACAGAAAACCCCACTATCAATACAAGCTGGGGGATGAAAGGATTGAGCAGAGCCCTGCCAAAAGGGACTTGGGGGTACTGGTGGGTGACAAGCTGGACATGAGCCAGCAGTGTGCCCTCACAGCCCTGAAAGCCAACCATATCCTGGCCCACATCAAAAGAAGTGTGGCCAGCGGGGCAAGGGAGGTGATCCTGCCCCTCTGCTCTGCGCTGGTGAGACCCCACCTGGAGTGCTGCGTCCAGATGTGGAGTCCTCAGTGCAGGAGGGAGAGGAGCTGTTGGAGTGCATCCAGAGGAGGGCCACAAGAATGATCCAAGGGATGGAACACCTCCCCTGTGAGGACAGGCTGAGAGAGTTGGGGCTGTTCAGTTTGGAGAAGAACATCTGAGAAAAACTAACAACCCATTATAATAAAAGCAGCAATTTTTTTTCCTTCAGATCTTGATAGCCTGCATGTTTAGTGCTGGTTAGTTTTTTTGAATTTTGATCTTTCCTTCAAAAAATAATGTAAGATAAGAAACAAAAGATTTATGGAAGCAGTTTACATTCATTGCGTATAGTATAATACGGTGCCTAGTTTAACCGAGCACTCAGAACCACATCAAATATGAATTGAAGTATTCATGCCACAGATGATTCTGTCTGCTGTCCAAACTGCCATTGCCTTCACCAGCAACATCAGCTTCAATGATTTGGGCAATAGTGCATTCAGTGAGCAAATCTCAGATAATGTTCACAAAGCCTTCCAGAAAGGAGGATATTTGGGGGAATGGGAGATGTAGATAAATGGCCTGATTTATTATTTAAAAGTATTAAAAGTTCTGCAATGAATTTGAGACAAGGGTCTCATACGACTCTGTGTGAGCTGAAATGGCTGTCAGGAAACTGCCACGTGTCCCTTCACTTACACTGCATGCAAAGGCAGCAACTATAAAAGAGATAATTTTCACTGATAAATGACAGAGCCGGTTGGATTATCTACATTTTAATAGGAGGTCCTTCAGTGACAGAGTAGTGAATTTAAATGTCATAAAAGAAAACCCTCTTAACCAATCACTTGACAAGGAAAAACCCACAGAAGACACCCCTCAGGCTCTCTTCAGCAGGAACACAAATGTGGCTGTCCTATCGAGATTGACTGATACAGTGGAGATCCCCATGGGAAAAACAATTTTCTTGAGGGTTCAAATGCATTGGAAAGAATAAGCATGAGAATTAGACATGAGTCTCATGAATGTGATGTACAGAATGAGAAATCAGAAGGCTTATGTCAGATTTAAAGCTAGGTAAGTTACGGCCTCTGTACCTCAGTTTCCCCACTTCTTGACTGAGTATAGATTACAACATACTTCAGAGCAAAATATAGCTGATACTTGATATGCTAACCACTCAGAGCTGTTACGAATACAAATACTGTCACCTTTCAGACATATCTGGACTTCAGATTTAAACGAAAAGATCTAATGAGTAAAAGTGATTTCAGCAGTCATCTAATGTTCTACCATGCCAAGTGCCTGGGTTACCGTACTGTCTGCAGCTGCTCATCATGGCCAGGTACATTTTTACTTCTCTAAACTTGCCCAGATGCTTAAAAATATAAAGAGCTAAAAATGCAGCTGTGAGACCAAATATCAAGACTTACATCAATTATTGGCAAAATAATGTAGAAATTTATAGCAAGTGTGAGAAAGAATTCAGATGATGAGTACAAGGAAGCGTCTAGCTTTAGAAAGCATTGACCCTTGTGCTGTTGCATGGAGATAACTGGCTCAGGCAAACGAACTCTACAACAAAGCTTCTCACATAGGCCTACCCAGTATCCAGGTTAACCATGGCCAGATGAACACGCCTTCTAACACAAACCCACAATGTTGACCTGGATTTTCAGTTGCTACCCAATTAAGCCAACACAAACTGAAACTCAGACTCTTGTTTCACAATGCCAAACGTACAGCACCAACATGAGTTTACCAGGACACTGGCTTGCAATATTAGTGTTGATGTTAATGTTGCATTGCTTCGTAGTAACAGCATGAAAAGATTCTTTATGCTCAGCTGAAAACCAGATTAAAAAAGGCATCTAGACTTTTGAAATAGAAGGAAAGGAATTTTCTTGGAAAAATTGTTTGTAACTAGATGAACTCCAACCCAAGCCATTCTATGATTCTATGATAATTTTAAAAGACAACGTAGACAGAAAAAAAACCTAAACAAGATCCAGATATTGTGAGAACTGGATTATCTCTATCCTAGAAAAGGACAGAAAAGACACATAAAAGAAAAAAAAAAACTGGCTAGCCAGTTACCTTTACTAACAAAAATTGATATACTATTTTCATGCCGGAAATAAAGGATTATTTCAGTTTTCTTGAATAACATGCAAGTCCTTCAGTCTATGTTTAAAGACTTTAATATAAAGAAATTATATTATTCTCTTCATACATAACGAGTTGGTTGAATCCCTCCAAAGTGCAAGGTTCACCTCATCTTTAAATTCTAGAAGCATGAGCAGGAGAAGAACTGCTACATACAGTGCTGACTAGCAGGGAAGTAAAGCTTCAATAAATGGAAAAGAGGTCTACAAATAAAATTTAAAATGAGATGGGTTGGAGAGATAGAGAGACATAAAAAGGCTATTCCAGACTGGGGATTTGCAGAGAAAACTCTTTACCAGTGAAGACAACTTATCTGTGCAATGCAGCTGCTTGACACAACCCTGACAAAAGAAAGCATTAAAAAAATGTCCTGAGGGACAGTTGCTTCCAGATCTCTGGTTTTGTGCTACGGTGGGCCAGTTTCTACTTGATGAGGATAAGATAAAGCATTTTTACAAACAAGTAGCTACATTTCCCAGTCAGAAAAAACAATTCATCATCATTGATTATGTAACTTCTGGTCTCTTAAGAACAGCCTGACTTGACTATGGCTTATGACAAAACAAGCCAAGACCCTCAGAGACAGATGTAAAGCAAAAACCAAAAGGTAATTTCACCAGCCCACTAGAAACACACCTGAGAACTGCAAGGGGTTTATAGCAAAATTTGTAGCAAACTCCTCTGCAGCTTCACAGTAATAGATTATAACAAGAGACTTGGCTAAAGAGCTAACTCCCAGATACTTGGCTACTGCGCTCCAAGTTGCTCATATGCATTCACCAGCTACACCAGGTGTTTGGAAATATACCTCAAATATTTTGCCTCCTGATTGCTGTTGACAGCAGCATTTAATTCTGTTCCACTGGTGTGCACAGTTATGTGGCAAAACAGAAAAAAAAAAAAAAAAGACAACATGGGAAAATGAGTTCATGTCTCAAATGCTTTCCAGTAGTTGATGAATTTTTTTACCTACAGAGCTCTAAACAGAATCTTTCCCAGCAAAAAAGAAAATAAAGTCCTTTTCGTTGTCTTTTTAAAATTGAGGATAGCTGCTCTCTCCAGCCCATTTCATATCCTTTGTATTGCTCCCAAAATAAAACCTTAAAAGTATTTATTAATGGTATGAAATTATATTATTAGGTGCCAGATGTTTCCTACAAGTAAAAGCCCCTAGAGGCTACAGGCAGGACAGCCACGTGTACCAGCTGCCGCACAGCTTCTTGCTGTGTGAGTTCTCAGCCTCGGCCGTAAAGCAATACTTTAATATACTCAAAAAGCACATAAATGCCCAGGGATGCAAAATAATCATAATTAGCCCAGTGCATACATCAGCAGAACGACCTAATTTAAAAAGGGTTTTGCAAAGTAATTCTCATACCAAAAAGCAATTACATAAAAAATAAAAACTGCATTTCTGAGATCTATGCAAAAAGGCACGATCAAGTGCCCATGAAAAGGGATGTAACAGACTACAGAAGATAGTAGGGCATGGCATGCTTTTTCAAATTCTTCCAGACCTTCACTTGTTTTTGCTCTATTCTTTGTTTAAACAAGAACAACTTACATATCAGGAGCAACTGACATATCAGCACTTTACTGACATAAGGTCTCCTGGCATTACTCTGAATTACTGGGTCCAGAGACTACTGGCATTTTCATTCCATTACATTAGTCTTCCTTGCTGGTGTTTTTCCACAAGTTAAACACTGTATTGCTTTTCTCCCACCTCCATCCTCTTACATGTTGTCAGTAACCCAGCAAAAGGCATGGAAGAAAAAGCAAAGATTACACTGGGTATCAGCAAAGAACAAGAGACCATGGTTTTGAGATAAGCCATTTGGAGGGTAATGTGTAAGGAGGTGGAAAAACTCAGGGTAATTCCTACTGAAGTCTTTCCAAACACCCCCAGAAAAACTCAACAAGTAAATTTTTCATGATGCTGTGATAAGGTGCTTGTAATAACTTGCTGGTGTGTTCATTATCTCTGCTTAGTGCTGTGAAACAAGGGGGTACCTTCCATGTAAACAACTGTAAAAAGTCATAACATATTTTAAGTTACAATATTAAGTTATAATATTAGACACATCTTCCTCTATAGAAGCATTAGTATTGAGCATTAAGTTATCTTTGAAACNAACAAACCAAACATATAGAAGTATCAGGCTGACAATAACCAAAAGGCATCACTGTCAGCTAGCTGTCACAGAAAGGCCTGTTTATGGAACAGCAGGCTGCCTGCAATTCCTGCAAGATGGCCACCAGCTGATAATAATCAGGTTACATGGCATCTGGCTAGGCAGCACCACGCTTTCACACTGCAAAGACAGCAAAATGTATTCAAAATATTAGGAAGGCGGGTTTGTAGCACAGAACATACGTATGCATACATCTGCGTACATTAGATGTGCATGTGAGGTGACTGAGCAGTGCTGAGAAAGATGCTGATCTTTGCACCTTCCTTCCATAACTGCTGATGAGTAATGTACCATGTAATTGAGGGTGGAAAAATCAAAATCTATGTTTTTATAGGTTTTTACCACTGGTAAAACTAAGGAAAGCCTTGTGTGTTAGGACGACTGTTAAAAGGTTTTGTCCACAAGTGTTACCGTGAACAGTATGTGATTGTACAACTGTCTCCCAGCCCTTTGCACGTCAGTTACTTGAAACAGACGATTGAGGGGAGGGAAACCATCCTCAGATGCTTTGTTATGGTACCTAGAAATCTACAGCCCTGATCCAGCCTGGGAAATTGTGATCTTTTTATTTCATCCCTTGATTTGGAACCAATGCTTGGTTGGTACCCACCAAACAAATGATATTTAATCTGAACTTGCTGGATGTGAAATGAATTGATAGTCAGCTCAGTTTAGGTAATAGCTTACTTCGAATAATAGAGCCCAGTCCAAATATATTACGCTATAAAACATGAATCAAAACTTCAGAAGAACACTACTTGTATTTTGAAAATTGAAAACAAAGCCTCTGAAAATCTACCAAGCAGAGAGAAACAGCTTTGAAGCGATGCTGCACACTGCAGACTGACCCTCTGCAACCACAAATGGTGATGAGTTATCTGATGGGTAGGATTTTATCAGTTCCACACAGTACAACAAAAACACTGGAATGATTTGTGGCCTGCCAACTAGGGAGGAGCTACTCTAGCCAAAGCATCCCTTACCTCTGCCAGAGTCTGCCACTGATTAATTTTCCATTTTTTAAAATTGGGAACAAATGGAAATGATAAAATCATTTCTGGTAAGCTGTGCCTGAATTGATAAACCATGGAAAAACCTATCACACAGATAACATGAAAACAGAAAAAAAAAAATCTAAAGCTGAGTGTACCAGGCAAAATCTCTACTATAAAATTATTAAATAAGCAAATAAATAATGAAAAAAAAAAAAAAAAGAAAGAAAGGCCACTTTTCGATTCAGAGTGAAAATCTCTTTGAAATAGAAGTCTCAGGAAAATTAACTGAGAAGTAGGTCTAAACACTGAAAGAGTTACAGACCATTGCTACTAGATCCCCAGTAAACACTACACATCCCATCTTAC
This sequence comes from Alectura lathami, assembly GCA_013399715.1. NCBI lineage: Eukaryota > Metazoa > Chordata > Aves > Galliformes > Megapodiidae > Alectura > Alectura lathami. Next base: position 72,547 of record VXAV01004434.1, read on the forward strand.
TCCATCTTCTTTCAGTACAACAGTGCATGCTGGACAAAATTACCATTGCATCTTCAGATATTCACAGATTGCCTAAACTAAACTAACTGAGGCCAAGCTGTGGTATTCCTCTCTTAATGGCTGTCAGCTGAGGACAGCACAGACATCTCTCACTGAAACCTGCTGAGACCCCTTACAGAGCTCACTCTCAGGTGGTGGAAAGCAACAGAGACTGGAGTTATGTTCTTGTAAAGCCCTCACTCCTGCTACAGCTGCTGTAAACATTTGGATTAAACACCGGGTAAGGTGAAAAGAAAGTTCCGTGGTATTTTATGAAACAGAGGCTATGTTTCATCAGCCTTGAAACACCACTTTCAGGACAACAGCTCCAGGATCAGCACAGGCAGTTTCTGAGGACCAAGCCTGCAATACTTTGCTAACAAAAGTAACCACTAACTCCATTTTTTGTTCATTCCTCTTCAGCTGCTACATGCATAAGGAGGCAGTTAAGAAGCAAGACAAATAAACACTGAGATTTGGCAGTAGCATTTAGCTCTACAGTAATCAGTTACAACACCAGTCACCCACAGGACCCAGCATAACGTGCTTGGGACAAGTCTGTGCGGCCTAACCAACGATTTTTATAGTATAGTGGCCTTAAATTGAAAATCAAATGACTCAGAGAATATTTCCCAAATGAAGTCCTTTTATAAAAGGACTGCCTTACAGAAGGAAAAAAAGTTACTTCAGGTGGTAACGTGCAGTTTTTCTGTTCTTTAACAGCCCTGATCCCTTCAAATAGGGTCTGAACTCACATCTCTACCATCTGTATTTCTCCTTTCTTTCAGCACAATGTTCTTGACAGACTCATGAGCATGCACTGTCCATACCTACTGCTTGGCTTCCTTCTGGGTTGAAAAAAACAGCAAGAGGTCAATGTAGGTAGAAATAAGTAACAAGCATATTTGTAATTGAGAGGTAAAGTGCATAGAGTTAGTCTAAAAAGCCCCAAGAGATCTGACGTGCATAATTACAGATATCTAACAGTGTGGAGTGGAGAATGTAATTCCTGAAGATCATGTTTTTTGAAAACTAATTTCTACATGAGTAATTTTGGATAGGTAATTTCACCCTTTCTGTTTCAGTTTTGTGCTCTTAGAAGCTAAGCTACTAATAGGATTAACTGGCAAGTGCTATGAAGAATTACTCAATATTCAAAAAAATACTGGAGTCTTCTAGGATTATAATGATATACAGATGCGATGTCAAAGCTGCATTTAGCTAAGAATTTTTCAGCCTGAGAGAGAATACACAGATTTGTTTCCTGGACAATGAGTTGAAATATTCATTGCCATTTCAGGCACTCCTGACTGATGGCCTGTTTCAGGACTTTTCAGACGTCATCAGTAAGGGCTACTTTCCACAACGGCACTCTGACTGCCAGAGATAAAAGACTGTTTATTCTTCTTTCACAAGGGAGGAAAACAGTGACAAAAGCAGGAAGGCAGCAGTAAGGCAGAAATCTGGAGGTGATGATAAAGGGTAGGGAGAATAGAGAAAGTTGTTCAAAGAAATTCATTCTGGACAAAATCAGGCAGGTGACAACCAAGCGTATGTGACATTCAGTTGAAGTGTAAAACATTTTTGCAATTTAATCATTAAACACAATGTTTTAAATTTCAGTGTGTTTCATAAAAAGTGACTTGAAATCCAGAACACAAATGTAGGTATTTCAAGCCTTTGGAACACAGCTTTGTGTTGTTTCCCAGGGCACGTTCTATGACCCTTTAAAACGAGAAGGGAGGCTGCATTTGTTCAGGTGTATTGCTGCTATACTCTGAGAAGTACACTTAACTGATGTCGACAAGATGCTGCTTCAGTCCTGACGTCCTGCAAGAGTTAGGTCTAGTCCAACAGTGAGCTGGTGTAGTCCCAGACTTAGAGAACATTTCAATTAATGACAAATGGCAAAACAATTGGATCTGAGAACAAGGTCTTAAAATGAAAACTGTGTAACAGAATGTATGGATATCGAATCATAAAGGTTGGAAAAGATATAAACATTAACTGTGAGGAATAATTTAGATGCACAAGCAACTCGAGAGAATATTAACCACACTTCTCCTTGAAAGAGCTAGTTGCTGTTACCTGATTGAATTGGAAACTCACTTGGGAAGAGACTGAACGAGGAGGATGGACACAAACACACTGCCCCCTGGAGCCAGGTTTCTGTTAGCATACCCCACGCCTCACGTAACATAACCCAACCCGTCCAATTTCCCAAGAAGTTTAAGCGAACGCAGACAGAACACAGCTAAACAAATTGTCCCTCACGCAGGTATCACACTCCCATCATTTCCTGTCATGTTGTCTTAGGCATTTCACTACTACGGCAAATACTAGCAAGAGTTCACCTCTCCTTCCAAACCCTCCCATTTGTCTTTACTGTTTCCCTGGTGAACACTTTCCCCCACCCTTAACTGCTCAATTTTTCACATTGTTGCTCATTCCTCCTGTTTTTCTTTATTCCTTCAATTTTTATTCTACTCCATCTAGAAGTTCTCTCTTTTCCTAGACACTTGTTTCTAATTCACTGACACTT
>VXAV01004434.1:75207-92714 GCA_013399715.1 Alectura lathami
TGCTTTGCAAATTTCAGAAATACTGTCAAAGGACATAAACGATAGCAGCTGAAAAGCCAAGCAAATCATAAGACACACAAAAAAAATCTACCCTTAACAAACCAGTAAATGGCTTCATTTACGGGACAAATTTTGACCATTTCTGAGAACCTACATATACTATTGTTTTCAGGTGGCAAATCAGACCGCTTAGTTCTTCTTGGGCATGTTGGGAGGGATGGAGCACGTCTGAATTAATCTAGCCAGAATTTGAATACTGTGCTGTAGGAATCTTGTTTTATTCCAGAAATGAGATTACTTCAGTTAAAACATCCTTCTATGAGCTGATGGTTCAGACTATGTTCAGGAATAAGTACTAAACAGAGTTTCAGTCAAAAAAGTTGTACTGAAAGAGAGTAAAGCTTCAAAGATTAATTTATCGTTCAAAGTCCAGTTTATCATTCTTCTGACCAGACAGATGTACCATTAAAAGGAGACTGCAAAAGGAGAAATCATGCCTATTCCCAACAAGCCATTATCGTTCTTCTCTGGCCAAATGCACACAGTATCTCAAATCAAAGGTCCACATTAACATCAGGAAATTTTCACTTCAAATTGAACTGAGTGTCAGACGTCACTCATTCTAAAACTGTAATTAAAAGGAAAAAAAAAACACCTTAAAAATGGATTTCAAGTTTAGCTGTTTCAAGTATGTTATTGAAGATGTAGCCTGGGTATGCATGCTACATGTGAGAACTTTCTGTGTCATCCAAACAACTTATTTCCTTCTTTTTGCAGTTCATAAATGAAGTTATTATGACCTAAAACAGGTATTTGCCAAAAACAAAACAAAACCAGATACACACAAAACCAAAATTCAGTAAAAGTTCTTAAACAAACCTAAGCTCTATGATAAGTGGTATGCTGAAACAGTAGCAGTTTGTTCTGCTTTCTAAGCATTACTGGAAAGCCGTATCAAACAGTTTTAAAACACCTAATTAACCAGAGATCCCTCCCACCCACAGAACTGTGATTCCTAAACTGATTGCCATCGTAGAATACTGAACACAACAATTTTAAGTTAACATTTCAGCTGTTGTTTTAGAGTCTGGTACCTCCATAGTACTGTCGCTACCGCTTCTTTTACTTACTTCTTTTTATAATAGTTACTTGGACAAAAAGGGTTGAGATGCACAGGTAACTATACACACATGCAAGAGTAAACACTGCAAGTGTCTTCCTCAAAACATTTTTGCAATTGTCAAAAGAAGGGTACAGATTCCTGTACTTCTCCCAACATTGAATGACATAGACTAGTATTGTTAAAAGCATCTCCCTCTAATAGAGGTATTTAGGCAGCATAAATCTCTCACCATGTATTCAGAACAATATCTTAATACAGAAAAGGTCTAGACGAGCAGGAAAAGCTTTTACAAATCAAGATTTTAAATTACAAGAATGCTTAAAAAGAACTGGTCAATCCAATGAAGTGAATAGATTTCTTCCAGATCACATGCAGCCATCTCAAACTGAAAAGATCATAAAAAGAGAATGCAGTCTGAAAGCACAGTATCTTTCATCTCTCAAGCCTCTAACAACAGTTAATTTCTCAGCTAGTTTGAAGGGCATTGGGTGTTTACAGACTATTTATTAGAAGGTGGATTCAGAGGAGGATCAGAATTTGGTCAGAAAGAGAAGCCTTCATTTTCACTGAACTGCACTGGTTTAGGTTCTGCTTTCTTCAGAAAAATTAACCACTCAGCATTTGTCAGTAGGCTCAAATATCTTGTTATGCTGAAAAGGTGAAACAAAAGCCTTTCCCTGTGCTGTCTTCCTGTCTGATCTTTTGTCTCATATGTTCCCCTTGGGGATGCACAAGAAATGTCTCTGAATAATTCATGGGCACCTAGGCAGAAACCAGCTTATCCTATTGAACAAAAAGGTTGGGCGAGAGAAGCTGATTGCAGCTGTTCTATTTTGCTCTAACTGGAAGAAAAGAAAACTGGACTGAAAGAGAAAGAAATTTTCCTAATGTAGCAAGAATAAGTGTGCATGTGTATAAAACTATATAAATAAACGTATACATCCATACTGGGGAAGACACCTTTGTAATTCAAGCTGTGCATTTCCTTGAGGGCAGAACTGATTCTCTACCTTTCAAAAATTCAAGAAATCACATAGCATGAAGGTAATTAATCAATGTGCAGAATTCCACCTTTAGTCAGAACCAGTTGTCAGAATGACTGGCCTTTCCTCTCGACTGCAGTGCCCGGCTCTTCTCCTGCCACCTGCCACTTTTATTTCCCAGCAGCTCTGGGTATTAAGGCAGAAGCAAATAATTTCTGTTTCCTGCAGAAACAGAAATTCTCTGTTAAGACTGAAACACTCACTGTGTCCAGATCTTCTTCATGCCCAACACACAGAGGAGAGAATGCAGAGCTAGAAAAGATTTCTTCCAAAGCCATTCAGCTAATAAGAACATAGATCCAAAATCAACCCAAAACCCCCAAGCTATGCGGTAGCCACACCAAGTTCTTTAAGGCTGCACAATCCAGTATCACAAGTGGAGACAGAAGAACCTGTTAACACGGCCTCAAGACTTACCAGCCTCTGCATGCTTTTCACATGAGTAGGGCTAATAGATAAGGCCTCTTCATACCAGCGTTTGGCTTCATCAATATTTCCACGAAGCTCAGCCACCTGGCCTCTCATGTAGAGCACATAGTGCGACATCGGGAAGAGATTCGCTGCCTCCTGGGTGCACGCGGTGGCCTCAGCAGGTTTCCCAATTCCTATGTAGACTTCGGCTGTGGAAGGAAAGAGTGAGGAGCAATGAATGACTTCTGCATCACCACACCAAGACCAGATGTTTTCACAAATGCTGCGTCTGTACATATTGTTCCAGGCAAAGGACATTTTCCTTAATATACTTTGCAGCTTAAGAGAAATTATTACATAAATTACTTTAAACACCAGAAAACTCTTTATAATCTCCTTCAAACTCTTTTTTTGCTGTTTTTAAAAGAAGTCTGGGATTTTTTATTTTATTTTTAAACATGAGTATTCCAGTATTCTGGTACTATTTTAGAGCAGCAAGCCCAACACAAAGCAGCAGAGATCCTTACAGTAGGTAAGAGCATGGAACTAGTTATGGGTTTTTCTGAATTCTACACCAGCCATTAAGGAACAAGTAGAAATTGCTCCAGCTGCCAACCATTAAATGTCAAATCTGGTTCAGTTTCCTATTTCAGAGCAAAATCCTTTTTAAAGAAATACAATGCATTTGAAATATTTCCTAGCTAAGTTAGCAGAACGTGTGAAATGCTTATTCAGCACTCTGATTTGACAGAACTTTGTTCATATCTCCAAGCATTTTTATCCAAGATATCCTCCAGACCTGATGGTTGGTACCCAGAACATCAGTGCGGCACGGTGTATAACCTACACACAATGTGTCTGTATTTTACCTCTTGCTATTATTGGCATATTCATATATTGCTATTTGTTACAATTCAAAACCATAACCCATTTCTAACAATGACTAACACAAACTGGACTTTCAGCAGCAGTTAGTGTGTAAGCACAGTTTAACAGTCCTACTCATTTTCTAGTATCTCACCAATTTCTGTAGGGTTGCTAAAGTGGTGTTTTTTTGTTTTTTTTTTTTCCTGCTTGGAGACCCGATTCTAGTGATGAGATGAGAGACATTTTTACCAGAAGAGCATTCTTTTTTTGCTGTTTGATGGCTCAGTGACTTCATAGATCACATTCTACCTAGCATAAATAGTATATCCATGTGGTCATGGATTAATGCAGTATATTTTCAAAAGCAAACTAATAAAATGCTTTCTGATAGAAAAAATCTCTCAACTACTCTGCATAACTAACACATAGAATTGCAAATCCAGCAACAGAAGAAACAGATCTAGTCAGAGATGGTACTACATAACTGAAAAATAGCAAACCTGGAAGACAGTGAAGGTATAAAATTTTGAAATCAAAACCAAATTTGGGGAGAAAGCAAGTTTTTCTAGGATTTTATTTTTCTAACTGTTGATAGACTCCAAGAAGGAAGTTGTTGCCATAATTTGAGAGCTGGATGTACAGAATAAAATGTGAATTGTACTGAGAGGTTTTTTGTTCTTGTTGTTGTTTTACTTGTATATACATATTTCAAAGCTTTCAGAAGTTCATTTTAAAGTGCTTTTCTAAAACCTACATGGTCAGCATTACTACGAGAGAAACAAGATTTTAGTGAGAATAAAATACACGGTATTATTTTAGTGCTAACCATTTGGCATCCTGTTTTATTGTTTCTTCTCTAGCATCAGACTCGAAACACTTTAAAATAAACACTCTCAAGTTGCTGATGAAAACACAGTTAGGAAAAATATCATTGATACAGATTGTGAATGACTGAAGACAAAAAATCACCTATTCAACACCATCCTGAGAGCTGAATGCATTTATGAGATGTGTGGTTGATGCTGTCAGCTGTCAGGCAAAGCAGAAGGAAGCAGAACCATATCCTGACATGTGCACTACGACCTACTGCAGCAGTCTGTAAAAGGTGCTAAGTAAAAGCTATAAAAACCAGCAAATAATGGCAAAAACGAATCACTTACTTAAGTCATTTTTATCTGCTGCCACAATAACTCTAGACCGACAAATACACAGTTTGGCCAATTTAATAGCCTGCAGCTGAAATCAGGTATTCCTGGAGGGGATACAAGTATGCTAGCAATTTGGACTTTTAACACTAGCCAACACAGGTTACAACACTGCTTATAAAGACACTTCAGCTGTGCTGTAATACATATTAGATTTTGCTGTCCTGCTTACCAGCTATAGCAGAGTAACTTGACAATTAACAGATCTTCCTGAAACGTAAGTATTTAAATAATTCCTTTCTGTATGCTTGAAGTTATGCTACCACTATTGTGACAGAACATACAGAGTGCTTTTTCTGTAAAAAAAACTTTATAGCCAGATGACTCTATAGCTTTATAGCCAGAGAGCTATGAATAAAAATTTCAGAGAGGGGCAGCAGTTTGATGAGAAACCAGGTGCCAAGTCTGACATCTCGTCTCAGTGTTTCCACCCTCTGCTCAGAGAATGCCACAGCTCAAACCCTTGCCACCCTTATGCTTATATTTTATTGGCCAATCAATCCACTTTCCAGTCAAGCTACATAGCCATACTGAGTACAGTCTTGACGCATTTCTCATGGAACCATCACAGTCACAGATCATTTAGGGACAGATCTGTTTTTAACAGCATTACACTGGAGAATGTTCTAATTGCAATTTGTTTTCCCTCATATTTAAAATAATCCTGAATTTCCACCTTTACACTGTATGCCCAGAAATGAAAGGCTGAAAGAGTTCATTCATAAACACAGAATGAAAAATTAAAAGCCAGTTACTGTCTGAAAAATCAGCTTCTTTACACTCATTTGTACTAGTGATACCTGGAATGATAGTGTATATTGATAACAAAAGGGTTTTCTCTCATCACATCATATGTATTAGTTTGGGTAAATGTATTCCACTAAGCTTAGCATGTATTAGAAGTTGTTCATATAACTTTTCCATGTCTCTACAATCTACCATCCTCATTTTTATTTTAATATTTAAAACACAGTAAAGACTTTTTTTTCCCCATTAAGAAGTAAAACACTTCATAATTATGCAAGGAGTCAAACAGTGGCATGGGTTTCAAAAAAGAACATTTAAGAATAGGATGTAGACTTTAGATTGAATCAGATTGGCTTGGGTTGGAAGGGACCTCAGAGATCACCCAGTTCCAACCCCCCTGCCCTGGACAGGGCTGCCAACCACTAGCTCACTACATCAAACTGCCCAGGAACCCATCCAGCCTGGCCTTGAACACAGCCAGGGATGGGGCAGCCACAGCTTCTCTGGGCAGCCTGTGCCAGCGCCTCACCACTCTCTCAGGGAAGAATTTCTTCCTGATGTCCAACCTAAACCTCCCCTCTTTCAGTTGTAGCCCATTCCCCCTTGTCCTACCATTATCCACCCGTGTAAAAAGTCGGTCCCCCTCCTGCCTGTAAGCTCCTTTCAAGTATTGGAAGGCCGCAGTGAGGTCTCCCTGGAGCCTTCTCTTTTCCAAGCTAAACAATCCCAACTCCCTCAACCTTTCCTCATAGGAGAGGTGCTCCAGCCCTATTTCAAAGTTATGGGAGAGGTTCACCAATGCTTTTTGTTCAGCAGCCTGTCACACACTCTACAGCATTATCAAGACCTTACATACATTTGATGGTTAAGATTTAATGCCAACATCTTAAAGAGAAGGAAAAAAAAATAAATACTATTTCTTACGAATGTATGCAATATGTTCTTAACATATACAGTATCATTATTATTATTAAAATTTGATCTTCTGACATGAAAATGCAATCCTTTTAGAGAGAATGAAATAGCAAACACCATTCACGCCAATTGACTTAATTAAGACAATATTAATTCATCTGAAAATGAAGAAAAATGGTAAATTTTACATTTATCTTCAGATGTTTTATAGAATCACAGAATCGTTTGAGTTGGAAGGGACCTGTAAAGGCCATCTAGCCCAACTCTCCTGCAGTGCACAGGAACACCTACAGCTGGATCAGGTTGTTCAGAGCCCTGTCCAGCCTCACCTTGAAGGTCCCCAGGGACGGGGCATCCACCACCTCTCTGGGCAACCTGTTCCTTTTGACCTGATGAGTGACAGCAGATTCTGAATGTGACAAATTTTTGCAAGTCCTAGCAAACAGACAAGAACAAGAAATAGTTCACTTTCACAGCACCTGCATGAAGCCATATTTGAGCTAGAGTCATCCAAGGATGCAGGGGACCTTGTTTAGGGGCACTGCTTTGCAGAGATGAAGCAACTTCAGACAGTGCTTGCTCCACCCTGGAAGCTGCTATTGAAGTTGCGTGGACTGAACCTGTAAAAGTAATAAAAAAATAAATTAATGGCAAATCAGGAAAAGAATAAAGGCCAAACATTTTTCATAAAACATTTAATTGTAAACCTTTTCATAACAGGTTTTACCAAAAACTCCTCTACATTTTATTTACATGTACCAATTTGGAGACTTTTTTGAAATGGGAGATTAACTTTACCTGTTAAGAAATCTTTTATACTGGTCAGAAAGATTCTGTACTTAAAACACATTGAACCTGACACATTTTTGGGTTGCTGCTATGAATACCCTCTGTTACAATCAACATGTCCTTTATGGCAACCTATGATCCAAAAAAAGGTTTGTGATGGTGTTGTACACTGTAATCTTCAGTTTGCTGCATGCACTTTGATGTTAGTAATTGCTATGTCTTTCCATATAGTGCAATTAGATGACTATTTTAAGACTAATAATAGCATAAAAAAAGAGCTAAAATATACAAGATGATCACAACAAACGCCAGCACAAATATACAATTAAACTGCACTGAATGTAAACCTTAGCTAATCCAGAAGACTGAATTAAAATGCTTTATGGTAAAAAAAAACCCTTGCAGGAAGAACGTTCCCGAAGTTTCCTTAGATAATTCTCTTAATATGAAGCATTTACAAGTGAGATTAGAATATCAGTGGCAAATATTACCTTTTCCAAAGTACTGAAAGTAAAAAACCTTCTATGACAAGAAAATACCTAATGACAACCGTACTTTGCATATCCAGTTATTGACAGTGTCGTTAGTCTTGATATAAAAACAATATATATTTTAAAAATCAAGACCATGAATATTTTAAGCTATACTCCTTGTCATCTAAGCTTCAACGTACCTCTTGTTGGTTTATAATTTCAATTTGTAATCTCAGGCGGACCATGCTTCATTAGTAAATAATGGAAGCAAAATATTCCATATTGGATCAGGTAAGAAGTCTTCCAAGCCCAGGTACATATCCCTAACAGTCAGCAATGGCAGGTACCTCAAAAGAAAGTACTGAATCCTGCACAGGTTGAACTACACCCCGCAAGCTCAGCCCTAACAGTTAATAAATAAAACCTCCACTCTCAATATCACAGGTTTTCTAAGAATTTTAATGAAACATGCATTTTTAAGTGTGACAAGACACATCAGCAGACCAGAAAAGCAGAAGGAATTCCTAGCACACAGATTAGCGGGACGGGAAATTTTGCCTGAAAGTGTGCATCATGTTTCCCTGAACTGACAGAAACAAGGGAAAGCAGCGCAGGATGTAATCAGCATTTCTTATGCTGTTTTGAACAAGGGATTGCTCTGAAGATCTGAGGCAGCATCTGGCTGTGGAGTTTGCTTTCCTCTACTGGCTGATGAGAGCACTCGCACTCCAGGCTGCGCCAGAGCTGCACATTCACTGAAGTTTCTATGTATCCTATCTTTAAGGCTCAACTTCCGAAGAAATGTAAAGTGGAAGTCTAAGCAAGAAGCATGTGGAGCACGTTTGAAGAAAAACATCAGCCAAAGGTACCACAAATAAGCTCTAGTCACCAGCAACCTCCTTGTCTGACCTCCGTGTCTGTAAATGCTCGTCACTGCAGCCTGCCACCTGCTACACTTCCAGTGCAACTAACAGCGGGGAACTATGCTCAGCTCTTCAGCAGAATTTTTCAAGAAAAGGTGCAATCCACTGGCACAGAGGATGTAATCTAATCCCTTCCTTCTGAAAAGCAACTATTCAATTTATTTTTTAAAAAGGTCTGTATTTTCTATAATATAAAGCACGGAATCTGGCTGCTAACAGGACTACAAGTTATTTCATATAGAAAGTATGCTGCTAGATTTTAAACCTCCAGTATTTAACCATAAAATATATATGGTACTATATGATTAAAACTTGTTGTACATCAATTTCTATATAAAAAGAACTACAGTGTGGCAACATTTCTATGAGCAGCAGTGCTATGAAAGTATTACCGCCTACACTGAAGTTAAAACAGGGTGGATACCAAGTTACCAAGTGTTTTCTATGGTAATTAACTCCTATCCTGGACTTTTTGGCAGAATTTAAAAAAAGAAAAAAAAAAAAAAAAAAAAAAAAGTCTTTCAATTATAAATTTTGTATATCTATTTCCTGGAAGATTTNAAAAAAAAACAAGAGTCTTTCAATTATAAATTTTGTATATCTATTTCCTGGAAGATTTATTTCACAAAGTGTTGTTATCAAAGTGTCTTATTAGGATAAAGGATTACAGATTTAAACTAAAAGAGGGCAGAATTAGATTAGACATGAGGAAGGAGTTCTTCACTATCAACACATGAACAGGCTGCCCAGAGAAGCTGTGTGTGCCCCATCCCTGGAGGTGCTCAAGGCCAGGCTGGATGGGCCCTGGGCAGCCTGATCCAGAGGGCGGCAACCAGCCCATGGCAGGGAGCTGGGACTGGGTGGGCGTTAAGGTCCCTTCCAGCCCAAGACATTCTGTGATTCTATTATTAAAATTGCTTATATTTCCTTTAGGAAAAAGTTATCCCTTAAAGCACTTCAGAAATCAGGTCTTCAAGGAAAAAATGCATACAGAAGTATTAGTCTTCAAGTGTCTCAATCAAGCTACTAAAAGTTATTTACTTCCTATCTTTCACTAAATTTATACAGTTGATATAAAAATGTATTATAAATTCACCATGAACATTAACAATTTATAATTCAACACATGTCAAGTAACTTCACTGTTTTAGAAACACGGACTGTAGATTATTCAACGTAAGCAGGTAAAATTAAGTAGCCTCTAAGCAACACCCAGATAAGAGATTTCTTTAAGTTTGAAAATCGTATTTTAAGCAGAATACAAAGAAACTTGGTGTAATCTTCCACAAAGGTGTTTGGAAATTCCAGTCTTTGAAATTCTACATGCTTTTAGTCTTATTTAAAAGCATGGAAGTCATGAGGATGCTTAACAGCACAAAACCACCAATGTTTGTGGTTTGTTTTGTTTCTTTTAAAACCCTCCTTCCAGTGGCTGTTAAAAGTGATCAGGCACACGGCTATACAGCTTCCAGAAGGACCTCCAGTACAGCCTTGCATGTCTAATCAGCACTGCCACTGCATAAAGATGCAATCACAATTTTTCATCTCTATTTTATTTTATTTTTTAAAATAAAATAATCATAGTCTTTTTACATTGCCCAATTCAGGCATCTTTTGGGTACATTGCACCCATGCTAATGGCTGTAACCCATGAAGTCCTGAATGCATCTTTATCTTTGCCACAATTAGGTATCATCTGACTTATTTCTAGCTCTAAGTGGTTAAGATACATAGTGGCTTGTGAGGGTAAAGTGTGAATCTTGAAGTTTGTTTGTGGCCTCATAGACCCCATACAGCCAGCTCTCTGGCTCCGTTGTTGGTTTGTCAAAAGTTCTAAAGTTCTTCTCTCTCTTCCTGTCCTACCTGTATTATTCTTATTTTGGTCCAGGTTATCAAACATTTCACTACACGTCACTACACAAAACTTCACTACAATTGCTACAATCCACTCAGTTGTAGCTTTCTTCAAATGCTCAACAGAGCAATAGGAACAGCTTTGTTTAAAACTGTGCCATATCTCAGAAGCACACAAACATTTGCTATCTTTCTGGACAACTTCTAGACCTGCTATTACAATGTGACACTTCAGAATCAAGAAAACAATCCCTCAAAATACCACAGGCAGCAAAGAGTGTCTCTTCTGGGATGCAAAAGGATGAGTTCAGGAAAAAAGTAATATGTCACCAAAATTGATCCTGGAAGTGTTCAATTTACTTCTGTTTAGGCTTTTCTCAAGATAAACATTGCAGAAAAGTCTGCATGAATCCAGTCTTTTAAATATCACCCATGACTCACCCTTGGTAGATAGAATGCATGCCATGACTATTTCAGTTTTTTTCTTGGTCATTCCCCCAGATTCTTAACAATGTTGCCTAATGGACATGAACTACAATACAGACTCTGTCAGGATTTGGAGAGAAACTAAATCAATTTGCATCAAATTTTATGTCTAAGAATGGGTAAAAAAACATGGACATCAACTAACAAAAACATCATAGAAGGATTTCTTTTTATACCACAAAAAGCATATTGTGAAACGGTTTTACCTTCATCACATTTTCAATCAATGTTTTAGCATTTATATAAAGGAAAAATGCTTCCACAGCAATGCTCATGCAGGAGTGAAGAGAAAAAAACACATGACTTTATATTCGCACAAAGCTGCCTGTAGGAACATTAGTGGTGCAACGTACAGAGAATTGTGCTAAACAAAGCAAACGTGATAGAAAGAGGCAGTACCTTCTGCAGGACTAAAACGTCATTGAAATGATGCATTTGATATGATAGATTGGCACGTTTAGTCAAAATTAATTTTTTTTTTCTATCAAATTAATCAGACGTCTGAGACACCTAAGACACCAAAAGTAGCTTATCTTTTGGTACGGTTGTGCATGGACATATTAGTGGCAAGGTATGGCCAACATCATTTAGAGTATTCACTCGGCTCTCTGGAAAACATTTCATATGCTTAGTCACTGTCAGACATGCTGTTTTACATCTCTTCTTACCTTTCAGTGGGAAACAAATTCAAAATTCGCTATTCAAGGCCAAATGCACAGCTTTATAAGGTAACTGGTTAGAGAGAAAGAATGTTGGGTTTGCATCCTGGTTAAAGCAGCAATTATTTTTATTGCTCTATATTCTTCATTTTCTCGTTTAGCTCATTTGCATCATTTCTCTATTTTAAAGAATACACTTCAGAGATTTATTCTAAGTGCAAAATTTTTACTATAAGACAAAGCAGTAATTTATTATGACTCATAACAAAAGTTGCAATGCTGCCTTCTAGACCAACGCACTCCTTAGGAAGAGCAGTGGCATAAAACCTCCTCTAACACAACATACTGGCAGCTGGCCATTATGTTATACAAGACCTTCCTAATACATCTTCATTTGCAGTCCTCTAGAAATGAATACTGCCTCTTTAATTATTAAATGCAAGTGTTAGTTGAGTGCATTCAGATCTTGTAAGATTACAGCCCATAGGGTGACTGAGTGGGCAAAGAGCATCAGCCTTGCCTTACACACTACTGATGGACAAAACATGTACGTTTTGTGGTAAAGGAAAAGGTGATTTCAGTCCTTAAGAAATTAATGGAATTGCATTATAGAGAATACTACTTACAAACTGAAAAAAGGGAGTAAAAACCATGAAAGTAAGCATCTGATGGATTGCCTTTGAACAGATCAAACCACAAATTAAAATCCAAACTGAGAGGGAGATAAATAAATAAATAAATAAGTAAAAACCAAGAACTCCAAGAAAGTCAGAGGATTTCTGATAATCTTCAAACTGTAAATCAGGTTTATAGGGTTCCAAATGATTAAAAAAAAAATTAAATAAGGAGATTACTGTTGACAATAAATATTTTCAGAGCCTTTGCTGCACCTCTAAAATCACGTTCCAAAAAATCACATAACAAAAATTGGAAGTCAAGTTAATATAAAGGTATTTTTGTTCTTTCAGCAGGAGGGGAAAAAAAAAAAAAGAACTAAGATAGGGAACATGAGATTTTCAGCCCTGTTAACTATAACAGAAAGCTTTAGCATCTAGGCAAACTTCTAAACTTTTACTTGTTCAAAGATAGACAGCTTCGACTTTCATAAATTATTTACACTACACAAAGGACTCCAATATCTGTTTTTTTTCATGGTTCCACAACTTCTAGTGTATGTTGGAAGCTCCTTTCCCTGAGGATACAGTAACTTTCATCTGAAATGGAAAACTTTGTCTTTACATAACGGTATCTGGATTGCATGAACTTCTACATTCTTTCCATATGCCTTCATTCTTGAGCAAGGTCTTATTCTCTTGTTGCCCTGCAGAGAATGAGCAATTTAGTGCCGACTGGGTGTGCTGTTTCTAGAGTAGGCCTGAGCAAATCCAACTCTACAATACTGCAAGGTGTAATAGCCATTAATTAGCTAATTGAATGCTTCCAGAAGAAAGCCCAACTAGATAAACTTCTGCAGGAAAAATTTCCTTAGTCTAAAGGAAATGGTCTCCTGAATTTCCAGTCATAGGCTTACATACGAGCTAGAATTTTCAGGACTCCGATCTTATGTCAGGTACTTTAATGAGTGAATTTTGCTCAAAGATTTATTCCCTAGGTTTTGTTAGGAATTAATGTCTTTGACATGATACCAGTTAAGGGCTAGTGTCAAAAATGAACTTCCTAAGACTGGATTAGAAAATACAGTAACAAATAAAGCACTATTCATAAAACTATGAGAAAATCTAACAAAAATAAAAAGGAGTTAAAAAGAAGTATATGGAAAACTAACCTAATTTTACCCTGCCACATGAACTACACTGGCAGCCTGACTGTACAGTTTGTACTCAAACATGGCAATTGATTTTACAGCACGTTTGAACTGGCATCATTTCAATGAACAGAACAGCTCTTGATCTGGAGGTGCATAATGCTGATTCTCACTACTCTGCCTCTGAATCATTCCAACATGTCTTACCTGGAATATGAAAACATACACTAATACTTAATGCATTTTTTTTTCCTTCATATGAAGTTTCAAGAAATGTTTTATACGGAACTAGCTAAAGGCTTTAAAATCAATTATGTAGACATCATCAAAAATTAAGATAAGAAGGAAATCCTGTGGAAGGGACAGATTTGTTGGACAAAAGATGCCAGCAATGGAAATAATTACAGGTTTAGGTGCTACAATGCAGTAGTGGCCAATAGCCTCTTTTGCAAAACACCTATGAATTTCTGCTACAGTCACGAGAGCAGAATATTAAACTGGTCTATAACTTTAGGTCTTTCAGGAGTTCTGAACAAACTCTTTTTGGTATTATTACCAAACTCCATTTGGTATTAGATGAGGTGCATCTGAAAGGCCAGATTTCACTGACACTCTGTTGAAGCTTAAATTGTTTTAAACAAGGTTTACCAGTTACGAAGATTATCAGAAAAGTACAGCACAAACACGCCCATCAGGAAGAGAAAACCAATTTACAGTGAGAAGGTGAACAGGGCTCAGGAACTTGGTCACAGTATGGAGAGGCTGCATGGGGCCAGACAAAGGTATCTGATTTAGGATGAGGAAGATGAGAAGACACAAACACTTGGAGAGGAGACTCTGTTCTTGAGAGAGAAGATGAGGAAGTATCAGAGGCTAAAAAGCGAAAGAAAGAGAATGGTAAGGGTGTGGGGGGTGGGAAAGAAATAGACCCAAGAATAGGGTTTAATGGACTCATCGGTGCCAAAAAATGCAAAAAAAAATTTCTCCATTCAGTCAGATGGAAATGGCTTTTCCATAAAATAAACAGTGCTTCTTCTGAAAGCAAAGTAAAAAACAAAAACAAAAACAAACAAACAAACCCCACAAAACTGCTACACTCATACCTACTCTTCTTCTGTACTAAGCTAGTCTCTAAAACAAATTCAAGATTAATTTTTCCCTATGTTCTATAAGTTTGTACAACAAGGAACAAGTTTTAAAACTCTGCTACCACTGCAACTTGCTATGGCAAACTAAGCGGACTGAAACCACTACACAATAGATCGAACAATTTGTTTTCAAGAAGATTGAGTGCAACTTACCTTAACTAAAATAGACAGCTGAAGTCTCAAGTGATTTGTGTATGCATATCTATCTTTAAAAAGGAAATGTGTCTGCCTCCCCGTGAGATTTTACTTCAGTGAATGATTCATAACATCTTTTTTTCTCCCTCCATATTTCTTTACTTTGGTAATAAACACTAATGTGTACGTGCCACGTATGGCAAACCAGCTCAGACAGAAGGCAAGCTCAGAGCAGATTTGCCACATTTCTTGACTGGGACAGTGGAATCAGCAGCCTGTCCTTGTAAAACAAAATTTAGAATACTTGCTTCTTATACTTCAAAAGTTACAAAACTTTAAGGTTGAATCACCTAATCATTTCTGATTGGTTTCATTGGATTGGTAAAAGCTTGGTATAAGCAATGCTCTTTTAAGATTTTTTTATTCGAATTTCAACTTTTGCTAAAATGGCATACCCTTAAAAAAAAAAAAAAAAAAAAGGTTTTACACCCTTACTGCTATCTGAATTTTAAAATCCACTTAAAAAAATGAAACAATACAGTTGCAAGTATAGAAGATTTCACATCTGAATTTTAGCACCCATTTCGTGTTACTCAGATTGGTCAAGCAGAAACTAGACAGGAAAAGGGGATGATCGTTCCCACAGGTGGCAACCAAAGATAGGAAAGGGAAGGTTTTCACACATGTGCATGCATATGCAAACGTAAAGGCATATGCATGGTAGCATTGTACTGTATAAAGTTTAGCAAAGTCTTCTGTCCCCAACACTCAAACACTATGCCAAGCTTGACTTTTGTTCTCATCATATCATAACCTTCTGATTTCTGCTGTATTTTTATATATTCTTTGAGATGAAGAATTTTTGACAAAGCTTTGATAGAGAGCTTTTACATCTACACAACTGTATAGATACAGTAGATAACAAAGCCCCAGACCTTACCAGAATTTGAGTATTTCTATTGCAATAAAGTTTCTTCTCCTAAAATCAAAAATTCAAACAACAACAAAAACACACACACACACACACACACACAAAAAAAAAAAAACCAGAAAAAAAAAGACTCTTCCCCACCTACACTATTTTTTATAAGAAAAATAAACAAACAAAATGAATTTCCCATCTTGTTCTCTTGACAGTAGAGATGAGCTCTAAAACCACAGCTAACATTCAGGAAACAGAAGCAAACTGGATCCTCTAGAAAAATCTGGGGAAAGTTCTTGAAAAGCTCAGTGTTTTGGGTAAAGGTTTATCTGTACTTAAAAGCTCTGAGGAATATGCAATCTGTGAATATCAGCAATTTGTTATGCTCTGAAGGGTGGCAGACATGAAGTAGGTGAGGAGCTTTGTGACCCCAGGGAAGACATACATACAAACAACCAAACAAAATCACCCATTTTGGGAAGGCATAAAATAAGTTATCGATTTGAAACCTTCAAATAGATACACAAAACCTTCAAAAATCTCGTTATGTCCTTCAAACAGAACAGTGAGCTAACCTAGAACACAGAAGGCTCACTACCAGATTTCATGTTGTTATCTTCCACGTTGTAACTACAAGAATACAGCACACAGAAAATTGCACGGTAGGGGCAAGCCAGGTGAGCTATGCCCTGCTCAGAGCACATCATCTCACAGTTCTTTTAAACCAGCTGACCTGACTTTGCAATCGGAACTGCTTGCCACTACAGCAAACACAGAACTCTTTCTTCTAGAGAGCATTAGCTCCAACTTCAGCTTTCAGAACTGAAATATCTAAAGTGGATTTTTCTCTGTCGCACTGCTCTGAGATTAAGCAGAGATATGTAACATTTCAGTGTATCTTAGTTTATGGGTCAGTGTATTCTAATTCATAGCTTGAAACACTTCCCCGCAAGCGGTTTGTATTGAAGCACGATTAAGCAGCAATTGACATCTGAAGTAAAGCACGCTAGAGTTTTGAGATAAAACTCAGGAAAGAGGAAAAAAAATAAAAATCAACGTCTAGAATGCAGATAACATACTGTAAAGGTTTTTGGAGCTAACATCATCAGAGTACTTACTTCTGTGTTTTTCATAAAATGCACGGCTCAACTGCTTTGCATTTACATGACTTTTAAGACATATCAATTTGCATTGTGATAATTGAATATATTAAAATGTACAATTATATGTTGTAAAAATTTACTGCTATGTAACAATCTTACCTTTTGTGTAGTGCAGCACATTTTTTACATTATATGTGATTTGTAATAACTATTTTTTTCTTATAATTTTAAAGCTACGTCTACGGCAGTTTAGCCTAACTATGCAATTCTATTTATGTACTTATATATTAGAGATCCTAATGGGATTTATTAGTAACGTCTTGAGCTTTTTTGAGATTAAAGTTTTCTTCAATTTTTTGGATATATTTTTTATAAAGAAAAGATGTTCAGATACTTAATGGACAGAAAAAGCATAGGACTTTGGAAAATAGACTAATAAAGCACATTAAGTTTTAGCCTTTACAAAAAAAAGAAAGGAGTTCAGCAAGATCCAGATCATAGATATTTTAAATTACAGAGAACATAGTAGTAAGCAAGTATTTCATAAATAAAAAAGAAAACTATCTTATATTGTAAAAAGGTTATTTCCACTCACATGACAATGAAAACATTCTTACGATATGTGATTTCATTTTGCAAAATAAAACAAATAACTAATAAAAACGTCAAGCTAAGAGGAGTCCATTTTACTAATTTTATTGTTCAAATGCAGCCCTTACCTGTTTCAGGATCACTGAAATCTGGTAATGTAATTGTATTAAGCTGTCGTCTATCAGCAATAGCTCTGTCTAACAGGCTGCTCCCACGTCCAGAATCACTGTAATGAAGTATAAAAATTGGAAGCTATTAAAATATAAAATTATATACCGAGTTACAAGTTGCAAGCTGCCCTCCTCCCACAAAGGTTCTTGCTATAAAGGTTCTTGCTATGAACAAATT
>VXAV01004434.1:102716-120249 GCA_013399715.1 Alectura lathami
CAGATAAGAAGAGAAAACTATTTGGGTCAAATCCTTTGGGGAATAAAAGTAGGTAAAACAGGTTCTCTTAAAGACATTTGACTAGCAAGGCATTTGTTTCAGCATCAGTGTTTGATATGGATGCAGATCTCCAACATTAGATAAAAATAAAAAGAATGGCATCATTTTAGGAGACTAATTATCCAGACAAAATGGAGAAGAAATCAAACTCTTAAATGGAAGGGCTTAGTTATTCTTGGAGCTAATGGCTGATCAATTAATGAAAAAGTTACTGAAGCAGCAAATGACTCCATTACTTTGAGACCAACTAATGAGGACATTACGAAACAGCTGCTCATAACCTAAACCGTATATTGACGGATTTTTGTTTAAGAGTAAAAAATCCCAAATGGGTTTATAACTGGATCTTTGAATGTCAACAGAATACACCCAAATAACGCAATAGTGAAGGTTAGCAAGGACATCTGTAATACAGAGAAGTCTGTCCTTTCTAGATGCTAAAACTTTTAACAATTTAAGGACTTGTATTTCAAGTTGGAGGGGTGAAACTCAATATTTGACAAGTCAAACCTCAATAACACTGTGCAAGTAAGGTATCAGAAACTTGCAGACATCCTATGAAGAACAGTGAGAGACAAAGAAAGAGAAGAGAAAAATCAATACAAAAAATCTGCATCTTCACTACACAGTAAAAAATAAAGCTAAACTAGGCCCTGAAAGGTCTAGTCTTTAAAGCCTTTTCTGTACCTAAGGAGGAAAGAAGGGAAAAGAAGGGAAAAGAAGGATTCAGGAATGATCCCCCAACCTTCCATAATTCTCATCTGTGTTGTCTCAGAAAAGAAAACAAAGACAAATGGAGAATGGGAGCACTTTAAACATGAAGAAAGTTAATGCAGTCAAAAATGGTCCCTTTCTCAGTACTGTAGAAAGAATAACACAGAAGACTGCAGGCAGTAAAAATGTTAAAGATCACATCTATAATGACTGGATAACAACAACTATATTGCCAGTGTTTTTTTTAAGAGAGAAGATACAGACCAACATTTAGAATTCTAATAACATAGAAAAATTATACAAAAATAGCATAAAAAAAAAAAAACAAAACAGCTAGCTTCATGAAGGTGAGGTAGCTGTCAAGAGGGCAGCAGTAATTTTGGACTGCACTAGATGAAGCAGAAAGAGAAAGAAACTGCTGTTGTACAATACCCTTGTGAGACCACATCTGGAATGCTATACGTAATTCTCATTGTAACAGTTACACACTCACGAAATTCCAGATTGGAGCAGCTGCAGAGAAAGACTGTGACAGTTATCAACTACTGGAGACTGCAGAGTATGACAAATACTTAATTTAGTCAGTCTACCAAGTCAAAAGCCAAACTGAGGTACAATTTCTAAATACCAATACAGATGGGGCAAGCATCATGCAGGGAAAAGAACAGTTTATCTAGGGGACAATGTTTCCATAAAAGATAGTAGATATAAAAGCAATACTGATTGTTAAAACATTAAAGATGGAAATCGGGTCTCCTATCACTATAAATGAAATTGTAGAACAGACTACTTCCTCAGTTTTGGATAGACTGCAGAAGAGATGGCGCAAAAAAACTAACTGCTCTTGAAATGCTTCATGAAGGGCATTATAGAACAGGATAACTACAATAATGAATCTTTGTGACTTCTGAGGTTCTTGCTAGTGCTCTATTTCCTAATCATTATAAACAAATCTTGTAAAACACAATCTGAAGTTTCTCTGCCAATTGATGTCACTTGCAGCACAGTCAAGAATGTGTGAATCCCCAAAACAAAATTGCTATCAAAATTAGGACTTCCTTTCTTCCCTGCCAGACTCTTCCATTCTTAAAATAAAACACAGTGATACTCCAGTAATGTTAGGAAATTAAAAGAAGTCAATATGTCAGATACTGGATTAACTTATCAAGGATATATCTGTTCTGTAGAATGAACCACAAATTTATAGTGAAGTCTGATCTCAGCGATGTGACAATGCTATTGGCACAGAGAAGCCTTAGTTCTTTCAGTGAACGGGTATTATTTGCCTCGGGTGCCATTTCCAAACCAGCTGCTTTGCGTTTGGTATCAAGCAAGAAATTTTTACATGTTGCTGTGCACCATATGAGCACACCAGCTTGGGTGAGCCATAGCTGGAAATCTATATTCCACACACAGCCATATGGAAGAGACCTGCCTTTCACTCTGCCTTTCTTTCTTCAAATCCTGGCAACACAACACGAGATCATTCTACCACTGATCTGCCTCCTAGAGCAGTATCACTCTATGCAGCAGTAAACAGGAATCTTCCTGAAGTCCCTCAGACTAAGAAAATTTCTACCACAGATTTTTAATTCCAATAGATTTCTTCTTCTGAAGGGCCCATACACCCACATCTTGACCAAAAATGAACAGACTGCTCTATTTTTCATCAGGATAGGGAGTAAATTAATTATTATTCTCTTATTCTATAATTTATTTATATGATTCAGGGCTTGAAGAACATAAGGAAGAGCTGTGCCCACCTCTGAAGGCATGTGCTTTGAAAAACACTAGTCTTACAGCATAACACATCAAAATCCTTGCTGGGAATCCTTTAATGACTCTTTGGTATGCAGTGAGGTCAGGATAAGCATATACAACATACACGACAGTGAATAGTTAATCCACTTGAAGCTAAAATTTAGAAGGATGCATCAAATCCACTTGTTTAAAATGCAGGACTAAAAATACAGCTACCTTTGTGTTATGTTTTATGTAAATTGAGTAAACATCATATGCTCCAAGAGAACCTTTTAAAGCAGTGCACTGATTTCCAATGTAAGATAACAGAATATTTTGGTATCATAATCAATCATTAAGAGGTGGTAGGAAAGTGATTAAAATACTGACAGCCCCATAACAATGACAACAACCAACAAAGTGACACAGAAAGTGTCAAACAACAGCTTCGCCTCACTCACAACCACATTGTTTTCAACAACAGCTTAAATATAGGAATAAACTGTAGAGTTAACACTGATCGATAGCCTGTTACTTATGAGATCAGAAAAGAAAGATGGCAAATATTACTTCTATATAGAATCTTAATATTTCATTTTGGTTTTACATTTAAAGTGCCCATTTGTCATATTCCACAATTTCAGATCCTGGAATGCTAGGAAAAAAGGTGCTCTGTTCTTAAACCAAGAGACTACATTAGTAAAAACAAAAAAAAAAAAACAAGAAACCTCACCAAGCCTAAATGTATGACTTCTGAAATTCTAGACTTACTATGATCCTGCATAACACAAATAAATAAAAATAATAAAATCACAGAAAGGGTGATGCAGATCACTGTAGAATGATATCTGTCTGAAAACGCACAGGTTTTTGCTGATACAAACAGGCTTTTCACGTGATATAAATTTAATCTGACAGATGCTACAGAGTAATTAATGTGGGAAATCAGTGCAAAGTATGAACAAAATTTACTTTGAACTCATTAAATATTTATGGTTTGCAAGAATATAAATCTATTTGTCTTTCAAGTTTTAGCAAGTCACTTCTTGCACACAACAATCAGATATATGCAAAGAACTTCCAATGGCAATTATAGGTACCGTTAAAGAATCCAATCCTTAGTATTTAGAGACTAAGAAACTGAAATCATTATCAGCCAGTGTTCTTCTGGCAGCCTTGTAATTACTCATGAATAATTGGCTTAGAAGGTTAAAATCAAAAGACCGTCCTGAAGTTGCCAGTGTGAACTTCATTCAGAGTCCAGAATTTGACAGCAGTTTACATTCTGCAGCAGGTAACTCTGACTGCTTTAAAACCCTTCACTTGTGAACTCCACTTGTACCCAACAGAACTCCAACTTATGTGTAATATATTACGCTAACGCAAAGGCCCTTATAACAGCACAGTAGAAAACTTTCCAAACAATTTGTTCAGTGGCACAGCTTAATAGCTTTCAAGCTGGATCTCTTTTTAAGAAGAGTATATACAGCCTTTGCACTATGAAGTCAAAATATAGAAGTAACTGACCGAGAAGCAAGTAAGAATGCTAGCAAACAGGCAATTGGATATAATGAAGTATAATGAAGTGTAATGAAGTAATTATGCTAAAAATAATGAACATGCCTCTTTCTAACAGATAAGATGCAGATGATTCTCTACAGAAAGCATGATGAGGAATACTGAAGTATTCTGCACAGTTCCCATTCACATACGATGAAAATACTGGTTGCAATGTGCAAGCGCAACACATAACTGAAGGTTACAGAATGTGCCCTACTGTCAGGAAGCCCAGTGACATTCTCATAAGAAAGGACATTTAGAGGTGATCTCATTATAGTAGCTACCAGCAGAGTATGAAGGCACTAGGATTACACAGCGCTTAGTAACTAACCATATGCAAAAACCAATGTCTGGAAGCAAATAAAGGATCGACTCAAATTAAATCAAAAATGCAGTCCTAATTAAGAGTGCAAAACAGAAAACAAATTGAAATAAACTACCACATGCTGAAGTGGTGTCTCCTGCTTCTGCTGTATTGGTATCAAGATCTGATGTCCTCTGAAAGGCATACTTTAGCTAAACTTACGAGAGTAATCAAAATTTGGCATCTTTTGATATACAGGAAGCCAGGTCATCTAAAAATTGATCTTCCTGGCTTTAAGTTCTATTAATTTGAGTATTGGATTTTGACAGATATCTCTTCAATGCTTGCTGTATAAAGCTTACAGCCTCACATTATTCAATTCTGAAATAACTACATGACCATCAAAACAAAAAATGACATAATTGCAAAAATTTAACTAGCAGGGAGAATGCCAAGATGAAGCTAGATAGAGTATGAATTAAGTATAAAGGATTTACAATAAGTGATTTTAGATGCTTCACTTCCATCATCATGATAATCCTAGTAAGTGCAGAAACTGAGACAGGTATCTGCTGCAGTAGAAAAGCAAATCCTTGCACAGAGTCAGTGTACTCCACTTTCAGTTTTCAGGAAAGTTTTACTATCAGGAAAGACATAAATATAAACTGAAAAAATTCATCTGATTTCTTGGCGGCTACTTTTTAATTTCTGTGATAGTGCTACCCAATCAACTTTTCTCCCCTTATCCTGAAGATAGCGTCGTCTTTCCCAATTAATCACACCTGCTCCTCATTTTTTATTCAAAGTGTCAACAACTGAGAACTAGTTTCAGTTATCCAAGTCACATCTGATAGGTAATAAAACGATTAATGGGAAGAGCTTGCCAAATAGAACTATCAACAACACCTATGTAGACTGTTTTTTCAGCTGCTTCTATGAATCCAATACCTTCAGAATTGGATCCTTTACTAGATCACCTACACTGGCCACAAGAGGTAGTGCCAAATAAATCAGCAGGGTAACTTCCTCCACCTTGGGCTGCTCAGATCCCTGGCAGTGGGAGGCCTATATACATAGCAACATAGACGAAATAAAAACAGGCAGTTCAGATGGTTATCTGAAGCCTGACTCTGAAACAAGGTACAACAAAAACAGCCCTCAAATCCCAAAATAACAAAATTTTCTGGAAATCGTGAATAGGTATCTTTCCTGTGCATTGGACAGCCTCCACAGCACTCTTTGAAATATGATTCCCCACATATTTTTTCACAGAGCAGTAGCAACGTTTCTCTGTGGACAAAAGCAATAGTCAGCCCAGTGACGTTTGGTGGAGTTTATACATGCTGTATTACATCTTAGGAACACAATGTCCTTAAGAAAATGAAAATCTGTGAACTATAATGAAGATCGTTTCTGACTGAAGCCAGAACAAATTAGTTATACTTGAAAACTTTTTGTATTCTTGCCCTGAACACCCTGCGGCAGCCAGCTCATGGCCCAAACTGGAACTCCTTCAATCAAGTTTCAGAGAAGTATCTACAGCCTAGCCATGCCTAACAAATCTAACAGTCAGGGACAATACCCCGAGGCCAATGGGCAGTTTGTTATATAAGGTAATATCTACCTATTAACAGTGCCTTGTTTAACGGACCATTCTGTAAAAACACATCATAACAGCCATTGTTAAAGAAAAACACACCCACACGCAAACACAAAACAAAACTATAAGAAAAGCCCAGCATCAAAAGAAAAATCTCAAGCATCTGATGTTATCTTTGAGGTGATTCTCCCACTACACTTAGCACTGGTGCGGCCTCACCCTGAATACTGTGTGCAGCTCGGGGCTCCACACCACAAGGGTGTGAAGGTGCCTGAATGCACCCAGAGGAGGGCACCAAAGCTGTAACAGGGCTGGAGCCTTGTCCTGTGAGGAGAGGCTGAGGGCACTGGGCTGTCCAGAATGGAGAGAAGGAGGCCAAGAGGTGACCTCTCTGCTGCCTGCAGCACTCTGAGGAGGGGAAGCAGAGGGAGGTACAGGGCTCTGCTCTTGGAACAGATGGCAGGAGGGGAACAGCACAGAGCTGCCAGGGGAGGGGAAGGCTGCGCATGAGGAGACATTTCTGTACCGTGAGTGCTAGCTCATCCAGCACCACACATAACAGTGCAACTATTCCTAACCTTGGGAAAACAGAACAGTGTAATGTACTCCCTCTAATGGATAAACACACCCCTGCCCCACAAAATGGCAATGAGTGTACCGTCACAACCTGCATGTACCAACAGCTCTTCTGTTATGCCTACCTGGAGAACAAGAAGTTTGTTAATCAATGACCTGAGAGGAAGGTTAAAAGGCTCTGGTTCTGGGACATCTACTGTAGCTCAGGAGTCCTTGTGGGTCAGGAAGAAAACGATTTAATAGTTTTCAGTGAGGAGTGAAACACTGGCTTGATGCCTCTATGAAAGATTCTTGAAAGAAAAAAAAAATCCATCACACTTCAACAAATGTAAATGTTTAAACTGTGAACTTAGTCTTCAGTTGTCTTCAAACATGTTACCATATGTCTTTCCTTTTTGAGTGTACTTAACATTAAAATAACATGCTTACACTCCTCAAATAACCCATCTGCTGTTTCCTACTTCTCCTACTTCAAAAGCTTGTCAGCTGTTATCCATTGCAGTTCTCAATTTTCAGGTTAAAATTAGCAATTAATATTTATTATTTATTATGCCTAGTTACACTAATTTCAGACACTATACTTGTCTTTAACTGCACCAACACTTGAAATAATGACAGAGAACCTCAAAAAGCTAGGACAAAGAAAAAAATATCACAGATATGTCATTAAGAAACTTAACTCTGTCTCCCTTGATCGAAAAACTACTTTTGACTAACCACAAAGTAGGACAGACAAAAGTGTTATTTCAAGTTTTCATACTACTCAAAAGAGCACTAAGATTTAGGCTTCTCATAACAAGTAGATAAAAAGACAGGAAAGAGTCATGGAAAGAGGATCATAAATAAAGTTCCTCAGCATAGCACAGGTAACTGTTATATATGTTGCACAAAATATACAAGCTCAATAAAAAGCAATGCTTTTTTGTTTTTCAACCTTTTCCTCATCCCTAACAATATTAACCAAAATTAGAGAGATCTGAACATTGATCACAAGACAATACAAAGCTTCATATGAAAAGTTTTCAAAAATCTGCAAAAGGGCAGAAAGCCCATGAGCGCACTGCCGGCTCATGTCCAGCTTTTCATCAATCAGAACACCCAAGTCCTTCTCCACAGGGCTGCTCTCAAGGATTTCTTCTCCCAGTCTGTACACACACCTGGGATTGCCCCGACCCAAGTGCAACACCTTGCACTTGTCCTTGTTGAACCTCATCAGGCTCTCGTGTATTTCAACAGAGTACAAGACAGTTTAACTCAGTATGTTAGCGATAAAATATGACCATAGACAATTTCTGACTAGAATCCTGATATCTAGGCACTGCCTTGAAATAACCAAGTATAGTAGTTATCTTGGGTCTAAAAAATTGATTGAACTCTAAGAATTATATACATTATTGCTTTCGCTGCAAAGATGCGGTTGCTACAAGCACAGCTGTATAGCTGATGTTGATGGGAATAAACTGAGGGAAGACAAGGAGCCCCAAATATCAACGCAACTCAACAACCACTACCTTTGCATCATATTCGGGGAACTACAGGCCGGTGAGCCTCACGTCTGTGCCTGGGAAGATCATGGAGCAGATCCTGCTGGAGGAGTTGCTAAGCCACATGCAAGATGAGGAGGTGATCCAAGACAGCCAGCACGGCTTCATCAAGGGCAGGTTGTGCCTGACCAATCTGGTGGCCTTCTATGATGGAGTGACGGCATCCGTGGACTAAGGGAGGGCGACGAATGTTGTCTACCTGGACTTGTGCAAGGCCTTTGACACGGTCCCGCACCATATCCTTATCTCTAAACTGGAGAGATGTGGATTTGATGGGTGGACAGTTTGCTGGATAAAGAACTGGCTGGAAGGTCGCAGCCAATGGGCTGTAGTCAATGGCTCTGTGTCCAGGTGGAGGCTGGTCACGAGCGGTGTCCCCCAGGGGTCGGTCTTGGGACCGGTGCTCTTCAACATCTTTATTGATGACTTAGACTGCGGGATCGAGTGCACCCTCAGCAAGTTTGCTGATGACACCAAGCTGAGTGGTGCAGGTGATAGCCCTGAAGGAAGGGATGCCATCCAGAGGGATGGCTGGGCAGGCTGGAAAAGTGGGCCCACGAGAACCTGATGAGGTTCAACAAGGCCAAGTGCAAGGTGTTGCACTTGGGTCGGGGCAATCCCAGGTGTGTGTACACACTGGGAGAAGAACTCCTGGAGAGCAGCCCTGCGGAGAAGGACTTGGGCGTTGTGATCGACGAAAAGCTGGCCATGAGCCGGCAGTGCGCTCTTGCAGCCAGGAAGGCCAATGGCATCCTGGGCTGCATCAAGAGAGGGGTGGCCAGCAGGGAGAGGGAGGTGATCGTCCCCCTCTACTCTGCCCTTGGAAGGCCTCACCTGGAGTACTGTGTCCAGGCCTGGGGCCCCCAGTACAGAGGGGATGTGGAGCTGTTGGAGCGGGTCCAGAGGAGGGCCACCAAAATGATCAGAGGGCTGGAGCACCTCTCCTGTGAGGAAAGGTTGAGGGAGTTGGGATTGTTTAGCTTGGAAGTGAGAAGGCTCTGGGGAGACCTCCTTGCGGCCTTCCAATACTTGAAAGGAGCTTACAGGCAGGAGGGGGACCGACTTTTTGAACGGGTGGATAATGGTAGGACAAGGGGGAATGGGCTAAAAGTGAGAGAGGGGAGGTTGAGGTTGGACATCAGGAAGAAACTCTTCACTGAGAGAGTGGTGAGGTGCTGGACCAGGCTGCCCAGAGAAGCTGTGGCTGCCCCATCCCTGGCTGTGTTCAAGGCCAGGCTGGATGGGTTCCTGGGCAGTTTGATGTAGTGAGCTAGTGGCTGGCAGCCCTGTCCATGGCACGGGGGTTGGAACTAGATGATCTCTGAGGTCCCTTCAACCAAGGGACCCAATCCAAGCCATTCTATGTTTCCATGACCTATGATCTTGAAAACACCTTCAGACTGTAATGCATACCTCTGGGACTGCTTATACACCCTAAGTAGGCAGTCATTAGGTTAAAAGAAAACTTAAGGCAAATCCAAGCAGCAATAAACTCAAACACACATCCACTCCTCTACAGTTAACTACTTTAGTAGTTTAGTATACACTGTGGTTCCTTCCTGCCTACTCTCCTTGCCTTCAGGGCAGTATGTTCCCATTTTTTTTTTTTAAGAGGATCATCTCACCAGTCTACTGTATAGTTTGATGGATGGGACTCTGAACTGCATCATCTGTGTGTAGATATAAATCCTGTCAGGATGAAGAGGAACTAACTCCACATTTCTACTACATAGACAAGTCTAGTGGAATGTGGGAAAAACTGTGTAACTTCTGATGAATTCAAATGCCTTAGTTTGGTTGAGATTAACTATTTGGATTTTTTGGTGCTGGCACGTAACTCCTACCCATCTCACCAGAGCAAGGTACTCAGTCTTCTTTACAGAAAACTTATTTGTTTACAGTTAGTTTTGAATGGACAGTGCAAGAGATATTCTGCAAATATCTTGCTTTTTGACTATTTCTTGAAAATGTTAGTACATACCTATTTCACTTTTACAGGTTTATTACATTTTCCCCACTAGTTTGTCCCCTTACTCCTTAAGGTCTCAGAGCAGATTGCATGTTTATGTTGGCAATATAAAAAAGGAAGAACACTCAACTCTCTACTGAAAAATAAAGCTATATCTTGCTGCTAACAGCATAGTGTGACATTTGTTCACTTCTTCTACTCCTTTATATTATGATGGGACAGAAGCATTTGGCTCCAAGAAATTTCTTCCTGCTTACTGACCTAGAGATGTGTGCGGCAAGATCATTATCTGATCAACTACACTTGTTTAGCAACTTTCTAGCTTTATAGTGCAGAAAAGTTAACAATCATTTAACATATGATGGTATGCTTACAGTACACTTCAAATATTGAACATGAAACAATTCTAGGAATGTATCAGATTCTAAAAGGTTAAAAGCTGGCAGGTAACATATTTACTAACTGACTACGACAGAAGACAGCTTTAAAGCACCCATTTCTCAGCATGACTCACAGTGTGTTCTACGATTTCCTTGCAGCTTCTGCCACTTTACAAGGATATAGTTGTAATAAGCTTCTGAAAATTTAGATTCTTTTCACCAAGAAAATCAAGACAGAAAACATACAGCTGTGAGCCCGGCAGGATAGTACTCAGTGAAACAATGCAATTACAGCGTGCAGAGGTATGTGGATAAGAATAACAATAAAACAAGTAAGAAGAAATACAAAATCGCAAGTCCTGTGTTTTACTTTAGTGTTTTCCAAGTACAGAGATGCATTACACTGTTAATCTACTGAAGTATAATTCTGTATAAAATTGAGGTAATGAATGCTGATAAATACAGAGAATACTAAGAAAAGACTTGTACATTGCAGAGATTGCAGACATAGCTGAAAGATGAAAGACAAAACACGATGACCTTTGAAAACTTTACAAAAGCCAATAAAATATCAAAAGAAATAATCAAATGTTTCAGTATACCTAAGAATTCGCATGCCTTAGAGGAACACAAGTGGATGTCTTCCTAGCCTGCCAGGAAGTACTGTGAGCTTGAGTTGTTTACAGAAGTTGCGGTGTAAGAAAACAGAATCAACAACACACCAAGTATTTGTGTTTTATATTTTATGTGCACACACATACACGTTGAAAACTATGTCAAGAGCACCAGATATAGTGTGCAAGAACAGATTGTAAACTTGAGGCTCTGCTGATAAAACCTTGCAAAAATAATCCAGTTACATGAAGGAGTCCATCCAAGTTTATCTCACTGACCAGATGTGTCTGGCTGGCTGTCAGCATCAATTGCAGATAGCATTTGCAGGAATCTCAGTCATATCCTTCACCTCTTTGGAACCAGAATCAACTTGACAGCACTAAAGAGAAGACTGCCTAGAAATGCACCTTGAATTCTTCAGCAATTGTTGTACATCTCATGGAGGTGCCTACTGCAGAGATATCGCTCTCAGATATCCTGATCCACACCAGCAGGTTTTGACATAATACAGTGTCCCACCATGGTGTTTGTATTACACAAGACTAACGCTTTAGAGCCACCATTATGACCCATATCATTCATATACATATTTCCATTAATAGAAAGATCAGAACTTTAGAAAGATCAAAACAACAACTCAGGCAACATGTTTCACCACAAAATGTGATTATAAACAAGTACAGAAAGGACATTAATGATACTTGGAAAGACCATAAATACTTTTTGAATGCTCGTAAGAGTAATTTTAAACATTTTACTGAATAATCTTTTGTTTTCTCATTAAAACAGAGAGAACTGTATTTTAGGAAATACTTCTTCTAGAGCACTAATTATTCTGAGAGATGTAGCAGCTTGTTCTTTGTCATTTACGCTGCCACTAAGTGGCAGAAGATAAACCAAGAACAGACAGAAGATGACAGACCACAGTGCTTTGATCATGTTTGGTTTTCACAATAGTAGGGTATAAAATTAGGTAGCTGATACTTTAATTGCCTCTTATACCAGGATTTACTGGCAGAGATCCCTCAGAGACCTGAAGAAAAGCACAGATAGGCTTGGGAGAAGAACTGCTACATAGTTCTGAATTCATGAAGCATGTGTGGAAGCACCTAACAAGAACACAGACAATTTATACAAATGTTGATGAACTAGAAGATGTAAAACAGCTGCAGACTACAAAAGGCAGCTACACAGAACTGGGTGCAAGCCACAAAAGTTCTGAGGAGAGGTGATATCAACAGAGGTCCTAGTCAAATTTATGAAGAAAAAGGCAACGGTACTGTATATAGACAGCAAAAAGGACACAGGTAAATCACGGAAAAGGATGTTTGTAATACGAGGGATTATGACCTCATTGACTGGTAAAGCCTCATTGGAACAGAACATTGCTGTTCTCCCCAAAGTTAATAGAAGTTGTCCCTGAACTGGCTGATATTTTACCCTGAATAGATTTTTATAAGAAAATAAAGCAAGCTTACAAAGGTACAAAATCCAAATGCTTTAAAATATACTTAATGTGAAGAATAAGCACAAAGAATAATTTCTTTTTTAAACATGAGAAAATCTACAAAATGTGCTTCTTCCCCGTTCACTTTTTTAGTTATTGAAGCTGGCTGATGGATCACCAGTTATTATACAGGCTAAAGAGTTATCTGTTATGAGAATTCATAACTTCATCCTACCTAATAGTAAAGTCCTGTTTATCCTTCTTAGAATATTGCATAAAATCAGAAGACTGAAAAATATTTTAAAGCATGTAACAGGGAGAAATTATCTAAACAAGAAGTATGTGGGAAAAGACAAATAAGATCAACTATCCAGCTGTAGCCTACCTTCCCAAACCAAATCTTTATTCACTATTTAACAAGTCTTCAATAAAAATCCAGACCTGCCTTAAATGGCAGGGGGAAACAATGCAGGGGGATTTTTT
Organism: Alectura lathami; assembly: GCA_013399715.1. Classification (NCBI taxonomy): domain Eukaryota; kingdom Metazoa; phylum Chordata; class Aves; order Galliformes; family Megapodiidae; genus Alectura; species Alectura lathami. Next base: position 115,709 of record VXAV01004434.1, read on the forward strand.
TTTTTTTTTTTTAAATACAGCAATTTCAAATCTTTTCTCTCACAAAATTAAAGATATAAAAATGTAATAAAATTAAATATTAGAGAAAGCAAACAAAGCAAACATAATGTTCACTCACATAAAATTTTCTGGGTATTCACTCAAGGCCATATCAATGATATTCAAAGCATCATGATAATGTTTCTGGGCTGATAGCAAGAGTGCAAGGAGATGAAGAGAGTTGGCATCATCTCCCTGTAGTTGCAGAGCCTGACGAACATAACCCAAAGCTTCGGGTATCTGATTGAAACAAACAAACAAACAAAAACAGAAAAAGAAAGTACCACTATTAGAAATCTTGCTTATTACTTGATTACATGTACTTAATGTTTTCACACTGTTCACCAAGATGTCATGTAGAATTTTATAGACCCCCTTAGAACACTATTCACAAGCTTAAAAATAGACCCAGTGCTTGGTCTACGGTGAACTGTAAAAATAAAATAATATATTAATCCTGGAAAATAAGAGGCAAGTTTTATAAAGTATTCATTGTATTTTGATAAGATTTTGAAAATATTTTAATTGTAACACATCAATTAAATCATACAGCTAGACTGCCACAGTAACTTTCCTTCATTTAGAATTCCATCTCCTGTGTTATGTGTGCTTCTACTCAAAAAAAGCACATTAAAACCAGGAAATTTAATTGAGCAACACCAGGATTCTGGAATTCAGAAATACAGAGTCATAGTCTGCTACTGAAAAATATGTGATACTAAAGGGCCAATCCATTCCACTCTGGCTTTGTTCAATGACTCTGCTCCTCATCAGCAATGAAAAGCAGTCATATAGATTATGTAAACTACTGTGCTCAAAACTACTTCCTAAAATAAACTTGACACAGGAAAAGACATGTCATATACAAAACAGCTCTGCATTTCCCATATTCATGTGATACATGGTAGAACTCTTACCTTCCTTACGTTTAACAGCCGTTCAAGTTAGACTGAGCTCTTATGTTTTTATAGCTTTACAAGATTTTCCAGTTATCATCTTTAACACATTTTGTAATTCTGTTCACAATAACCAAACCTTCTGCAATTATACAGAAAAGGCGTGCATCTTAGCAAATGCTGAAGACATAAGCATTATTGTTAAAGGCTAGATGCAATCAGTAGTCACACTGTCTTGATAACCCATAAGCAGAGATTAAACTTAACAGGTAAAAATAGGGTAAAAATGTGAATTTTTTGTTGCTCTCTGCCCAGCAACATAAATGCTGAAAAAATATAAACTGAATGTCATACGTCTCATTTCTGATCCTAGGGCCTGAACGCATAAATTCATGAGGAAAACCAGGAATATATTGAAAAAATCTTCATCTGTATCCACCGGTAAACTAACCTGTCTGGATATGGCAAGCTGCAGTGCCAAGTAAAATGCTGCCAGATGATCTGTTGGAGACAAGCTGTGAGCCCTTAAAAAAAACCAAAGAATCAATACTGTCAATTTCTGCTATTAATGCAGGCTAGACATACATATAAATGTATACATATTCATGCACATATTCAGATCTCTTCAGCAACTTCTCCCATAACTCTCAATCACTTTTTATTTAAAGAGAAGGACTTTGGGTCATTTACAGTGTGGTTTTCGGACTAATGAATTATGTAATTTCTGTACAAATTTAAAAATGATCAATATAAAATGATTCTTTAATTAAAATATACTCCTAAACAAAACTACATCTAATGATGTAAGTTTTAAAAAAATTCATTAAGCAGAGGTTTCTTACGTGCACGTGTGTGCACAGAAGAAAAAACACACCAATGTGCCTTTGAAGACAAGAATGATATCATGTGCATGAGAAGTAACCAAACATTTACGCCAACCCTGACCCAGATGGTTCTGAAGCACAGAACTTGAAGAGGGAGAGCAGTAAAGTAGATCTGAGTTTAACTTGTTCTTTAATCTCCCAAAGTTTAAGGGCGTTTTCAGCATATTAAGCCTCCTAGGAAGCTCACAGAAAATGTTATTGTAACTCATTCTCTTTTCTATTGTAATACGAACTTTCCTCTGCAAGATATGGTATTTGTGTTTGGACTTTGTTTTGTTGTTGTTGTTTTGTTTGTTTGCTTTTTCTTTTTCTTTTTTTATTTTTGGCAGAGGTCAGGGAGCTTCAACATAGAGACCAAATAATTGGTGATTCTACCCCAAAATGATGTGTAGTAAACACTGAGCAGCAAGACTGTAACTACTTTTCATTTATTATTTAATGCATTATTTTAATGTAGGCTCAAGCAGAAGTAGTATGTATAATATCCATCTTCGGAACATCTAATCTGTCTTCTTCATAGGGAAGGAACACATCCATTACACTCACAAGGGGAGCCTTCTACTTCTGACTTGTGCAATTCCAAAGAGATAGCTCTGTTAGTTTAGCAACTACATCAACAAGTATCAAAGCAGTTTAACTTATTAGGGGACTGTTACATATTTTATTGTATGCATCTCTAAATCAGAGATTAGTGGCAAATATGACACCCTAGTGGGGTCAGGACCAGTGGTTGTTGTTGTGTTTTTTTGTTTGTTTCCTTTTCTTTTTTAATTCAAGAATTAACCAAGACTGAGAAGAAGAGATTTTATTTTGAGGAGTACTGGTTCAGTCACCAAGCTTCAGCCAGTGGAAGAATAAAGCTGTTACTATCCGTCAAAATTTGGCAAGTTCTGTGAAACTCCAATTCACACCAACCACAGGAAAAGCACGGAAAGTCTTCCAAAAGCAGTTAGCAAAACAAACTCCCCCTCAGCAGTGCATAAAGACAGCAGCAAGCACCTTCTCAAATGGCCAGTGTCACAAATTGATGGCCTTGAAACTTGGCATTGAAAGAGGTTCCTGCACAAAACCATATTTCTTCAGAAATTGGTCCTTTAGGCAAGCAATTAAAAAAAAAAAAAAAGCACAAAATAGAAACGAACAATAACAACTCATTGACAAATCAAAATACCGATTGCAGTACAACTGCTTGCTCTGTAAATTGTGTAGGAGATGAATGAAGAATTTCGACTTCCACCTCCTGAAAAGCATACATTTTTTACTTATAGAAGTGTGAGAGAAAGTGGGCATGACTCTGGTAAGCTGAGCATGATGTACTCTGTGTGGTAACAAATTTTCAGCAAAATCCTATACCTAAATTATCCACACAAGCAACCAGCAACACCATGAACCATGCTGAAGAACATTCCTAGTGTAGCAGATGCATCGGTCTGTCCATGAACACAAGTGGGGAAATACATTATTATGCCTCAAAACATACTTTCTCTCTTCTCATAGTAGATAACTGCAGGTTTTTAAGATGCAGAAACTCCATTCTCTTCAAGGGCCAAACCATTCTCTTCAATATTGTGAGTGGAGTATGAATTATTCATACCAGCAATACCAATACCAACAATTCATGACGGTTTTCAAAACATACACCTTGTGCATTACAAAAACTACTACGATTAAAAGTCTATGCACAAGTTAATTCTAAGCAAGGCCAGCAGAAAGGATGAACATATAACTGTATGCCTCATCTGTGCACTTAAAAAAATTACTAAGCAGTGTTTCTGGGGGGTTGTATGAACTGTAAGTACAAAAACCCAAAGAATCAAAAAGATACAGAGAAAGAAGATGTGATTAATCCCCATGTTCCCAAAACTTTCTGGGTATAAACTTCTGCTAGTTAGAACAAATATTTCACAGATCCATATCACTACAAAGTGAAAGTTCCACTCAACATAAATAGCTAGGGAGCAATGTAATGGTTAACTGAAGAGAGCTAGACAGATTCCAGCTGGCACTGTTAGGAAGTCTTAGAAACGCAACAGTTAAGAAGGCATCAATAGGTTAATTTTCCAGTTGCAGAGAATGAAATGTAAAAAGAGATGTATTGAGATGTTGCAGTGCTTCTGCTGGTTATGCCTCCAAGACTTGTTTCTTTTATAACTACTTTGAAGATGTTCTCACTCATCTGTTTATAATTTCTAGAGTTAAACCCTTGATAATGAACTATTGTCATCTCCAACAGCACTACTGTGTAAGGCACTTGGAAGATGGGGGCAATTTGCAATGTCACTGCCCATGCTATTAAATCTCCACATAAAAAATTACTTTGTTTTCCTAGCTTACTACTTGCACTTTGCCCCTCATCCACAGCAGCAGACACAAATCTCAAAAACCTGCTATATAATCTAATCAGCAAATGCCTCTTCTAGAAACATTCACATTGAATCATGACTTAAAACCTTGCATTATACCATTTTTCCCTTCTAGATCAGAGCAGGATACTCCTTTAATCAAGTAATTTATACTAGAGAGCCATACAAATGTCTTTAAAATGAAATAAAAGGAAATCCTTACTAATCAGTTCAGATATTTCTGGCAGAAAATGATGAAGTGAATGATAAAGAAATACGTTCTGTACTCATGATGCCAAATCCCAGGGGCGAGAACCTCATTCCACAGTCTTTCACAAGTCTCTCACTAACACATAATAAAGCTTTTCACTACATAAGCA
>VXAV01004434.1:125854-139320 GCA_013399715.1 Alectura lathami
ATAAGAATGTGGAACACAAACATGTTGTCCATTATAGTTGAAGCTAAAAGCAAATCAGTACTTCTGGCCACTATGCAAAGATATCAGACACCAATTACTAACACTTTGGAACAAAGGGCTGGAAAGCAATGTGAACTGTGAACACTAATTCTGAGTCTGACCACTTAGGGAAACGAGATCTATCTTTTCCTTAACATTTTTGTCCCTCCCTTTTAAACTTCTGCATGCTTCACAAAGGTAAGAAGTCAGTAGGAGACAGAGAACAATAAAAGATCCTTATCTGATAGCAAAACCAGAAATATCTACAACTGTTCTGGACATCACAGAGTCCACATCAGTGACAGCGCTTACAAAATCCTTACCTATAGGAAAAAATATATATACTCCCTTCAAAGTCTAAAATAAATTGGGAATCATGAATTCCAGGAAACCATAATTCATTACTTTTGATACCCTTTTGTTAGGAGAGTCTGCCATGTAAGGAAAGTCCCAGGAAAAGGAAAGCACCACACAGCAACATACGAAAGGATTTTCGAGATGGCTCTGGCAAGCACTGCCTCAGAACCTTTACTTTGACATAAGCACAGAAGCGTTGTCTAAGAAGAAAATGTTTGAAAGTAAAAAGTTGATTACATACTTCACTCTATTCAGTATACAATTTAACAAGTTACAAGATCTTAATTATTTCACAAAACAAGTGGTACGGGGTAATGGGGTGTAGGCATTGTATATGCCTTACATGTACGTAGGTGACTTATCCAGCCAAATTGGGTTCTTCTGAACCAAATACCACAATTACAAGGAGGAACACGCTCCACCAAGGAATCAGTGAGAAATACATAACAAGCCACAGTACCATGGAAAACTGCAAGTTCAGATAACTTCCAAGATAACAGCAACCAACTTAACTAACTGAACAGACATTCAGCATAATCCCTCTCCTGAGAGGCAGAAATGCAGCTCTTGATATTGCCTCATACATAATCACAAATCACTATATGGACAGGTAACATTGAAAGCATTACTGAATTTTGTTGCTCAGCATTGTGGTCTGCTCCTGAAAATAACATGCTTGAAGCTGAGATTTGAAAGATGAGTATCTAGGAAAAATTCTGGTCTGGAAAATCTCTCCCTTAGTAGGACATTGATAAACTCAATATGTTGTAACCTAAGAAGATTGAAAAAAAACTTGATGACAGCCAGACCTCCTGTGTTTAAGAAGAGATCTATGACAGCAGAAAGTTCTTTGATCTAGTTGAAAAAGCCATAAGGAATTGAAAGCCCGTTGTGTGCAAAATCCATAAAGAAATAACACCTTCAACTATGAACATGACTCAGCATAACAATAGTGGAGTAACTCATTCAAATAGCACAGAGGTGTCAGATTTTTGATCATTTTACATTCTTACAAGTATTTTTTTCTCTAAGTAATCAGCTATAACTTATCCAGAAGATGACAAGATAATAGAACTGGTGGATTTCCACAGTTAGTATAATGGTGCTTCCTGACCTGAAGCTGCAACAGCTCCGCTAGAACAATCATTATTAGCTCACAGAGGATAAAGCTGGCAAAAAATTACATTCCTATTACATAATTTAACAACACCTTTACAGTTCTGAATTTGTGTTTATTGTAATACTTCAAGTGTCAGATTATGGGCCCCAGCATATGAGGGCAGCTATCCTGCCACCACTCACTGTACTGTAACAGCATCTGAAAGCTTATGGTTTCCTTTTTGCTTTGGATGACAAGAATGGGAACAATTAAGAGCTCTTTCAACTCCAAAATCATTTTACATACTAGTAGGATGTTGGAACACTCCAAATATTATGATATGTACAAGCAAGTCTTGTTTTGGAGCAAAACTTTACACATCCTTCTTCTAGATACTAATACTGGTGACCTGTCCCTTATAAAATGTCTGAGGTAGGAAAAAACCTCCAACCAGTAATATTTAGATCTTATTACAATCACATGTTAATAGAGTCATGGCAATATATCTGAATAAGCACAGTTTAAAAATTAAGTTTGATATCTTCTAAATTTTGAAAGTGAATTGAAGAGCAGAAACAACTAAATACTCCGGGCCAAGAGAAACAGAAGAACCAAAAGGCAAAGGTCTATGGCCATTCAAAATGTTCTTGTTTTCCTCATTTTCCTTCACCCCTGCCAGTTNCTTTTTGCTTTGGATGACAAGAATGGGAACAATTAAGAGCTCTTTCAACTCCAAAATCATTTTACATACTAGTAGGATGTTGGAACACTCCAAATATTATGATATGTACAAGCAAGTCTTGTTTTGGAGCAAAACTTTACACATCCTTCTTCTAGATACTAATACTGGTGACCTGTCCCTTATAAAATGTCTGAGGTAGGAAAAAACCTCCAACCAGTAATATTTAGATCTTATTACAATCACATGTTAATAGAGTCATGGCAATATATCTGAATAAGCACAGTTTAAAAATTAAGTTTGATATCTTCTAAATTTTGAAAGTGAATTGAAGAGCAGAAACAACTAAATACTCCGGGCCAAGAGAAACAGAAGAACCAAAAGGCAAAGGTCTATGGCCATTCAAAATGTTCTTGTTTTCCTCATTTTCCTTCACCCCTGCCAGTTGAGCTACTGAAGGTTCATGTCTCTGGCTGTCTCAAACTCTTCCATTCGTTCCACAGCAGCTTTTTATATTTGCCTTTCCTTGCTGTTGTCTCTAATATTTACTCTTTTAAGCAGATGCATGCCTCCCCACCTAAAAAGTACATGAACTGCTGTGCCATTAAACATTTCTCACACCTTTCACCATTTCTGTGCTTGAGCACCCCAAGTCACTTGTAATAATTCAGACAGAAAACTTTTTGGGATGGAAATTACCCACTATTTATACATTAGTCAGAATGACAGCATCCCATATTTGTCTAGCCTTACAGTACTAGCACAATTCACATGGTTAACAGAAACAAGCAACAAAGACACAGCTCAATATTCGCTGCTATGGACAAACCTCTGAGAGCATTTCGTATTGGCCTCTTCTTCCCAAGGCTATGGTAAGTAAATCGTACACTACAGACGCACTTTGCAAACTGATGATGCGATCGTTTTTGTGTTCCGGGATTCTGCTCAGTACAGCATCACGGTTAGCCTGAAACACACCACCAAAAACAAGCCAAGTCAGCCATTGCAATTCAACCTGCATTTTTGCCCTAGTAACTACTGATCTAATCAGAATGACAGTCAGCAGTTGGCACAGGTGATACAGAGAGGTAAGTTCCTGAGACTGATTTATAGACGGCCTGAATCACCAATTACATTACCTGAAAGATTTATGTTTCTATATGCGTTTATTCTTAATCATTGGATTCTAATTACATAAATTAAGTCATACAATTGTGAGAGTTCACAGACCCCAAATATGGTATGTTTTCAGACATAATGCTTATTCATCTTTTAAAATTTAATTTATTTTTTATATGCAAGTAAAACATATAAGAAGGATCTTCAAATCTTCTATTCTTGTAAAATAAAGCAATCAATTTCTTTTGTCTTCATAACATTATGACACTGTCTTCTCACTTGCCCAGGTTACCTGCCCAGGATAACCACAGAATCACCTTCAGGAATTATTAGCGAGAAATGAAAGCTGCCCCTGGTTCCAAGCACAGGTTCAGAATCAGCACGCTTGCAATGAGGCTGCATACTTTCAAGACCGTTTTGTGAAATGCACATTGCAAGCCTAAGACCTTAGCTTTTCCTTTTGAGAAAGGCAGAAATTGAACTAGAACTGGCTAAATGAATTGACCGTGTTCACAGAGAAATCCTGCTAGAGAGTAAAGAATAAAATTCAGGCCTCCCAGTAGCTATCTTTACTCAGCTACTCAGTATTTCTTCCACCATACCATCAACCCTCTGAAAACACCTTATCTTGATATCTTCTCTATTTCTAGATTTCTTGATAGTTAGTGTTCCCATTGATAAAAATGCTATTACATCTGGTTACTAGAAGTCAGAAGTTAAAGATTCTTCTCTCCCCTCACCTTCCCCTCTGCCTTTTATTTTTTTCTAATTGCACAGCGTATAACCCACTTAATACATTATTTAAACACATTAAATTAAAATGGAGCTTGTTTCACCCTTTTTCAGAGGGGAAGAATAACATATATTAAGCACTAATATATATATATATTTACCTTAATACGATAACATTTCAAGCTCTGATCATACTCAAAAATCCTTAAAATCAGTATAGTTAAATATTGAAGAAATTTTCAAAGAGATGCTTGGAGTGTAAAATGCACAGACATTTCTTCAAGATTTATCAGCTGAACTATTCACAGCCTGGTTTGAAAACAAGGTTTGAAAACACACACACACCCCCACACACCCCAAAACAGATATTGTGCTTTCTTTTGATCAAGAAGTCTTTGGCTTTCCCGTTCCACACTGCATAAATATTTAGTCAGCTTCAAGAACTTCTTCCTTTTAACTCCAGATTTAATCACTGTTTGATTCAATTCCTTGCAAGTACAGAACGAACTATGAAACAACATTTCTGAAAAAAATGGCTGACAATGCCAACGCAGTACTATGGGATAGAATGCCTTGTAAGTACTAATTATCTTATATCTATGAACAGTAATTTTCTGCATCATTATAAAAATCAAATGTACTTACAAATTTAAGTGCTCAGTGTTTCAGAACTGCTAAAGTCTCAGACACAATAAAGTGAAAATTAGTTAAGCTACAGCATGTCAATTGGCCACATTTACCTGTACACACTTAAGGCCTGAAGCAAATATGAGCAGTACAGCTTTGTTCACCCACATGAACTAAGATTAACACACACAGCCAGGTGCAGGCAGTGGCCATCAGTTGAGTAAAGTCTAACCAGCAACTAGCAGCGTGCCTCAGGGAGCGATACTGGGTTCAGTCCTGTTCAACGTCTTCATTAATGAACTGGATGATGGAGTACAGTGTGCTCTCAGCAAGCTTACTGACGATACAAAACTAGGAGGTGGAGCTGATCTACCCATGGGTTGTGCTACTGCCCAGAGGGACCGAGACAGGCTGGGGAAATGGGCTCACAGGAACCTCATCAAGTTCGAAGACAGAAACGCTAAGTTGTGCAGCTGGGGAGGAACATTCCCATGCACCAATATTTGCTGGGGGCAACCCAGCTGAAAAGATGCTTTGCAGAAAAGGACCCAGAGGTCCTGGTGGGTACCAAGTTGAACAGGAGCCAGCAATGTGTCCTTTCTGCAAAGAAGGCTAGCAGTGACCAGGGCTGCGTTAGCGGAAGTGTTGCCACCTGAGGGAAGTGATTCTTCCCCTCTGCTCAGCTCTGGTAGGGCCACTTCTGGAGCGCTGTGTCCAGCTCCACAGTACATGAGAGATTTGGAGCTATACAGGGGAGTCTAGCAAAGGCCCGTGGGGATGATTAAGTGCCTAGGACATCTCCTCTATGAGGAAAGGCTGTTCAGCCTGGAGAAAAGAAGGTTCAAGGGAGGATCTTATCAAAGTCTGCATAAAAATGCATGAAGGCAGCGTTCAAAGAAGGCAGAGCCAGGGTCTTTTCCATGGGTGCCCAGTGACAGGACAAGAGGCAATCGGCACAAACTGAAACATAGAAGGTTCCCTCTAAACATTTGTTTGTTTGTTTACTGTGATGGTGACTGAACACTGTAACTGGTTTCCCAGAGAGACTGAGAAGTCTCCATCCTTGGAGATACTCAAAAGCCATGGTCCTGGAAAACCTGCTATAGACGGCACTGCTTGAGCAGGGGGCTGGACAAGACAGCCTCTGGATGTGCCTTCCAATTTCAGCCATTCTGTGATTCTGTTACTATAGCTCAGCTGATCGGCAGCAACATGTACACCCACTGTAACTTGGAGCTCTCAGCCCTTCAGATCCTACCTTTCTACACATTCCAACTTAGGTAAGAAGAGGCCAGTTTAGACTTTGCAATTGTAACAGCTAGAATACAAGGACATCTTACAGTAAGTGGTGGCAGAGTTGCAGCTCACTTTCCTCATTATGCATGACAGTACGCTGTAGCAGCAGTCATGTGACTAAAAGAGACATTTTGTACTCTGAAATGTACCTATAAGAGAATTAGAATACTTAAAAAGCACAGAACTATCTTTCCCAGATCATTTCTTTTATAAATATTACAATTTAAATCTTACCCATCAAAGCATTCATTCTGAATTAAGAAATTTAGAGAATTCAATTTTCTGGATATATGTTGCACTAAATCTAATCCAAATGAGTTGTGATGTTAAAGTGCACTACTTCCCTGAAACTAGAACTATGATTTGGGGCTTATATACACACAGTGATTTGATTATTTTTGTTTACCCAAGATGATAGATTCTCATTTTGTTTTCCAGTATTTTCTTAAATAAATTCACGAAGGACAAAAGTTCTGAAGCCTTATTTAGTCTTTAACAATTCACAAGCAAGATATTGCACTGCACTGATAACACAATGCCACCTCTAAACAGAAATGTTTGCTCGGTCTTCTGTAACTTTTCCTATTTCTTACCCAAATATTGGTTTCAAAGTCATAAGTCACATAGTACTTTGTAACTACAAAAGTAGAAGGCGTTAGCATGCACTGAAACCAAACTAAGAGCTCTCAGGTCTCAGGAAGACAACTCTCAGAAAGACAAGCTTGAGTTTCGGAAGTAACAGAAAATTAAACACAGGCCAAAAAGCACGGCTTGACAAAAATGTTGTTTTCATTTAAAAAAGAAAATGGAATACACACATACACATGCAACATATGCACATTCATTCTGTTTTACCTACCATAGATTCACTAATAAGCAGCAACAGTAAGGCTTCTTCTGTATTTTCTTGAGGACAAAAGATGCTGTTCAAAACAAGAATTTAATTATTTAAGAAGAAAATATTACTCTTAGGAGTAGCTTACACAAATATAGGAAGAATACTGTTAAAACTGAAAAATTTCCAGAAAAGAGAATAGACAATAACTCCCACAGGAAAAAAAAATGCTTAAAATACATTTCTCTTCAGTGCTCTACATTTGCATTTCAGAAAAGCTGGTCAAATACAGTAAGAGAAAAAAAGCACTACAGCTGTCAGAGTTGAAGAACACATCCAAATACCCAAAAATTTGACAACTGTAAAAATACAGCCTCTGTACTGAGGCTCTGTATATGTAATCTGAACTGAATCTAGATGGCTGATTCAAAGGTCAGCAACAAGAGACTCTCACACAAGACCAAGGTAACTTCCGTACCTCAGGCATTACGTGGATAAGTATTTCTATCAACCTGTCAGCAGTTCTGCTTGAGAGTGGTTTTCCAGATGCATTCAAAAGCTGTGAACATGTTTACATAGAGCCCTGACAACCACTGCCTGCTTGCGACAACCACTCTTACTTCCAAGCGGGTGAAATATTTAGTATCACTTCCTTATGATTTACACCGACGTTTGCATAGGATTAGGTTGCAAACTTTACTACTTTCCCTGAACAGTGGATGCTTTCTAAACACTTCCCTAAGCCAGTGGACAGACAATACTAACCTGCACTGGGTACGTGACTGCAGGATTTTTCTCTCCGTCAAACAGTGACTGTGCTTTAACTCCCAGTTTTCTCTCTCTACACTTTTCTGAATTAGCAAAGTAATATTTCCTGTTAATTCAGATCACGAGTTCCACAATTAAATATTTACACGTAGAAAATAACTTCTTGTTAATAAGCAATTCCTACAGTCCCAGTGGTCCATAAGCTACAACTACACATGTCTGAGATTAAAAACATATTATTGATTTATTTCTTGCACTAGAAACTTTAGTAATGAAATATCTGAAAGGGAACTGAAAGCAAAATGCATCTGAATTCCAGGGAGTTTGAAAGCAAGATTATGAAAATACTGTGGGGAATATAAACAGATAAGACCCAAGAAATTGTGTTCCGACAGGCAATTGTTTTGGTTTTGGATTTTTGTAATTACTTTAATTTTCTAAATCAATGCAAGTTGCTCACCAGATTTTGAAAAGTATTCTAAACCTTAGAAGGCCTTCTCATTTTTTACAGAAAGAAATTTCAAAACAGAGTTACTCACAAATCAGGACAACACAGAGCTTCCCATTTACCTATCCAGTGTTCCAGGCAGAATTTAGCTGGCTGGAAATGGATTTAACCTAACTGACTGGCAATGGTTCCCAGCAACCAGTATAACAACTGGAAATAGTTGTTGGGAGAATTACTTTCTCAGAGTACATAGGAAAGTTACCCAAAGTTTTTCAAAAGGAAAGCAAACGTTATTTTCTTCTACAACACTGAATATCTATAAATATTCTTAAGTAAGTTAATGTTTGTCTCAGACAGTGAAAATCCTCTCAATGCAACTATTACAGGGAAATTCCTTTGATTCATGTATGCAAAATGCTCAGTTTAGTTGACTGAATTCAGACATTTTCTGCATCTCCTGACAGATGCAGGCATACGAGAGAAGTGGTTCCACAGTAACGAGGCAGAGCAAAAGAGGCAACAGGAAGCATGGATCGGCTACCAATCAAAGGCAAACCAGGCAGTTCAACGCATCTTCAGCTGAGGATAAACAAAGCTTAAGAGGCAGTAACAGAGATCTATACAATCACAAATGATCCTGGTCAAACACAGTTCACCATCCTCAGAAGAGCTGAATACACTTAACTAATGTATCAGGCAGCATATTTAAAACAAATGAGTACATTTCAGACTTAAACAGCTGGACGTCAGGGGAATTCCTAGGAAGAAGTCTCCCATAAGTCTGTCCTCCTATTTGTTGTCTTAGGCACTTGCTTTTGATCACTGTTAGAGACAAGATACTAGGCTAGTCACATTGTCTGCTCTGGTATTAACCACTTTGATGTGACCAAAGAAAAGCACTTAACTGAATGCTCTGTTGAAACTGTGGAACTCCTTGCTGACATTTCCAAAGAAGAAAACTACACTAGACAAAAGCACACTTTTGAAAGGAGCCATGTTTCTACAGAAGGACAAGTTGATAATTAGTAAATAAGTAAATAATACACAAATAAGTAAATAAGAAAAATAGTAAATAAAGTATAAGCTGCAATTTTGCTGTTTCAAAACAGTTAGACAGAAACTTTCCATTTGGAAAAGCCATTTGTGATTGTGCCACAGAAGAGGTAGAAGAGCACACAGCAAACAGCTCAAGGTGACAGACAGTCACGCATATTATGACTGCTTGTGCATCTCAAAGATAATTATAATCCAGTGACTCTACAGGTATCTCAGTATGGAATAGAAAGATATTCCGAGGACTGAGAATAAAAGGTCTTTTGCGTGCACAGCAAACTTCTGCCTGGAGAAGCGTACTGCTTCCCTAGTTCTCTTCATGGAACACACATGCACACAGCAGGGGAAGCGCTGCCATTCCCACTGCCCAGCACCTCCTGCATTTTCAACAACACAAACTAAATTACCCAGAGCACTGGGTAACAATTGCAATTATGAAAACAAAAGAGAGAGGTATGATTTTTTCTCCGTACTTTTCTCCAGTGTATACCCGTGGTCTTCTACTGAGTGTGTAATTTTTGGTATTTGATCCCTTCCGAAGGGGGTCATCTAGCGGTGACTGGTGAGGAGGATCTTCCAGCGGATTCCAGTAACTCTGTTCACACATGCCTCGTAACAAAATTTCAGCCAGTTGTCTTGCTATCGTCTGTAGAAATGGAAGATAAATATTTTCCTTTGAAATGCTGAATGCAGTCTCATCAAAAATACTAGATTATTTAAAACGAACATTAATCATATTGAATGTAATTTCTATCATTTTAAAGCATCCAAAATCTCAGGCATTCTGCTGTTTGAAAGGTGTAAGCACCCGGTTCAATTCTCTAGACACAAAGAATAAAATGGCAGTAACAAACACCTTTTCAATTTTACCTATTGAAGTCTCGGTATTTTTGAAGTATTGACACCACCAGTTTTTGCTCCTAACAGCAGAGCACACTCAGGTATATTTTCAGATATTTTATTCCCAACAGCCCCTATCACCTCACCGGGTTCCAGAGCAAGCATTTCCCTGCAGCCCGTGGGACAGCTGCCCACACTGCAGCGTGCCAAGAGGCCCACAGGGAGCAGGGGATGTTCCCTGAAGGAACTGCAGTGCATAGGAAGGATCCATACGGGAGTGGGGAAAGTGCAAGGGTGCAGAGCACCTGCTAGGGACTCACCGCAGCCCCTCTTCCCCACGCCGCTGTGCTGCTCAGAGCTAAGGGGGAAGAGGCAGAAGAGTTGGGAAGGACAGAGTGAAGATGGGCCTGGGAAAAGATGGTGGTGGGTGGTTTAGGTTTTGTCTTCATTTCTCTCCATGAATTTCTATTTTAACTGTCAAAAGTTACATTAATTTTCCCCAAGTCAGGTCTGTTTTGCTTCTGACAGCAAAGTGGCCTCCTTGTCTTTATCTGAAACTATGAACTTTTCCATCTTTTTGTTCATGTTCTGTTGATGAGGAGTGAGATGGCAGCTGGGTAGGCAACATGCAGCCCACCACAGTCAGCTGTAATCCAAACCCAAATTGATCAGGGCTTCTGACGGCCTGGGCTTGAAGGTGCTGCTGTTTGCAGCCGTTGGTAAGGTTCAGCAAGAGGGAGACCAGGTTGCAGATCCACTTGGAACACTTAATTTTGAACACTTATCCTCACTACCGAATATATAAGTGCAAAAATACTTACAAAAATATTATGTAATAATTTAAATTTTAAGCTTTGAAAAGTCATCGATCCATAACAGGCAATTTAATCTCCTCTTTAAAGTTTAAAACGCATGCATACAACCTACATGACTCTACATGATAGTGATGAAAACTCAGATTAGTACCAGCACAGTAGAAGAAAGGCAAGCTTTATGTTTACATCAGAGTTGTCAGTACCTCCCAGCAACAGATGTGTAATGCTCAAGCCAAGGGCAGCACCATATGATCTGCATCTTCCACCTTAAATCCTACACTGTTCATTTAGTAACATTTGCAATGTTACCCTCTTCACTGAAAGTCTGCTACTTAATAATTTAAATATGTTTATTGGGAATCACTTACTAGATGAATTAAGAAATGAACTAAGAAACCAGTTATCTTCCCTATTACCACTTTGGAAGTTTAAAGGGTGTAGTATTAGGATACTAATCTAAGACATTTTAAAAGTCATTACCTTAGAGCAAAAGATGCAAGTCTTGGCCCTTTATTATATAGAGAAAATGCAAAAAAGATAAGTCACTTATTTGGTAGAGGTTTATCTTGTGATTATATAAATAACAAATCTTCAAGATTTTGCCTTTTTTTTCCTTCTCTTAAAGAGGCTTTATTATGAAAATAAAGAAATGATAACTTGATAGCTTCCAATTTAAGAGAACACACATGAAGACACTGTGCTCTGTCCTCACTCTCACTACATTATTGAAAAATGATAAAACATCCTTATGAAATTAGGGTAAATCACAAATTGGACAATTATGATTAAACTTGAAAGCATGGTCAGTCAGAGACCAGTCAGATTTTGACCATAACCACATATAGGAAAGAGAAGTAGGGAAGACTGGGCATCAATCATTTCTTTTTTATTTTAATCATTCACTTTAACCAAGAAATGTAGCTTTACAAAGTAGCGGAAAACAGCTCCTGATCAATATGCTGGTTATTTGTCTCTAACACATATTTATGCTTTATCTACCTGCTAGAATTCAGATGCTGCAGTAGGAATGTGGTTTATTACAACTTACCATCCGCAGATTTTGTGTAGTTCTTGTTTCAACAGCTCGTAGTAATTCTCTAAATCTACCAACTCCTCTCGTCAAGTTCCTGTACATAAACAGAAAATTTGACAGCATTCCAACTTGAATATAGTAACACCTTGATATATTACTTGATAAAGTTGTTTAAATCCATGCTATCAATTTTTTTCCTATGTATCATCAACTTCTTTTTGTGAAATATATATATATAAATATATATACACATCAGGGAATCCTGCCACTGATTACTGTAACAACATCCTCTGCCAGTGTGTTGAAAAAAAAACAAACAAAAAATATTTTCAGATCAGTAGATAGCTCAAGAGAAAGCAGGCAAAGTGCAAGAAGTGATCAACCCAAAAAACTGAGGTTGGTCAGGCTGTTACAATAGTTTAAATTTTCAGCCGCATTAACCTTGAAAGTATAAACTGTTTTTTGTTTTTTTGGGGGGCTGGGTTTTTTGGGTGGGGGTGGAATTCAATTTCAGCTGCCTCAATATTTTAAAGTAGGGAAATAGGAATAAGGAAATTTCACTTAATACTCAGTGAAAGTAATGTAAAATTTTGAACTCATTTTCACATAGAAAAGAGTTAGTTCACATCAAGGCCCACTGTGCAGCCGGAAGAAAGGTCTGGGAGATCAGTGTTCTGTTCTTGACTGCAGCTGGGTTTTGGTGTGGCTTCAATATCTTTGCCTATGTTTCTTCTGCTTCTGCTGCCTAAACAATTTTTACAGAGTTGTAAGTCCCTCAGAGTAGCGGCCTCATTCATACTGACAGTTTTAGCAGATCTGAACTTTATTTTCAAACAATAGAACGAACAGATTATTTTGAATGTTTGTACTGCTTTATCTTTTTCTTACCATTGTGTCAGTTCAGCGATCTTATTTTTCCTGTATTTAAAAACAGTTGAGAATATTTTCTTTTACATTAGTACATCTTGCCTTTATACTGGTGAAAGACTAGGTTGGCTTTTTGCTGAGCTGATCAACTAAATTCTGCAGCCTCACCACATAACATGGGATGGTCATGTCATGATTTGAAGTTTAGTTAAAAAAAATTGATTTGATCCAGGGTGTGTTTTGTCTTAAATCACTGCTGTTATGACACGTGTGCGTTATCTTAAGATGTGATTTTATGTGCAAGTTGTATGACATTCACTTAACATGGGCTCAAAAGCCCTTTTCAAGAGAAATAGTATAATATCAGTTTTTCATAAGGAAAAGCACCACTGCACTGTGCTGTAAAGCTAAATCACCTTCCTCTCTGATGTCTAATTTGTACAAATTCTATTAAAGCATCTTCTGAATTGCAATTTTGTTCAAATTAAAACAACAAAAAAAAACAACACAGCATTTTTACTTTATTATTATTATTATTATTTTAAATTTTAGTGGCTGAGTACCTGAGGCTAGAATGTTTGAAGAGCTCTTGCTGTGGAACTGTAAAACTCTTAACAGTTTAGTTAGGTACCCATTGATTAATTTTACTCTTCCGATTACATGAAAAAAGTCAACTCTGTTCTGTTTTATATAAGAAAGGATTACCAGCACAATTCAGAAACTTTAGTCTCCTGCACAGACAGATAAGTTTCACTAGCACACGTTCATCTTTTACAACACTTATATATAAGGTCATTTAAAAAGAGCTAACATTTCCAAGTAACAAAATCCATATGAACATGTTAAAAGTTATGTTAAA
>VXAV01004435.1:1769-24401 GCA_013399715.1 Alectura lathami
CCTTGGGCCTCGTGGGCCGCGTGGTGGGGCCCGAGGGCTCTGCTGGGGCGGTGGGGGAGACGGAGCCTGCGCCCAGAGATCCCCCGAGCCTCTGACCCGGAGGTGTTTGTGGGCTGGCGAGCCTGAAGGCGTCCCAGGGCGTCAGCGTGAGGTCAAAACAAGAGCCTACGGGTGCTCATGGCCTGCAGCAGTCAGGCTCTGTGTTTTGGAGGCCGTCTGCTCCGCCTTATCGGTTGTTTTGGCCCTTGGGGCGGTCTGTTTAACTTCTCATGGCTGGCAGATTAAATGGAAGGGCGTCTTGACCTTGGGCGCAGCAGGATTTCCAGGTGCCGGCTGTGCTCACAGGACAGAGAAGTTTAAGCTGAAAGTGGTTGCTGCGAAAGGGCTTGGTTGCATGACGAGGGAAGCCATGACAGTGTTTTTTCTAATTGAATGACAACTGGTGTCAGCCCTGCAGCTCCCCAGGCTGTGGCAGAGCTTGAGGGGTACGTTCTCTCCTTTGTTTGGCTTTCCAGGAGTCAGGCTCTGCGTGGGAATGACGTTGTCAGGCCCTTCTGCGGGTAACTGGGGAATTTTAGTTTCCAAGGCTTAAGTTCCCGTTCTCCCCCTGCCCACAGCTCGCTAGTTCTTGACACAAAATCTCATCTCCTGTGCAGATAGGAACTAAGACTGCAAAACAGCCATTGTATCTGTTCGCTTTATTTCAGACACATCCAACACCGCTTGGCTGTGACCAGGTTTTGGGATAAACGCTGAGGTGGTTTGTGCTCCCTCTGCTGTTTTACAGCAGCTGGAGGGGAAAAAAGAACAAAGAGTGGTTGCAAAGCTAACTCCCAGTGTGCTGCTGCTGGTGTTGTTACCAGACATCAAACCAAACTCTTACTTTTCTCTCCCCCCTGCCTTTTTTTGGGGCTGCTCAGTGAAGTACTCTGGGTACCTGGAGCACGCGGACAAGCCCTTCTGCACAAACTGCACCAAGAAGCTTCCTAGGCTGATGAAACTTGGAAAAGGTAGGTTCATCCTGGCACTCACAGGGTTATAGAGATGTGCCTGCTAAGACGTGTTAATTTAAATGCTGTTTAGTGTCTTTTTTTTTTTTGAAACTTTTAAAAGTTCTGAATGGAGTCAAAAACTGGAGTAAAAAAACGATGTCACTCCCGTTTTTAAGAAAGGAAGAAAGAAAGACGTGGGGAACTGCAGGCTGGTGACCCTCACCTCTGTGCCTGGGAGGATTCTTCTGGAAGCTCTGTTAAGGCACATGCAAGACTAGGAGGTGATCTGAGACAGCCAGCACGGCTTCACCAAGGGCAGGTCGTGCCTGAGCAGTCTGGTGGCCTTCTGCAGTGGGGACAGGCTGTGGGGGCTGGGGGTGTTCAGCCTGGGGAAGAGAAGGCTCCAGGAGACCTCACTGCGGCCTTCAGTGCCTGAAGGGAGCTGAGAGCCAGGAGGAGAGCGACTTGTGACATGGCCTGACAGTGACAGGACAAGGGGAGTGGTTTTGAACTGAAAGAGGGGAGATTTAGGTCGGATGTGAGGAGGGAATTCTTCACCCAGAGGCAGAGAGGCCCTGGCCCAGGCTGCCCAGAGCAGCTGTGGGTGCCCCATCCCTGGGGGTGCTCGAGGCCAGGCTGGGTGGGCCCTGGGCAGCCTGATCTGGGGGGTGGCAGCCAGCCCCTGGCAGGGGGTTGGAATTAAATGATCTTTACGATCCCTTCCAACCCAAGCCATGCTATGAAGAAGCCTCCTCCTTCATGTAGACAGTGGCTGATGCAGAACAAATCATGCACCCTGACAGTGGCAGTGAGCAGCAGGGCCCGTGCTGTTGGTGGCAGCGTGGGTGCTTACCGCTGCTGTCCTGCAGCAGCTTCGCACCTCAGTGTTTTTAAATCACCATGTGCTTGGTCCCACAGCAGATTTCCTTGACAATCCAAAGGTGAGTTGTGCAGCTCCGTGTGCCATGACTTCTGGTAACGGTGGGAATTTCTCTTAAAGCCCGGAGGAAAGTTGTTACTTGGAGTGTGAGGGTGGGTGCTGGGTCTGGAATTGTCACGACCTTCTGTTTCTTCTCATGGCAGACATTACGCTGGCAGGTCTGGAGATCGGCCTGCTGACCATGAAGAAGGGAGAGGCAGCGAGGTTCATCATCGCACCCAGTTACGCCTACGGCCAGCAGGGCTGCCCTCCTCTGATCCCCCCGGCTGCCACGGTCGTGTTCGAAGTGGAGTTGCTGGACTTCCTAGACTCTGCTGAATCTGACACGTTCTTTGCGTTGACTGCTGTGAGTTGCCTTGATAAGGCTTGGGGCGCAGATCTGGGGCTAAACCTTTGCTGTCTCTCCCCTTGGTCGCTGCGGGTGGTGTGTTACTTGTGTTCGCTTAATGCAGGAGCAGTTACCCGGGCCCTGGGCTGCTGACCCCGTGCGGATGCCCTTTAATGCTCACCCTGCACACCTTGCCCTGTTCACAGCCTGGTGCAGGGGGAGAAGCTGGGTGCTGCCTTTGTTTGCTCCCCTGTGGTGCAGGCAGCGGAACCACTTTATCTATTTTTAGCTTTACCAGAAACCTCGTGGTTTCACTAGAGGGCACCAGCTTCTAGGAAGTTCTCTGAAGTGGCAGGAACAGTAACTAGCTGTCTGTTTAAAAACAAAATCCTTGTGAAGTCTGCAGCATTGAAGTGTCCCCCGCCCCCCACCCTTTGTCTTTGCTTCTTGGCTGCTTTCCCAAGTGCTCCTTCGTCGTTGGCTTTGCTCCCTGGTGAGTTACGGTGTTATTGTTAATTCCCCCTTTTCATGTAAGAGGCTCTGGGCTGCGGTTGTGGGTCAGTGATTGGGGCACAGGCAGCAGTGCCGATGGAGGGAGGCCCTCCTTACTCCTTCACTGCTCTCGCAGAAGCTGCTTTTTCCACACACAGCCCTGAGATCAAACCACTCTGTTGCATGGGGGAGAGCTCACTCCCCTTCTTACGAGTTCCTCGCCCTTCCTTGCTCACTCACCCCTCTCTGTGAGCTGATTCGAACCTGCAAACCCAGGAGACAACCTGTCTCTCTTTTGTTGCCATCCTTTTTTCTTTTTTTCTTTATTTTTTTCCCATTCTTTGCTGGGTTGGTGTCTGTGTGGTGTCAGGCTGATCGCAGAGCGGGCCTGAGGCAGCCACCCAGGGTGACGCTGAGCTGCTGGAGCAATGCAGCCTGTCAGGCAGCTTCGCTCTTTGTGCCAGGAATACTGTTTTTCTATTGACTGTCTGCTCTGTGCTAGGCAGGTGAGAGAGTTGGGCAGGGCCTAGAAACAAATTTCTGCTTTTTTTCCCCCTGGGGTCCCTTTGCTTCTGGTGAGCTTCCTGACCTGTTCCGTAGCACTTCTTACCAGGAGCTACCAGCGCAAGACTGGTGGCACGTTTTAGCCTGGAGAAGGGAAACACTCTGTGGTGGTGGCCTGGCTGGATGTTGGCAATGGTGAAGGACTCTCCTGCCTGTGATGTCTGCTTGTTTTCTTTTGTTTGAGCTGAAATTCAGGTATTTCTTTATACAGGAGCAGCAGGATACGTTTCCGCTACAAAAGGTGTTGAAAGTGGCAGAGGTGGAGAGAGAGTTTGGCAATTATCTCTACCGCCAGCGGTGCTTCGAGGGTGCCAAAGGCAGATATAAAAGGGTACGACACCAGAAAAATGTTTTCCACCCGTGGGTTGTGAAAGTGGTGATCTAGTGCCAGCTCACGATAAGAAGTACAACTTAGAGATCATGCAGCTTCGTTATATGTTCAGGTATATTTTCGTATTTAAGAAGTGATCTGAAACACTCACTTCTGTGTGAGCAGCAGTGGTAGATGGAGGAGGAGGAGGAGGAGGGTTGGCAGAAGTATGCAGAATCTTCTTCCTTCATGCTGGCTCCCTGCGGGCTCTGGTTGGCATTGAGCACATCTAGTGACTGCGTGAGCCCTGAGCGGTTTCTGCCGCTGACTGCTGAGCTGCAGCCTTCCAGGGCAGCCCTTGCTGGAAGGTGTTACAGTGCAGTATGAGCTCGCATGGCAGCAGAGCCCTGGCTAATGCTCTGAAAACCACCTGGAGCCCCCACGCTGCCCTCCCACACCTGGGCACTCTGACTTCTGGCCTCTCAGTAGGGAGCCACAGAATACCTGAGGTTGGGAGGAGCCTCTGCAGTTTGTCCAGCCCAACGCCCTGCTCAAGGTCAGCTAGAGCAGGAGGCTGCCCAGGGCTGTGTCCATTCAGGTTTTGAACATCTCCAGGGGTGGAGACTCTGCAGCACATCTGGGCAGGAAAATACTCACTTGTTTCCCGAGCTGGAATGCATCTGTCTTTGGGTCAGAGGTAGTGAGGTTTTCTGAGATTTTTTTTTTTTCTCCCTGCCATTTAGGATTGCTTCCTGTTGGTATTTCATTGAAACAGAAATATTTTAAATTCTGTCTTCCTCTAGAATTTCTCCTCTATCTTTGGCCTTTAAATCTGGGTGTATTCCTTTATTCTGCCGCTTTCTAGTTCGTTGATAGGTTGCTGCAGCCTCATGACTGAGCTGGCTAGCTGTGCTGATGATGCTGTGCAGTATATTGGGGAGTTTCATTACCTAGGTCAGTTAAAAAATAACAAACATGGATGTAGCTGGCTGTTTGGGATGGATTTCTCACTTTCCGTAGTAGATCTGTTGTACACCAGTCCTTCTCCCTGTCTGCTCAGGCGTACTCCGTCCTTGGTCGCAGCCCTTCCAGCGAGGCCGAGCAGTGTCAGATCGATGCTTCCAGGTTGCTGGTGCTCCTGAATCTCTCAATTACCTACCTGAAGCTGGAACTTCCCACCCGAGCTTTGATGTACGGGGAAAAAGCCCTGGAGATTGACCAAAGAAACGCCAAGGCGCTGTTCAGGTGTGGCCAGGTGGGCAGAAATCAGTTCCTCGGGTAGCCACATCAAGCAGTGGCCCAGTCTGACTGGCTGTGAGGAACACCTGGAATGAGCTGAGGAGGGCCGCTGAATTCTGGGCCTGACCTCCGAAGCTCCTGCAGCACTCAAAGTGATTTGTCTGCATCCAACCTTCTGGAGAACCTGGCTCTCGGTGAATCTGTCTCTCAAGTGTTCTCTTGAAGGATTCCTGAGCTACCTGGGTCTGTCTCAGAAATGTTTGTGGCTACACTGAATTCAGTCCTGAAGGGCAGCGGTGAATCTATATTTATCTTTCAATGCACCTGTCTTCTTTCTGTGGCAGGCTTGTCTCTGCATGACAGAATATGAGAGAGCCCGGGATTTCCTGGTCAGAGCTCAGTGTGTGGAGCCGTTTAACCACGATATTAACAACGAGCTGAAGAAGTTGGCAAGGTGAGAACTCCTTTCATCCCTGTGGAAGAGGGAGTGCTTAGACGGGCTGGAAACACCCACTGAAAAATACTTCAGTATTAGCTTCTAAAAGAAAAAAAAAATCAAAAATCAAACCCAAAAGCGGCTGGGTAAGTGACTTGGGAAAATGCAGAGAGTCTCTTTTACTGTGGGAAAGGTTGATTCAAAGGTTTTGCACGCAGAGTGGTTACAGGTGGTGTGTTAGGAGCTGAGAGGATCCATTCTTTCCATGGGGTTTCTCAGGGGGAATGTGTGATACACCCCAGCTGAGTAAGTGGGTCAGGCTGATGACAGGGAGGTGGGGGCTGCTGAGATGCCTCAAAACCAATAAAATGCAGTAGGATAGCACTCCAGATGATAATATTCTGGATTAATACACAATTTTCATTTCCTTTAAGACGTGTCAGTTGACCTTTTTGCCCTGCAAATGCTCATTGTACAGTGCTACAAACACCGGTGGTCGTCTGTGGGAAGATCTTAAAGACAAATTTTTGCTGCCTTGGTGGTAATAGATGAGCAATCCCAAAGGCAAACTTTCCCTTTGCCCACAAGCTGAGTACAGCACAATCCTGCCAGCCTTAGTCATGCCCTAGCCCCAAGAAAACATGACTAACACTAGTCTCCATCCTCACTCCGCTCCTTTGTTTGAACCTGGCACAAGCAGTAGCTGGTTCCCAAAAGTGTGTGCTGTACTTCTGGCACTGTTCACAGGCACAGAATGCGAGGAACTCCCCAGCTTCAGAGATCCCAAAGCATCCTCCGAATAGAATTCTGCTTTGTGCTGCCGCTTGGTATTTGCAACAAGGTTTGTAGGGAGCAGCAGCATCTCTAATAAGAGCAGCTGGTGTGCCTGGGGCCAGTTTTGCGGGCAGAGGGTCTTCGCCAGGTGACATTGTGCACATCTGTGTCCTGTATGGCCAAGTTGTCTTTAGTCTGTGACAACGTGAGGTCTTCAGATTCGTTCTGTTATTTGAGAAACATGGAGAACCTGAAGGCCGTGTTAGCTGCTGGTTTGGAAACCCAAGTAAAACACCTCTGATCCTCATCTGCCTCCGGGTGCCTTGCTGCCAAACTGCTTGGTGAGCACAGGTGGTTATCAGACAGCTCTGGGTGGCTGCTCTCGGAGGCTTGGCCTGTGGGTGCTGTCCAAGACCTGTGGTACACTGCTAGAAGTCCTGGTCCTAGAAGCCTTGTGCGTTCTCTTAGACTCATTCAAAAATATATTGGCTGGTAGAAGAAAAGTCTTGCTGATAACTGAGCTTGTTCTGCCAGGAAGCAGCAAGGCATTTTGCCTTCAGGGCAGCGGCGGGCAGGCTTGTCGGCTGGGTCTGGAGGCGCGGGACGTGCGTCGCAGTGAGCTGAGCGTGTGTTAAACATCTGCTGGCTTGGAGTTCCTGCTTTGCTGCCAGTTAAACTTGGTGTATTTTTGCTTTGACAATGACAAAAAGTGGGATTAATATAAAATAGATGAAGACAACGGTATTGGGTGTCGTTAGTCATGCCACACCTCAGTCTGCATCACTGTAACATTACCGAACTGCCGTGCTTGCGAAAAGCTGTAATGTGATCTGACAGATGCTTCCGAAATGGAGTATGAATCAAAACCTTGCTTTAAAAGCTGTTTACTTCCTCACTGAATGCATTTACACCTTGCAAAAAGGAGTGCTGCGTATTATCAACAGCTGCCTTCTGGTGCATAAACAGAACTTGGGGAAGCGCCCGTTTAACGGCTGACCCAGGTTCTTGGCAAAGTTCACCTTCACCGGAGAAAGACAGGCAGAATCCTGGGTGAGTATCTCATGGAACATGGCTGGCACCAGCTGCAGTGGTCTTGGTGCAAATTCTGCTGCTGCCTTTAGCTTCTTTTTTTAGAAGACATGGGTTGTAGCAAATCCAGAATCACACAGGGTTGTTCTGACACCTGGCACGGAGCTGTGCCTCCGGATGAGGCACGGTCCTCCTGGATTTCCTGCTTTGTAGACACGTGAGTGTGTGTCATCCAGCCTAGGTGTGCATCACTGGTCTCCTTACAGTGGAGAGCTGTGACAATGCCTGCCTGCCAGATGTCGCAGCAGAGATGTGCTGTCACTGAATGAAGCACTTCGAAGCTGTGGGCACACAGGTACTGGTCACAGGGGGCTCAGAGCATTGGCCAGCAGCACACTGCTGCTGTTTCTGGTGCTGCAGCAAAAGCTTTGCTTTTACTGCATCTGCTACCATATAAGGTTAAAGCTGGCCCTAGAGGCAGCCATTGATCCCTGGAACAGTGCCCAAGCTGAGTCACCTCTGGCTCAGGGATTCCTCCCCAGTGAGGCCTCGCTGGGTGTGGGGGATGCTGTGCTTCCCCCGGCGCCGCCAGTGCTGGCAGAAGCAGTGCTTCAAACGGAGCAGACTGCGTAGCTTCTGCCCTGTGGTGCTGGCAGGATGCGTTTGCCCTGCCACCTGCACAGTCTGGACGCACGTCCCTGCTGTCCCTTGCCCATCCTCTGTCTGGGTTCAGGGGGTTGGTGGCAGATGGCCGTTAGCAGTAGCTTGCCAAGCAGTGGGGCACCTGCACCACATGTCCTGCTAGGTGCAAGGAATGGTGCAAACGAGGTGGCACCAAACCAGACCCCAGGGTTCAGCTGGGGGCTCCTCTGCATCATCACATGCTTGCAAAACTACTGTAGGAAGCACCTGGCTACCAGGAATCAGTGATCTTACCAGCTGACAGGTACCAGCAGAGAACAGAGTCAAGGTTTCGTGGCAGAAAGAAGGGGCTGGAGGAGCTGTTCTTTTCCAGCAGCTCACTCTTACGCTAGGCTAGCTGATTTTTAAAAAATTGTGTATTTTTCTGCTTGTGGCACAGTCAGATGGGCAGTCCACAGCCCATGATGCCGTGTTGGTGCTCTGCTTTCCAGATGCTACAAAGACTACTTGGACAAGGAGAAAGCAATGTGCTGCCGAATGCTCGCCGCTCTCGACTCTTCTGCATGACCAGAAAAAAAGGTATTCAAGTTGTGAAAAAGGCAGAGGTCTCCTAAAGCCTCTGTCTTCTCTGGACTGGGTTTTCTGGTGGGGAACCTGCTCTGTTCTGCATGGGAGGACTTTGGAGGCAAAACGCAAGTGAAATGTGCAGAGTGGAAGGGGCGGGATGGCAGGGTGACACGCTCCTGCACTGTGTGCTTGGGGGATCTTTCCTGCCAGGTAGGATGGCATGGGACAGGAACCTGAAGCTGGCAGCACTTGAGTAAGTTTGGTTTTATTGTTCCCTGTGCTACTCATCCCAGTTAGTCCTTGTCAGAGCCAGGGGGGGAAATAGCTGTGTAGTCTTGTTTCTCTGCCAATTAAAAGAAACAAAAAAAATTGTTCCTGTCAAGCTTAAGAATTGGATTTCCTCCTCCCCTCCAGCACTCCTGTCTGGAGCTGTTGGAATGCCTTACTTCAGAAAAATCTAAATATTTTATTTCTGTTTTTTTTTTTAAATATTAAAAAACCTGTTTGGTATAGAAAATTTCAAATAGATGTTTTGGACTCTTTAAAGCCTTAAATCTTCTTGCAAAATTGACAGTTTTATGAATGCACAAAGGCTCTTTGATCATTCTTTTTTTTTTTTTTTTTCTTTGTCAAAACCTTTGGAGGGCATGTAAGGGGGAGCAGAAACCTTCACTGGTCTCTTGCCTCAGGGTAAGCCCTAGGGAAAGGGTTGTGGAAAATGACAGCAGCCTTCTGTCAGAAAGCATCACCAGCTCGGGGCCGTCAGATTGCTGCCATTCCATCTCAAACAATGCAGGCAGCATCCCTCTGCTTGCTGAAAATGAGTACGAGCAGCCTTCCCACCGCCAGCAGTGCGAGCGCAGGATGCAGCTGTGCTATTTTAAGGTTGGCCCTTTCTCTTGTCTGTGGCTGTGAGGAAGCAAACCCAATATTTGAGGGAGAGGTCTGACTGAACGGCCCCACGTCCCTCCTCTGGCTGGAGGTGCCTCCTGGCTGTAGCCTTTACCCCTCCCACAGATCCTGCTGCCCTGGGTTTGGGGTGGGGCCATCAGGTCTGTCAGCAGGTGCCTGCCCCAGGCCAGTGGCTGGCAGGGGGCTTTGTGACCACCGTGCGCCCTTGCCAGCGTGTGCAGGAAGCCTGTGGCTGCAGACGTGGCGGGGAGGCTCTCAGTCTCGCTTCACCAACTTTCCGAGTCTTGCAGTTTGCAGACCTGCAGGCCTTGTGTCTCATTTCCGGCTGTGGTACGTAGCAGTGCCCAGCCTGGGGAGCTCACCGCACCAATCTGTGCGTCAGCTGGCCCTGCGCCGTGGCGCAGCTTTGAGCGACCCGGGTGTGCTGCTGGGCTGGGGAGGAGCCGGCTGGAGCAGGTGGGGTGCTGTGGCCTCTCTCCCAAAGAGAGGTTGGCAGAGGTACGACCTCTACACCGCTGGTGTAACGGGATGTCGCTGTGATTGCAAGCAGAAAAGTGTCTTCGGTTAGTGGAGATGGGGAGGGGCACGGGAGAAGCCTTTCTTCCAGGCAAGCTTAAAAATGAGGCTGTGTCCATCAGCCAGAGTCTCTCCACTGGCTCCCGCTGGTGCAAACACCCAGTGCTTTCCTGGAGCTCTGCCTTCTTACACAGCTGAGTGACAGCTGTCAGCCAGAGATTTCTGTCCTTCTTTGATTTTACCTGCAGCATTTTTTTTCATCTTCCAGACAAATTTGCATCACTGAGACCTATGTAACAACCCACTGTTAATTCCGTGCTGCTGCTGCATTGTGCTGGGAAAAAAAAAAATCATTATGTATTTAGAGAGGAGCATGGCAGTTCCATCCGGGGCTCCTGCTCTCTCTCAGAGGCACCGCTGACAATCCACAATGGAGGCAGAACATTCTTTAGTGTTTTCTGACAAGTTTGTGCAAGTTCAGTTTAGGGCACAGGCTGTACTCAGTCAGTCTGGCAGGCTTCCTTGATCCTTTCTGTCTCGAGCATTTAGCGAGTAGCCAGCAAGTGAGCGCTGCCTGTAGCTCATGCCTGAGGATCCAGAGGGATCACACCGTTAGGGAAAGCTTTCCTGTCCCCCAGCGGGCAGGTGCTCGCTGAGTGCTGGCGTGCCCCGATGTCCAGCTGAATGGCTCAGAGCTGGAGCTGTGGCATTTTCTCCCTCCTGGCGTGCTGCTGTGTTCCTCCGATTCAGCGCTCCTACCGCTGTGGCTTTGCTGTTCCTTTTGGTGGGCTCTGCAGTGGGTGCTTTGTCACAGGGTTTGTTGGCCTGTACGGGATAATCCAGGGCTGCTGTTGTGTGTTTTCCACAGTGACACTCGAAACCAGACACACCTGAACTGATCATTCTGCCTGGTGTCTCTGTTTCTGTCTCACTGTACAGTCTAGTTCCTGCGACTGCCACAAGAAGCATCTTGCTCAGAACACACTTTCTTCCTTTTTAGTGGAGTTTCAAAACAGAATAAACGTTGTCTTTGAAATGAGGCCACTTGTGATGCTTGCTAGAGGAATTCAGAAATACTCCGGTAGAAACAGAAGCATAAACACTTCCCTAACTCTGTCTCCCTGTAGTCCCTTGCAAACACAGTGGCTTGGGGCCTTGTGCTCCTTGTGCCTCCTCAGGTCTGGGTTATTTGCCTGCCTCCACTCATCTTGTGTGGTGAAGCATGTGTCAAGCCAGGCTACTTGGCATAGCTGAAAGTCCGCTCTGGTGCCCTGCAGAATGGGTGGACTGAGGATCACTGGGTTATGGAGTTCTTTGTTCCACTGCAAAGTGAAGGGTTCTGGTGAAAGGCTTTTAAACCCCACGAAATAATGGAACTTGCTGTCCCTATATTGCTGGGATCCTTCATGATGAAGAGAACTTAACAATGAGGTTTGGAGACAAGTTCCCAACAAATGTCTGGATCCTTATATAGCGGGTCCTTGGTGGTAGTTTCGTCCCAGAAAGGTGAGTCTTGTCTTTTTTTTTTTTTTTTTTTTTTTTTTTTAATTAAAGTGGGCCAAGGCTGAAAGCTTGTTTCTGATGTGTATCTCAATTCCAGTACGCAGGAGAAGTGGTCTCGGTAGCTGAGAGCATACAGGGAAGTGTTCCAGTGAAAACAAACAATACTGAAATTATGGCAGGAAACTATGAGGTCAAACTTGAGATTGCTACGAATAGCAGGGTCTGGCAATTCTGAAGCCATTAATTGGTGAGAATTGGCTGCAGAACTGGGGCTTTGTCACCAGGTAGGAGTGACAGTAACTGGGCTTAAAATCAGCAGCAGTTGCTAGTTAAACTGACCTCATAAGCTAAAAGAGACTTGTAAATAAACTGAGGAATATGTGCATAATACAGTCAAAACTCGGGCCTTGGGAAGGCTCCAGACTGGGTGAACAGCAGCTTGCTCCTGCCCCTCCTGCTCTCTCTTATTACTGAGCTGAAGGCCTAAAACGTGCCTCCTGCTGATACTGTCCCTACCCACTGCATAAGGCTGAACACCAGTGAACCAGCAATTTCACTTCTCCTTTAGAATATGCAGGTAATTGTACCACTGGGGTGTCCTGTGCTGCGAAGGAAATTGTGAAGGATCTGCTTTATGCTGAGCATCGCTGGAGCTGGTGGGGAGGCTGGAAGGATGACTTAATTAAGCATTCTCCTTGCTAAGCAGATGAAGGAGAAGAGCTTTAATAAGGTTGTCAGATTTTTTTTTTTTTTTTGGATGTTTCTGGGGGGGTTTGTTTGGAGCTTTTTCCTCCTCTAGGTCTCTTTTCCTGAAGCATCATTTTAATTTCAGAGGAGCTCTGCAGGTTGTGTCTGTGGTAACACCCGTAATGCCTCCCTGCAAGATTGGTAGGCTCTGGTCTCTTCTGAAAACTAGCTGTGGAGAAATGACTCCACCACCTCCACACAGCAGGATCCCCTGCTTCCCAGTCTGCTGCGCTGTTTTGTCACACTGTGGCAACAGCTCTGGCCAAAGGATGGCACGGAGGGAGCCGAGGACAGAGACCACAGGGAGGCTGCTGGGTGCTCCTGCGCTCTTTGAGCACTGATGGACATCAAGTGTCCTGGAACAGCCTGAGCCCCTGGTGAATGTTGCTGTGGGAGCTTTGATTTCTCAGAGCTTTGCCAGCAGCAGGAAGATGAAATGTGCTAAATCCACTGCAGTTATGAATGGATAGAGAGTGGAAGAAGATGCTGGGTTATTTTCACCAACATTATAATACTTGGTTTCTCATGCAGGTGAGGTTTGACATGGTCGGTGTGTGAGGTGTGAATGTCCTTGTGAAGAAAGTTCTGGTTTTGCAGAGCCTTCAGAGTTGCTGGCATTGAAGGCAAGGAGGTACACGGTTATTTCAAGCTCTTCTATGAAACACCGTTTTTAAAGTCTCTTTTCCTACCTCTCATGTTTCAGTGGTATGAAGTGTAAGTGGAAACGCTGTGTTGCCCTGGCGAGCACAAAGACAAATAGGATAAACCTACCTGAAGCAGTTAGCTGTCAGACAGGTGTTGGATGGGAGCCTGCTGCAGGTGCCCGTGGCTCATGTGCCTGGGGTCACATTCCTGCTTAATGGTGCTGCTGTTGAGACGCAGAAGCCCCCAGTGCCTCTTCCAGTCCTTGCAGTGCTACAGGCAAGCAGCTCTCCCTGGGTCTTTGCCATCCCATACAGGCAGAGCTGCTGTGCCGGGCTCCCAGTCCTGCTGATCTGGGGTGCTCCAGGCTTCCTCTCTGGGCTAGCAGAGGACATGTTTCTCCTGTCTGTTTCTTTCAGTCTTAGATCTGGGGATTTTAATATGTCAGGCATAGCCTTGTACAGCAAAACAAAGGGCCCTTTGCCATGCCCTTGTTCTTCTAGTCTGGCTTCTTGGAGGAGTGTTTGAGTGTGGGGGGCTGTAACCATGCCTCTGTGAGGAATCGTGTATCATCTTGGTCTTGGAGGACATCACTGCTCCCAAAGGGTGCTTACTTCAGGGACAACTTATTCAGAGCAGAGACTCAGAATGCCCCAAGTCACTGTGCGAGGGCTTGGGCCGGCCGTGGCCTGGCTGATGTACCCCCGTGTACTGCACTGGGGTCAGGCAGCTGGGTGCCCTGCTGCTTCGGGACCGGTGGGATTCACGATGCGGGGAAGATGGAGCATAGCGGGGGGTAATTCCAACACACGGGAGGAAAAAAAAACCTTCAGGTGACAGTGGTGCGAACCACGCACCTGACTTGAGGGGTTTTGCTTTCGGGAGGCTTTCTGCTGCAGACACGGGGAGGGTCTTGGCGCTGCTGCGAGTCGGTTCGCGGATCTGCGGAGTTATTTGCAACAGGGGAGGACACGGCCTTCACATGCCTATGCCGGTACCCACACTGCTGTATCAGGAAACTGTTGATTTGACAGAATGCTGAGAGCATTATTGACATGAAAGTTATCTGAGCTCTTGGAGGCCTGGGAGCTGCTTTAAGGAAGAGCTTCAGCCCAGACTGGCTGGGTGAAGTCCTTTCCAAGTCAGAAGTAGGTGTTGAAGAGTTCATCTCGTCCTTTCACCTTCTTGTAATTGTCCTTCTTATGAGACCTCTTGCTCTGTCTGGGTGCTGTCTGAAGGGATTTTCTGTTTGGGAAAGTGCTTTGTTTCCTGCATCTCTCCTCTTTGCTGTAGGTACCCTTATGGCACAGTGGATCTGAGCAGACCTGACAGGCCCTTTCTCCATCACCTTAGGTTCAGGGTGGTAGTGTTCAAGCTCTCCGGAGTCGAGGCTTCTTAAAGACCTCTGGTTCATTCATCCTTCCACAGAAATGTCTTTCTAGCCTACAGGCAGTGCTCGAGACTCATTTTGG
The DNA here is from genome assembly GCA_013399715.1 of Alectura lathami. Taxonomy (NCBI): domain Eukaryota; kingdom Metazoa; phylum Chordata; class Aves; order Galliformes; family Megapodiidae; genus Alectura; species Alectura lathami. The sequence goes on from VXAV01004435.1 coordinate 15,875, forward strand.
ATCCTTTGCAGAGCTGGGGATTGTAACGGATCAACTGGCAAAAAAAGTGTCCTAAGGAGGAAAAAAAAAGTTTGAGTTTTGACACCTCTTGCACCTATAATGGGGTCGTCCTGGTAGCTGCTGGTCGAAGTCCCTTCAGGCCTTCAGACCTGGAGAGCCTCTGAGCTGCTGCGTGCTCTCTGCCTGCCTGCAGATAGACTTCACGGTACCTTGGCCCTAGCAGCGAGTCCACTTGAAGCACTAACAGCCAGACATCTCTACGCAGCATCTTAGGGAGACAAATGAGGGAATGGCTCGCTGCAAGACTGCTTTCACAGACAGCAGATAAGTGGTTTCCTAATTAGGTAGTTTTCTAAAGGCATGCCACTTGCTCAGGGACGGGCTCCCAGTCTCAGACGTAGCATTCCCTCTAATAATTGTCCTGACCAACCGCGATAGCCTGGTGTTGTAAATGGCTGTTTCTTCTCATCCTCTCAGGCTGGATTGCCCAGCACATCTTGTTATCAGCTGGCTGATAGCAAGCTGGCTGTGGCTGGGCTTTGTTCTTGCCTTCAGAAGAGCTGCAGCCTGTCAGTAACCTCTTGTGGGGTCCGTGTGATGCATTTATGAAGGAGCTTGTTCACCTCTCGGTGGCAGTGGTTTTCCTCCAGGCTGTCATTTCGGAGTGGTGGTTCCTTCTGGACTTGTCAGGTCTCAAATGAAGAGCACTTCGCAGGCAATTGCTGTTCAAGAAGGCTTTAGCTCCTCTGCAGATCTGTGCTCTGGCAGTGCGTGCGTAGCGTGCTCTTCCCGAGTGCTGGTGCAAGGTGTACCGTATCCTTCTGGCTGAGGTCAAGTCTTCCTTTCCTCCCTTCACTGTAGCCAGTGATCGTAGTGCTGAAAATGAGATACTCTGCCTCGTGTTAGAAACACTTGGAGGCTGCATTTATCTGCAAGGAGCTGGTGTCTCCTGGAGGCACTCCTCCAGGGTGGATCCACCAGGCCAGCCGCCCAGGCTGGCTGCTCTCCGCAGGGCTGATGACTCGATTGCTTCCCTTGAAGTGCGTTCTCACTGGGGGCTGCTGCTTCAGAGCTTGGGTTTCATGGGGGCTGGGCTGGCTGGAGCTGTGCTTCAGGAGCACCCTGCTAGCCAGCTTCCTTGAGCTTTGGCTGAAATGTTGTCTGCTGTGCTTGGGGCCTATGCAGCGCTTTCCCGCAGCCCTTCTGGAGAGGGGGAACTGGGGAAGATGCAGCTACAGCTTTCTGCAAGAAAGCAGCTTAAACAAATTTTAAAGCCTTAGTTAAACATTAACAGTTAATTATGGCCTTAATTCAGAGTAAAGGCAATTGTGATTATAAATGGCCTGTGACCTGGCATGTTGTTTACTGTAAATTGATGCTCAACCGCCTCGTCTCTCTGAAGTATGAATTAAAATAGCTGGTACCCGACAGACTTCTGTCTGAACTTCAAAGCGAGCGTGTGCGTTGCTGCTGTGTGTGGCTGAGCTGCTGCCAACGTGCTTTTAAGGGAAGGAAGCAAATGCTGGAGCGGCGTCCTGGTTGGAGCGCGCCGTTCCCCTACCTGCAGGAGCAGCGAAGGCTTTGAACGCCGTCCAACTCGCTGCGTCTTCAGGGCCGAGCGTTTCCCCTCCGCTTCTCTTTTGATTGTGTAGCCATTAGGTGGAAATGAAAGAGATGAACTGATCAAACACTCCTTGAAATGGCTTTAGGGTTTCAGTTTGAATATATTTTTTAATTAGCTCCATGCAAAGACTTTATTACTTCAAATAGCAGCCATGGATCCAGAAGACTCGCAGTTTGATCCTTTGTTTTTATGGAGCACGAGAAGCCTCAGTAGCTGTAGGTTTTATGCCCAGCTAGACACCCCAAACCACAACTAACAGCCCGTGGAAGCATCTAGTGATTGTCTTTCAAGTATGCCCATCAGGGACACATAAAAGGAGGTGCAGCGTGGGTATAGTGTTAGACTGACAAGGAGCAGAGTGCAGTCGGCTGCATTGTAACAGGAGCAAAGATGCTTTTCTCTTAATAAAGCACGGAACGCCACAGCACAAGTCTGAGGAGTTTTTTTCACTTCAGAAGCCTTTCTTTCCTTGTCCTAGTTGCAACAGCTTTATGCTGTGAACTGGGGAAATGATTTGAGCATTTCTGCCTCTCTTCTTTTCAAAGAAGAGAGATCAGCTGCAGGGTCCTCTGGTAGTTTTCTTTCTTCAGAAACTTCCTCTCCCCCTTCTTCTGGGCAGGGCAGGTATTAGATAGAGCTGTCAACCCGAAGCTGAGTGTAACGCAAGACATTCGCTGTGAACCCGCAGTTTTGTAAGGTTTGGCAGTGAGAGGTGTGCTGCTAAATGAGGCTGTGACGTGGGAGTTTGTGCGTGTGGCTGAGCCAGTGACTCTGCACTGCTGAGTACTGTGCCTCCTATTTTGGGCTGGACTAGAAGTCGCTGCCGGTGCATTTCTTGTAGTCTTGGGAGTTGCTTGACTGCTCTGTGCTTTTATTATCCCAAACTTTAGCTGGGGGCAGCCTTTGGGAGAGGTGGATTGTCTTGATTCTGACTAACAGTTTTCTGGCTGGGTGTCGTTTGAGCCGTGGGTTCTTGTGTGGCTCTGAGCCTACCGGCCGAATAAAGCCTGGGTTCCTCAGGGTCGTCGGGGGAAGACGAGGAATCCAGTCAGCCTCACAGCTAACTCTGCTACGAACAGGATGTTGGACTGGAGACCAGTTCCTTGCAACCCAAATTGTCCTGTGATCATGTGGTGCAAGAGCAGAACAGTTGCTTTCCAAGGGTATAGAGCAAGTGAGGTGTGTATCTCAAGTATCATGAGATGCTTTGTCTTCTCATCCTTCAGTGGGTAAATGTCTGTTTTCATCACAATTACTGCTTTTCAGCCTTCTGGTTAGCACTCGGTGAGCTGATATCCTCTAAGGGCCAGGCTTCTCTGCTTTGCTACTAGTGATTTGATTTAGATTTGCCAGGATCACTGCTGCAGCTGAGCTGGCTGAACAAGCTCAAGTGGCTCCAGCTCCTGACAGAGCAGCAAAAATTGATTTGGGCTGCCAGTTTTCTTAAATGGAGAGAAGATGGAGCATCTTCTGAGTGTGCATCTTCCTTTTGTCCCTCAGAACTTCTGCAGGAGACAGGTAATGTGTTACCTGGTGGAAAGGATTTCAAGGATTTTTTCTTTTCCCTTCCACTGTTCATCCTATAAGCGCTGTAGGGATGAGTGACTTCTCAGGAGCATTTCGGTACCATCTGTACTCTGACAAATCAAGGAAACACCTCCCATGTCAGTATTTCCCTGTGAGTGGTAGCACGGTTGCCAGTTACAGCAATGTCATGAGCAGCAGGATGCTGAAATATGTAGCAGCTACATCAGAAGGCAGTGTGAATGTGAATCACAGAACCACAGCGTGGTCGGGTTGGCAGGGCCCTTACGGCCCCCCCCCAGCCCCAACCCCTGCCGGGGGCTGGCTGCCGCCCCCCAGATCAGGCTGCCCAGGGCCCACCCAGCCTGGCCTCGAGCACCCCCAGGGATGGGGCACCCACAGCTGCTCTGGGCAGTCCAGGTCGGGGCCTCACCGCCTCTGGGTGAAGAATTCCCTCCTCACATCTGACCTAAACCTCCCCTCTTTCAGTTCAAAACCACCCCCCTTGTCCTGTCACTGTCTGCCAGTGTCACAAGTCGCTCTCCTCCTTGTTCTCAGAACACAGTTGGAAAAATGGGTGGTGTGTGACACGGGTGGCCTGGAACAGGAAGGGAGGTGACCTGAAGGATGCTTCTGGGGTTTTGCTGTGGTGGACTTGCTGGTGTTGAGTTGTTAGCACTTAATACTCAGTTTCCTACAAGTCCAAGGTGAGGAAGCTGAGTGAATTCAATGGGAATTCCACTGTGTCTGTTCCACTGCTGCTAATCTTCAGAGCTCTTGGATGACTCGTTCAGGGGCGCTGTGGATATGTGCTAGTGACAATTGACCTACTGATGCTCAGAGCTGCTAAAATGAAATAAAATGTACAGTGTTCCCTTTGGGGGTGTTGACTGTGGTCTTTGTTACCCTAGGACTTCCCCAGCTGACAAAAGGAACGGTCCTTGGACACAAAGGAGACCTTCCTCTGGGCACGTGGAGATCTTGGCATTGGATCAGTGTTTTGCAAGAAGAGGAAGCTCTGTCTTGTTTGGAAAGTGTGATGTGGAGGTCCTGTTGGTGTATAAACAACGTGGTTTTCCTGAGCTTGGTTTGTTTGCCATGTTCTAGGGCTCAGTTTCTACCAGAACTAAGTCCTCTCTTCTCCCTTGCACATGTTTTGAAGAATGCTTTCTTGACGTCCTACCTTTTGCAGGTTCTGGGCTGCTTTTAGGGGTTTTGAAAATCCCCTGAAGTAGGATGCCATGAAGTTTTGTATTGTTTATACAGATTGTTCTTTAAAAAGTTGTTTAATATTGTTTTTGTTCTGAGAAAATAAACCAGTCTGAGAACTAACACTGGCAGGACTTGTGCCAGTTCATTGTGCAAGAGTGATTAATGTCTCCCTTTCAGTTTAAGGAGCTGGAGTTGGGAGTAGGGTCCAACTTGTTAGTGTAGCTAGCTCCCTTCTTGGGCAACAGCGTGTTATGCTCTTTGTTTTGGCTGAACATTCCAGGGAGTGTTGATACTAAATTTCAGATTACCTAAGAATACCAGCTTTTTCCCCTTCAGATACTGCTGACTTTACTAGCTTTGATTAAGCTGGTTTCCTTTTGGAGCAAAATGCGCTGTGCGTTCCCTGCACCTTCCTGAACGTAGGCCTTTGTGGCACGGCTGAGCTGGTAAATGCAAAACCGAGAGCCTCTTGGTGAGACAGCAGCAAGTGAGTGGAGAGCTAGCAAGAAGCCCCTTGGATCCTGTAGAGGAGGAACCTGGTAACGGGAAACGCTGTTTTAAGGGTATTTGCCCCACGCATGTTTCATGGGGTGGGTAATGTCTTTAAGCATAATTCAGTGCCGTGCTGTTGACTTGCAGGGCAGGGAGAATTGCCTGTGGTCAGCGTGTGTTCCAAGGTGGCCTCTTGCCAGGAGAGAAGTGTCTGAAGTGTTCTTGTTTTCCCCCGTTCTGCCAACATCTTTATGGATTTTGGACTCCATACCCCCATGCTGTGATGGTAGCTTAAAATAAAATACCCTCTTGGTAGGACAGGCTGAAGAGGAAAAAACAGTTGGGAAAGCTTTGGGTTGGCAGCACCTTGTGAGCACACCTCTGGACCTTTCTGCTCGTCTCCTTGCTCCAGTGGCCTGTGCTTCTGGAGGAAGGATGTCTTGGTCTCTGAGAGGGAGAAGCTCAGATCCTGCTGTGCTGCTTAGTTTGAAGAAATCAGATCTAAAGAAAGTGTGGGGTTGGGGTTTCGCCATTTCTCCCCTAAGAACAATCTGATTGATACTTTTTTTTTTTTTGCCAGGCCAGCTTTTTTCAAAATCCTCCAGGCGTATACATCTGATAATAAGAAATGGGAGAACAAGAAGTCGTATAGTGCTGGTTGTCTGATTATACAGTGCAGTGCTTTCTCTTGCTTCAAGAGCCGTGATGCATGGTGGTATCCACAACTGAAAAGCAAGTGTTGCGTGGAACACTTTTGGGCAGATGACCCAAATCATTCGATTAAAAGGTCACGAGCCTGGGCTCTCACTTGCTGAATGTGGCCAGTTCGTTGCATTTGGACTTCCACAACTGCTGTGGCCAGGGCTTGCCAGCTGTTCTTCTGTCCCACAGAGTGCACGGACAGCCCTGCTTCCGCGCTTTGCATCGCTCTTGCGATGCGGCCAGTCCCAGTTCTGGTTTCGCCGATTCTTTTTTGCTGGGTCGACACTAGATGGCAATGCCTCCCTCGTAATACTTTGCCAAAGGCAACGCAATTCAGGGGTTTTTCTGATGGGCTTTAGATCTGGAAGCTGGTCGCTTTCTGTACAAATTGTTCTGATGACTTTCCTTGACTGGAAGCTGGTGCCTTGTTCCTACACAGAGCAGAGGACTGTGTTTTGTGACTGCTAGGATAAGATAGGAGAGCTAAAGACATGAATGTGGCAGAGTTTTCCAGCATGAGATAGCTGTGTGCCTTTCATGGAGTTTCCTCAACCTTTTGCTCTGACGTGGGATGTTTTGGCACTTGTCTGATAGCTTTTGGGTGCTGGGTTGAGTGAGCGTGGCCTCCACTTTGCGTAGATGTGCAAATGGAAACTTGGCACAGCTGTGTAAGTAGAAAGCCTTGTCAAGGCAGAACCGTCTGCTCTCCAGACTTGTATGGACAAAACTCGGCATGGAAGGTATCGCTCAGGGCATAAGGTTTTAAATATATGAGTAGATGCTGGTGGGATTGCTCACTGTGTCCCGACAGGGGCTCCTGTAGGCCTTGGGAAGATCTGCTGCTGTTACCAGCCCCCGGCTGTGCGCGCTGCAGTGCGTCAGGTAACGGCCACTGCACGTCCGCACGCTGCCTCCCAGCCTGGGCTGGTAACGTGTGATTGACCTGGAGTCTGTCTCTAGGCTGAAGATCAGTTTACTGAGGTATTAAAGACTTTGAATTGTCAACTAGAGTTCATTGAAGTGAGTTTTTCAATTTTTCTTTACAAGATGAATATGAAAAATTACTTCTCTTTTTTTGTTGTTTTTATTCTGCTTTTCTTCTTCTTCAAAAAAAAAAAAAACTTCCAGCCTCTAGGCAAGATCAAAAGTGAGTTTGGGTCTTTACTTGGCATTAAAACAGAAATGCAAGTCCTTGAGCAAAACAGAAAAATCTCTACAGAGAAACACAATTTCCGTTTGTTAGTCAGAAACCATGGGCCTTTGAGAAGTTTACTGCTGGAATTTTTATTTTTGGCCAAAAAGCCACTTTTTCCCCCATTAAATAGTTTGACAAACATCTTCAGGGTGTTCCGTGGAGAAACTGTTGCAAAGGTAAGCCACCTCTTACAGCTCACAAGCGGTCTTGTGTTTCCAGTTTGGGTTTATCTAATGTCAACTTGCAGCTTCTGAACTTTGCCGAGCAATTAAACTATTATCTGATATCGTATGATGTTTTCCCAGCGTGGGTGTATTCGAGTTTAACCCAAACCCAAGGTGCTGGGTGCCCCCGCTCTCTCCCCATCGCTTTGGCTCCTCGGGCTGTGAGGTGAGGGTAGAACCTGCGTGAGGTGTGAGTAACGGCCCCTGCCTGCTACCCGCGGCTTCCAAGCTGGCTCTCGCCCCTCGCGGCACTGCTGCGTGCCGTCGTGAGGGCACCGTGACCCTGCTGCCCGCTCTGATGGCAGCTGCTGCTGAAAACCTGGGGAGTGCTGGTGGGTGTCGACGTCCCCACCGTGTTAGGTGTGGGCTGTGCTCACAGCTTGGCTGGGGTTACAGAGTCACAGCGGCTGGGAGGGACCTGTGGAGCTCCCCCCACCCAACGCCCCTGCTGAAGCAGGGTCCCTAGAGCAGGCCACGCAGCAAAGCGACCAGGCTCCGTCTCCAGAGAAGGAGACTCCGCCGCCTCTCTGGGCAGCCTGTTCCAGAGCTCTGTCACTGTCAAAGTAAAGAATTTTTTCCTCATTTTCCTCATCTTCACATGGAACTTCCGTGTTCCAGCTTGTGCCCGTTGGCCCTTGCCCTGTCACTGGGCACCACCAAAAGGAGCCTGGCCCCATCCTCCTGACCCCTGCCCCTTAGACATTGGTCAGATCCCTCTCAGCCTTCTCTTCTCCAGGCTGAGCAGCCCCAGGGCTCTCAGCCTTTCCTCATAAGAGAGGTGCTCCAGGCCCCAGTCGTCTTTGCAGCCCTCCGCGGGACTCGCTCTAGAAGCTCCCTGTCCGTCCTGAACCAGGGAGCCCAGAGCTGGACGCAGCGCTCACAGGTGCGTTGTGGGTGGGCTGCGATCGATGGCATGCAACCAGAGCGCACCAGATGGCAGAACTGGCCGCACATCGAGGGCAGGTGAGAACCCGCGGGCGCTGGTGGTGGGGGGGGGCCAGGAGGTGCCCTGGGTTTGGTGCCGCTGTTCCAGCCCGAGCTCAGCCCTGTGAGCCCTGCGGGGCGTGAGGGCGGGAGACACCGAGAGCACTGAGGCGCGGCTGCCCCCTGTCTGGATGTTCCTGTCCCGGGCCGCTGGCCAGCCCTGGGCTGCTGGCGTCGGCGCCTTGTCCCCACGCGCAGGGACGTCCCGCTGCCCTCAGGCCCCATCAGTGCAGCGTCCAGGTGACGCACCTCATCCTCCAGCAAGAGAAGGGCAAAAGGTAAATTTACCAAATTTACCTGTGTGAGGAGAGCCAAAACACAAATTTACCTCTGCGAAGAGAGTGGTAAAAACAATTTTTCCAAGCAGCCCAACAGCGTGGCGTGCTCCCAAGGCGAGGCAGACGAGGTCTCGTGGGCCGAGCGCCCCGCAGCCCGTCACCGCAGCCTGTCCCCTGCCCCACAGCGCGGGGCAGCCCCCGGCCGTGCGGGGTCTCGAGCTGTTTTATTTCAGCAGCTGGGCCTCGAAGCCAGCGGGGCGGAAACTGCTCGGCGGCGCCAGCGGCCTGGCCG
>VXAV01004435.1:38519-83371 GCA_013399715.1 Alectura lathami
GGAAACTCAAGCCTCAGCTGGTGCTTGCTGGGGCAGGCGGGGGGGAGCTGGGGCAGGTGGGGGCTGCAGGGGGCTCGGTGAGCACTGGGCTCCCAGGGCCAGCGGGGAGCGATGGGCCCAGCCCCGCCGTGCGCGGGGGCTGTGGGCAGCGACGCCCGCAGCTCCGGGGTGATGCTGTAATTTCTCATTAATTTCTCATTAACAAGCCAGCACGGTGCCCTCCCTGTCCCTCTTACAAGAGCATCAAGTCCGTGAGGGAGCCTCCTCGGCGCACCAAGGTTGGTGCCCGCCAGCCCTTGGCACCCGCCCTGGCGATGTCCTCGCGGATCGGAGCCCCGAAAGGAGCTGCAGGCTCAGGGGGCAGCTTGCGGGTGCAGCCACGTCCCCTCTGTGCCCGCTCCCCCGGTGGTCTGATGGCCGGGCCGCGCTGGCCCCTGCCTTTGGCGTCAGGCTGGCCCTGGTTCCCTTAACCCATGCTCGTGCCTTGCTGGTGGCACCTGGGGGCTTCCTCATCCCTGCCAGGCGCATCAGGGGCAGGGGCTGGTGCTGTCCCCAGCCCGTGCGTCCTGCTCGCTGCTGAGCAGGGCTCGGCTGAGGGAGCTGCGCCCATCGCCGGGCCGAGAAGGGGCAACGCTGGGCGCCTGGGGCTGAGCTGCGGGTGGGCAGCCCCGGCCCCCGGCTGCAGCAGGGCTGGGTTACGCGGCCCCTTGGTGCTGCGCCGTGGTTGATGCTGGGAGGCGCCCGTAATCCGCCCTCCGCTGCCCCTGGGGGTGCCGGGACGTGGGGAGAAGTTGAGCCACGGATCTGAGAAACCTCTGCCTGCCCCGCGAGCCAGCGCTGCGGGGAGCGGGGCTGGAGGTGTGATGGAGCCCTGCGGCCGCGCAGCATCGAGGACACCGATGGGCATATGTCAGGGGCCGGGTGCCAGCAGGGTGTCCCTTGGTGGGTGCTGCGAGCCCAGAGCACCTCATGATGGTGTTGGGTCCCGGCAGGCGGTTGGGCACCTGACCCCGTCCCCGGGCAGGGAGCCCCATGCGGTGCCCCCGCTGCAGGGCCAGTGGGGCCATAGCCCCCCAGGGTCCCCGGCCTGTCACAGGGGGGCTGTTTGGGCAGATAAAGGGGCCGTGACCTGCAGCAGGAGAGTCAATACCGGCTGCGGACAGGCTCCAAAGTCCAGCAGGGAGCTGGCTGGGCCTGTGCCAGCCACACACCCTGTGCACGGCCACCCTGGTTCCGAGGGCTCTGCCAGTCCCCGGGGCGCGGGGAGCCCTGCAGGGCCAAGCCCTGAGCCCCTCTGCACCGCTGCCCTGAGCCCCGACACGCGCCTGTGTCACTGCCCCTTGTCCCAGCTCCCCGGGTGGCTCGTGGAGTCCAGCGAGGACAGCCTGCCCTTGAGCACCCTGGCACTTGCCAAGTCGCTCGCAGCCTCTCGAGCGCTCGCCCAGATAAGCGCGTCCCGCCTGGCCCCGGCTGTCGGGCAGCGTGGGGCCGCTGGCGCCCGACCGCCGCACGCTATCGGCCCGGCTGGCTCCAGCGCAGCCCCGGGAGCGCAGCACGGCCCGGGCTGGAGCTGCCCGCTGGAGCCTGCTGTCACACAGCACCGAGGTCCCGGGTCCCTCCAGCAGCAGCAGGACATTCACGGTGCTCTGACAACATGCTACGAAATCCCAAGTTGACGTTAATCGTTAAGCCCTGAGGAAGCCGACGGGGAGCTCAGGAGGGGCTGCTTGCTGGCCACTGAGGATCCAGAACGCGCAGGTGGCTCGAGCCCTGCTCTGTCCCAGTCTGGCCCAGTGGCACCCACCAGGCCTGGGTGCCGTGGCCGCCCGCCAGCGAGGGGGCAGCTATTTATAGAGGCTGCGCAGGGCGGTAATGCCATGCAGGGCTGCTATAAAAAGCCGGGCTCAGAAAAGGTCTCGCAGCAGATGCTGGTGTGAGGTCTCCACACCAAGGCCTGGAAACATCCCAGCATGAGTCACGCTCTGGTTCACCCAGGTCCTGTTGCACACCCAGCGAACCAGAGAGTGTGGCACAGGGACGAGGCTTCTCCGGGCAAGGCAGCATCTGCCCATCGCCAGCAACCTTTCAAGGGTCCCTCAAACCCATCGGGGGGCCCAGCCCTGCTCTGCCCCAGAGCTGGACCCCACTGGATCCGGACAATGGTGCTGCCCGGAAAGCGTCACGCTCCTGGCCTTGTGGTGCAGAAAACTTTTGGCCAACACCTTGGCTTTCGGGCTGCCGGTTGTACACCAGCACCAGCTCCTTCACCTGGCTCAGAGCTCGGTACCGCCGCGTCCCGGTGGAACGGGTCCGAGATCCCACGGCTGCTCGCCCGAGCAGGCCACGCGACCCGACCTGGGATCACCAGACCCGGGCAGAGTCAGGGCTGGAGGCGGTTCTCCAGAGCTGTGCGCCGGCCTGAGCCAGGCACAGCGCCTGGACGCTCTCCCCGCAGAAGGCAGCGCGTCGCTTCTGACGCAGGCTCCGGGGAAGGCAGAGCCCCGCGGGGGGTGAGACGCCTCCGCCCTGCACCCGCAAAGGACTTGCCACGAGCCACTTCTACAAACACAAGTACAGAATGTTTATTTTTAACTTTCCAATTTATTACAAGTACAGCCCTTAGCAGAAAACCCCCTCCCCCAACAAATTACATTTATTTTTAAAAAACGTACAGTTCCAAAGGTTTCACTGTGTCAGACCTGCAGAAAATGTTCTCTATTAACAGGACAAAACAGCCTCCGGAGGGGACGTGCGAAATACAAAGGTCAGTGCTATTCTGTGGGGCAGGGGCGAGGGGAAGTGGCTGGAAACATGCCTGGTCTCCGCAGCCATCAACAGCCCAGAACGGAGCTAATACCTGTTACAAAAATAACAAACCAGAAAGTCCACAAAGCCGGGCTGCAGTTTTCAATCGAGGATTCCTTTAATTCTCGAATCACAGGAGCTGCGACAGCTGCTTTTGTTTTTCTGTTGCAAACCCCGTACGGAACAGCCCCGTGCCTGGTTTGTTCCGAACCGCGGAATTCTATAATAAAAAGTTCAAGCCCTGACTGTATGACCAAAACCTGGTGCGACGGGAGAGGGAGAGGTGACAGAAGCACACTCTTAGAGGAAAGGCAGCGTGTCGGGCGGCAGAACCCACGGCCAGGGCCGGTCTTCGTGGCGCCTGGGGGCGCGAGGGAGGTGAGCTAGGGAGATGTTACTACAAAAGGAGACGAGAGCACGGCTGGAGAGGGACCGAGTGCCCCAGCGGAACTCCAGCAAGCGAGGAAACTGAGTTTTCAGAGGGGGAAAATATACAGCAAACACGATTTGATATAAACTGTACATGTGCCAAAGCAAGACGACGGTATCTTACAGGTGTTCTTTGTACAAGATCACAGCTAGAAACAAGCCACTTTTAATAACTAGAAAATTAATTTAAGAAGTTCCACAGAACGTGTTTCTGCTGCTCCCCGTGCCCTGGAGCTCCCTGCAGGGTGTGCAGAAAACCACGCTCTCCGCTATGCTTCTGGCACTCGGCTCATCCAGAGGGCTACGGCTGCGCGCTGGCCGTGGCGAGTGGGGAAACCACCTGCCTGCCCTGTGCCACGCCGCGTGGAGCGGGGCTCGGAGGAGCCCTTCGGAGCACAGCCTCCAGAGATCGCTCCCCGGGAAGAGAGAGGAGGGAGAAGCGAGAGCACCTCGAAGCCGATCGTACTGGGATGCTGGTGAAAGCCGTGCCTCCGTAGACGTAAGTGCTTGCCCGCCCTACGCAACCCGTCGGTGGGGGCTCAAAATTAACACCATATAAATACATACATACAAGAACTAGCAGCCCGTTGGCCCGATCGCACCCACTCCGTCCGTGAAGCAGCCCGATCCCACCCCCGCGCAGCTCCAGGCTGGTTTCACAGCGCAGGCAGCAGAGGTCCCACCGCGCTCTGGCGCAGAGGGACGGAGCAGCTCATCCCGAGGCAGCCGGCGGTGCCCGAGCTGGAGCAGGCTTCACGGTCCCCTGCCCAGGCCTTCCCCCTGCCCTCCCACCTTCCCCTCCTAGCAGGACGGACGTGTACGAGCTCGGTGTGTTTTGCAGGAAGCAGTTAAGTCATCTCTGCTCGCTCAGTGGATGACCAAATACTTGAGGAAATTGCAGAAAAATTAAAGTTAGGCCGGGCCATAGGAAAGGCTGGATTAATAGAGAAGTGCCTGCTGCTGCTTAACTCCCTCCAGACAACCCATCCTGCTGCCCAGCAGCACCAGAAGAGCTCCAGCTCTGGCTCTCCCCCTCGCTCCCCCCCCCATCCCTCATTTCTTCCTTTTCCGCCCCCGGGAATGTTCAAGGGGCTCTGACTCGCTGTCCCCCTCCTGCTCCTCCAGTCCCTGGCACCTGGCAGAGAGCTTCTTGCGTTTCCTGCGTGCATACGTGTGGCCAGGCAGGTGCTTGTGCACCATGTCGATCAAACACTGTTCCGTCTTCTCCAGGCAGGACAGCACGTGGCTCCCGTTCTGGTTGTAGCGCTCGGCGTTGGAGAACACCTGCTTGATGTCAGAGAGGAACTCCTGCACTGAGCGGTAGCTGCCGCAGGAGCACTTGCTCTGCATAGTCTGGAAGTCCATGGGGTTGCTGATGACCTCCAAGTAATCTTCAGCTTCTTCCGTGGTCACCGGCTCCCTGACGAACGAAGACCACAAAGACAGGAGGGAGATGACGGGCCCTGGCTCTGCGCGGAGCTGCACCCCTGACCCGCTCCCCTGGCAGTGCCTAGCAAACCCAAGCCGAGCTGGTGGCAGCAGCGCTGGGGACAGGAGGGACAGCAGCTTGTCCTCCGCAGGGGGACCAGCACGCAGCGGGCAGGGCTACGTGCAGGAGCCTGCAAACCCTGGGGGCCGCGGAAAGCACCGGTCCCGCCCTCCTGCCTTTGTCCCACAACCTGCCACCCTCTCTGTCGCCCCACATCAGAAGGGCCCCGGGTTTTCAGTCCAGCAGAGGACTGAGCACGGTGCTTTCAGCTGAGGCAGATTCGCTCCCTGGTCTGACACCCAGGCCGTGGATCCAGCGGGACCGCGGCACGGCCGCCCCACGGCGACGCACAGCCCAGGCACGGCGCTGGGCGCGCGGAGGAGGCCGCCTGCCCTCACCTGAAGGGCCAGCTGAAGCGGTACTTGACCAGCTTGCTGAGGATTTCTTCACACTTCTGCAGCTCGAGGCTCTGGCGCCGTGTCATCTTCTTTGTCTGAAGGACCTGCCCACACAAAGGAGGGATGCTGTTAAAAGGAGGGGAACCACCATGAGCTTCAGCAAACAGCTCCTGGGGTAAAGAAGCTGGCTCCTAGCGGAACTTTTCTGTCCTCTTGCTTACAAGCCAGTCTCACAGTGTGGGGATATGCAGGTCTGCTGCAGAAAAAAAGTTCAGGTCTTCCTGAACTCCCACCTCCCACAACAATCAGAGGGAAAGCGCTCTGCTGCGGGACCTTTGATGGTAACGGCCAAGACATGTGGTGGGAGCTTGAGTTACAGAGCGGGAGCCCCCTCCAGAAGCTCTGATGGGAATAGCTCGCAAGCAGCCTGCCTTTCCTCTGGGGGCAGCAAGCTTTTCCAAGACAGGTTCAAAGACAACGTGGTCAAAGCAAGCAGCCGAAAAATACAGGCAGCAAATGCAGAGTGTAAATTCCCTCTCTGAGCCCCTGGCGGACAGCACGTGAGAGGCAGCGGGGGACAGCACTTGTGCCGCTGTACTGCCAGGCCCGCTGCACTGCCCGCTTTGCCGTTTGAAATACCAAAGAGCAGCTGATGCCCCGAGCGCTGCTGTCCCGCGCAGGCACGGCACAAGGTCAGCCGTTTGCCCGCAGATCTGCACAGGGACAGCTCAGCTCCGAGCAGACGGCTCAGGGGGCATCACTCTGCCTGCGGTGTGCCAGGGGATGGGAAGGCTCCAAAGCACAGGGAGCCAGCTTTGGTCTCTTCCCAGGACAAACAGCGGAAGAGCCCTAGATACTTTTGTCAGAGCTCCTGACCCTGCTGTTCCGTACGATCTTTCCCACCTGAATCTCTCTCCAAGCCGGCCGTGGCAGCCTGTGCTGGCCTTGCTGGTTTGGATGCCAGCGGTCTGTAATGCAGACCAGCTAACAGGCCGCTGCAGATCCACCAGCCCACCCACAACCAGCACGAGAAGCCGCCAGCTTGAAGAGCACGACCAAACCACTCGAGAAGAGTGGCAGGATGCACCGGCATAGCGGTGCCGCTCGGCAGATCCAGCAGGAGCTTGTGACGTGGCCCACGGGGTGGGGTATCCTCACGTATCCCCCGCGGGGCGTCCCTCCCCAGGGGGAACAGCGCAGCGCGCTGCGGCCCCACCCCGCCCAGCACGCGCACACACGACCGCTCTGTTCAGGAGCAGGAGGTTTTATTCTTTAAATGTCAAGTGAAACCTAAGCCAGCCGAATTATGGCCTGGAGGTTGGGGAGCGACCGTGCGCACAACAACTGTCCGAAACGGCCAAGGCTGGGGAGCGAGGGTCCTGCATTGCTGGCATTCTCTGACCAGCCAGGACCCCCTCAGTCCCCCCACCTCTCTGCAGAGACATATGGGTACTATTTAAAGCCCTTTAACAAGCTGCAGGCTGCCTGCTAATCAAGGGGGACAATGTGTGAAAGCGGCTGGGGAAGGATGCCTGGCATACCTCGGCTCGCTCGCACCGGGCCCTTAAGGATGTGCCTCCTTTGTTAACCCGCCCCCAGCCCAGCACAGGTTTCACGGCACAATTCGGGGCATTTCTTCAGGAAGGGGAGGGGAGGAAGCGTGACACCTGTTTCGTTTATGACTCGTGATGTGAGCAGCCCCCGGGGAGCAATTTGGCTCTTACCAGCTCATCAATGTCTGCGCTGTTGACAGGTGCAGCCCGCTGCCGGGGTCCCCTGGCGGGGTGCAGCGACTGCTTCTTCCTCTGGTGCCTTCCCTGCCTCGAGGAGTACATGGCTGTGCTCTGCTTGCCCCGGGCTGCCTTTCTGGGTCTCACTGAAACACAGAAGCCGTGGGCTTAGAGGAACGGGTTAACCTGGAAGCAGAGATCACAAGCCCTTTGCGCAGCCGTGCACGCCTGGCAGCCCCCCTCTCTCAGCGCAGCGAACCCACGGAGGACAGGAATGACCCAGCCTCTTGTCACCATCCCCACTCAGCACATGCCCCTGTCAGCTGTCCCCGATACCCTCTCCAGATGACGTATGTCGGTAATCACCCCCCGTCCAAAAAAAGGCCGCTGCCGTCTGCCAGCAGCCTTCTGCCTAAGGGTGCTCGCACGTGCCAGCCTCCAGCAGACCCCCTGCTTGTGCGGGACACCTGCAGGCCTCCAGCTCCTCTGCCACCAGCACGGCCGCGCTCGCTTTCTGGGTGCTGTAAGAAGGACCCTCTGCCTGCAGGATGAAGTATGAAACCCTGACGCACCATGACCGGAGGGAGCGGGGGGAGCAGCGCAGGGGCGGACGGTCGGGTTAAACGTAACCGCAGCACCCCCTCAGAAAGCACTGGGTGCAGAAGCCTGAGCACCTCCCCTGGTTTCCTGCTGCCCCCCTTGCTCCTCAGGGGTGCTTTTCCAAGCGTTTACAAGTGGCCCACGCAGTGGGATGAGCCAGCTGCTGAGCCTCCCTGAGCAGCGACCTGTGTGCAGAGGGAGCGTCGCGTCACTGCCGCAGGGAGCCGCTCCACGCGCCGCAGGCGGCCGACGGGATTTTATCCCCCAGGAAGGGGGCTGCTGCGTTGTGCCCCACAGAAACGCTCCTGCTCGTGTGTCAGTCTGCCCATCAGAGCTTTATGCTGATGGAAATGCGAGTATGCTGCCGAACTCCTTAACTTTATCCCCTAAGCCCTCTGCTTCAGGAGAACGTGGAAGTCTTCGTCCCCGGGCGAGCTCCTTCCATCTGGCCACAAGTGCTGGCGCAAGCCGCATCCAGCACGCTGCAGCGCTTCATCTGCAGCCTCTAACCCAGCCCTGCCCGATAAATCATGCTTCCCGGCCCCCCCCGCAGGAGGAGCGTGTGGCCGGGCAGCGGGACGTCTGCCTGCTGTCACTCCTGCTTGTGTGTCAAGCGCGAGGCATGTGTCAGATGTCTGACAATCCAACATTCTAGGTTACATCCCTCAGGATAAACGCCACCAGGATTAATGGGACTTCTCTATTAAAACAAAAGTTTTCCACAGTGACCTTTCCACGTTAATGCTCTTTAAAAGCGGGGGTTGCATTTAGTGCTTTATTTTTAGTGACTGTAACTCTCTTTTGCTATTGTTTGGAAACCTTGGCTTTGCTCCTGACTTGGCCACGCAACACAGGCTGAACGTACTCCAAGTGTGGACATGGATACGCCACAGTGCAACAAGCAGCATACGCATCCAGGGTATCAGAGAACACCCCTGAAACTCGAATAAAGCAGGGGAACCAAGACTGACAGACCTGGATGGGAACCCTTGGAAGAAAATGGGATGATCCTTTGGGTCCCAGTCCCTGAATTTCACCATCTGCCCTGGTTAAGACAGCCTGAAGCTAATTTTATGTCAGTCAAGGACACTGTGACAGAAAGCAAATGCTGGCAGCGTGCCATGCCAAAACCGAGCTTTTCAGTGCACCAAGTTGCCCAAACGAGACAAACTCCCTTAAAAATAAAGTGTATAAGCATACTAGAAATTGGTAAATGATTGCACTGTACACTGGGGTACAGAAGTAGTCACTGGTGAGTCTAGGAGATGTGCTGGTTTATGGGACTCGGCTGCCCAGCAGCGAGCCAGCCATGCATCCTGAGTGGTCTCTGTATGCATCCAAGGCGTGCTGGCAGTCCAGGCCACGCTACACCTCGAGTACTGTGCCTTCCCGCAGGAATGGACAAATGAAATCCTGGTCAGACTACTTGAAAATGGCACCGTACCACCAGAAATCCTGCCTTTAAGATGTTAGGAGCTGGTAGGAAGGGAAAAAGCCAGAGCGGGGAGCGGCTGTGGTTTACCCAGACACTCTTTGGGCCCAGACTGTACCAGGTGAAGCCGTTCCCTAAGCCCTCTCTGCTCAGCCCCTGCTGACTGCTGAGCAGTGTACCAGCAGTGTTCCCAGGAGAGCGACCGCTCGCTGCAGTTCCACAGTTTGCAAGCTCTGTCACAAAGGGCAGAGTTCACTCCACCTCCCCAGCTAACAGATCACACAACCACAGCCTTCCTGTGTGCAACCTCCCCCTTTCCAGGTAAGAACCTGTTTTGTGTGAGACAAAGCACAAGTCTGAAATTGGATCAATTCTTTGGCAGAGCCTTAATACTTTCTGTTACTTTCTTGCATGGTCAAAGCCTTACGTTTCAGCCCAGCAACTTCGTAATCTTCTTCCTCCTCTTCTTCTTCCTCAGCATCTTGCTCATCAGAAGCTTCCTGTCCTTCTTCGCCTTCATCTTCAGCAGAATCCTCTGTGTAGTTCCTAGAGCAAGGCAGGTAAACACATCTGTGGTACAAGAACCAGGGTGTGAAGGACCCCGGGCCCTCCGCACTGTCCGCTCACACATGGGCTCGCTGAGCACCCCCAGGTGGAAAACAAACGCTGACTCGAATCAAAGCGACCCAGCGCGTTTCCTAGAGTATCAAGCTGTAGCTACAGCTGAAAGAACACTTCCCAGACCTCAGTCTGAACATCTAGTCTGAAAACCCCCAACAGCTGAATCTGGGCTTTTTTTTTCTTTTTTTCCCCCTCTCCTGTTCTGCACACCCTGACCATGTGATAATGGATTCTGACAGCGTGACTGCCGCACAGCTACTCCTCCCTGACAGCAAGTGCTGCTGTTTTACCCAGGTCTGCAAGCCTGGCCTAAGGAGTTTCACAGTGGGTTTGCTTCAGGGTTTACTTTGGTTCCTGCTGGAATATTTCCCCATTACTGCCTTCCACTGCTCTGCTACGTGCACGTGCAATATAGCAAACAGACCTGGTTTAGCGTTATTCACAGCTAAGCTTCTGCTTATCACTGAGCAAATCATCAGTTCAGGCGTCTTATGTGCTGACGGCAAAAGCACAAAGACCCTGCCCAGGGCAATTCTAGCTTCTTGCACGCGTCTGTTAAATCATTCAGACTGTAACAAAACCAGGAAAGCAAAGCAGCATGCACAGGCAGACAGGGACAAAGGCAAAGCCTCTGTGGGACTCGCAGTCCTCTGGAGAAAGAGGAGCCTGAGCAGTAAATGGAGTAACAATTAGCTCCCATAGCACAGCAGGGCAAAAGTCTTTGCAGGCCAGCATTTTTTTTCCTGCCTCAGCTAGGAAGACAAGAGCAGAATGCCAACAGCAGGACAGGTGTTACCCCACCTGGTGGCTCTCAGCCAGCAGCCAAGCAGCTTGCAGGTGACTCCACCACATCAAAGGAACTATGATCTCCAGCTAGAACAGCTGCATTAAAGCCTTGTCATTTTGGAACAAGCCTGACGGACTCCTAAATGGTGCCCAGGGAGTTCAGCAATACTTCTAGGGCCGTGCACCACCTGCACACTACAAGCTCGTATGCCTCTGACTGTGCTGCCACTCTGGATGAGTGGCTCTGCTGCCTGCTTATGCACCAGGTGCCATCTGATAGCCCCACCTGGCTGACAAGCAGGAGGATGCAGCACACAGGCACAACTGGCTTACGCTGCAAGCAGAAAAATACCTTTTGCAGACATTTAACTTCCAGCCTGCAATTCACAAAACAATTCGACCCCTTGTTTTCGGGAGACAACTACTCAGTTCTGCTGTAGAACAACTCTGGTTCCTCCTCAAATCACATTCTCTCTGTAGTCCATAAGGCATCCTGCCTTATTAAGGTGCCAGCGTTATCAGCACCAGAAAACTGCCAAGGTGGCACTTCATTATCTGACTTTTAGCAGCACAGCAGGGGCTGAGTTGCAGCCTGGAGTAACACCTGCTTTAATCCGATTGGGCCACAAGCCTAACTTAGCCCAGGGCACCACAGCGCTGCAGCGCTACCCACTACGCTCCCATGAACAAGCAGCCCAACGAGTTGCTCAGCCGAACAGAACAACAGCCCGTAGAGCGCGCGATGCTGGCTGATGTTCCATGTGTGTTTTCCCTGCCATGCCGAAGCTATTTATTAAAATGTCACAGGTCAGTACAGGTGTGCTGAAGTTACAGCTTGAAAAAATTGCTCTTCCATTGTTCCAGAACCATTGAGTTAACGTGGCTATTTCGGTCCTTTAAAAGGGGGCTCTGATTGAGGCTCTTCTGTGAAAGCACGGCTAGAAATGTGCACCAGCGACAACCAGAAGGGAAGGAGGGGACTGCTCACCTGCCGCGGGAGCTGCGCCGGGCAGTGGAAGGCTGGCAAGCTGGGCACTGCCATTCTCCATCTGGTATCTCGTAGAGTGCTGGCCTCAGGCAGAACAGGTGGAAGGCTTTGTTACACTCGTCGCACAGGATCAGCTTGTCATCCTCACCTAGGAGAGCACAATCACTTGTAACCGCGCGCCGCAGCCGTGCCCAGCCTGCCACCAGGAGCTGCCGCAGGGCTGGAGGTCAGGACAAAGCAAGGGAAAGGTGCAAAGTGCCCTCTGATGGCAGGGACCCTTCCTTCTCAGTTTCCACCGCAGTGGAAGTAAGCAGTGTTTGAAGGAGAAACAACAAAGTCCATTGCCCTGCCAAGGTTTCATCTGAGAGAAAGGCAGAAACCTGGCAAATGGGTTTCACCCAGACTGAATCCCAGATCGAACAAAGGGAGAGAAGGATGCTGCAGAGATGCCCAAGAGCCTAGCAAGAAGCTAGGAATGTAACCGTTCTTATTCTAGCCTCAATCTGATCGACCTGCACAGTATTTTCTTTCTATTTAAGGTAGCAAGCCCCCCTCCCCCCAAAAAAAAGGGGAAAAGAAAAAAAAAGAGGGCATGCAGCAGAAGCAGTCTCTCTGTGTTTCTCAGTGATGCAGGGAACCAGGAACACAATCCTGAGCCAGCTATTCCATCTACTGAAAAGAACAAAAAGTGCAGAGAGTGTGCCAGCACGGCCCTAACATCCCAGCCCTTGAGCTCTGTAAACCACAACCTGTTAGTCTCAGGGGATCCCTCTCTTACACCTGCCTACGACCCCTTCTCGGCAGCAGACAGGACAGTTTACACAGTGGTGTGGAGGCTCCCCAGTGGAGGAGGATGTTGTACCAGTTCAGCTCATTTCTTTCGAGAGGAGCACAGCACAGCCTCTTGGTAAATGGAAGTGGCCCAGCATTCCCTCAGAGGCCTGTCTGCCCTCTTTTCCCACCAGTGTTTCAGCAAACAGAAAATAAGAGAAAAAGCACGTGACATGGCAGAATGTCAAGCTACCAAGCTCTTTTCTCCAGGCTTCCATCCAAAAGGGGAGGCTGCGGCAGAGCAATTTTTACTTCATCAGTACTAGTACTCAGCTCCTGGTAGCGCCCTTTCTACCTTCCCCCTCCACCTTCAGGACTCTAAAGCCCTTCATCACACAGCACATACAGAGAAGATGGTCTCCTGTCACCTGCCTGGGTACTTCCCAGCCTTGCCAGAGCAGCAGCCAAAGGCAGACAGCTTCATGTCTCTGCTCTCACACGAGAGACAGTTTGATTCTTGCGGCTCAGCAAGCAGTCCCACTCCCACCCTAGCCTCAGTCTAACACCATCCCACTTCTCTCTCCTGTTCAGCTACAAAGAGCATTAACCTTCCCAGCCTCTTCCTGCCTGCTCCTTCTGGAAGAGACGGGATTAACTGACAAGGCTCAGAGACCCACAGACCATTCCATCTTAAAAATTAAACTGGGGAATGGGCAGTGGCACAATGCTCCCAGAAGGATTTGCAGCCGACTTGTGTCCAAGTACCCTGAGCATGCAGGGGACAGCAGCTCTGCAATGTTCTGCAAGACTCTGTACTGGTTTCGTAAGAACAGTTTACTGGAGTTAGGGTCAAATGCTTCTGTGAGATCAATGCTTCTGACTGTGTAAACCCTGATGCTCAAAACTCAAAATACAGCCAAAGACAGAGTGACAACAACAGGGGCATGTTGCCTAAGCAGGGCATGGAGAGGTGACAGCGTCCGACTGTTACGCAGGCGTGGGGCAGGAACGCATACCTTTCTTGCGACACACTTTGCATCTGGCATTCTCTGCCGACATATCCCACTTGATACAGGCATCCAGCATCCCGAGCAGCACGTGCATACGGGAGAAGGTCTGGGCCTCACGGATTGCTGTCTTCCACTTCTCCATGGCTGAAGCAACCTGCAGACAGACCTAACAACTTACAACGAAGCACACAGACACAGCTCGCTACAGTCTGAAGATGTTTTTATATCCTGTAGCTGGGGCCCTTAACAACCAAAACTCAGCTTTGCAGTTCTTTCCTTCTGTACAGCCTCTGCAGTCCTGTTTGTGGTTCATCCATAACCATCCTCACTGGATCAGTTTGTTCGTAGTTGTACAGCCCTTGTGCATTTTATGGCCAGGCTGGACAACCGATGTGAACTCCGCTAAATTCTTACCCTGAAAGTCTAACCCAAATAAGCAGCAGGCTAGGAAAATAAAAGGCAGAAACCTAGCGCTGTAAAATGTGGGAGGGAAGTCAGGAGACAGCTGGCAGCACCACTTGAGCGTGGAGGACTGGAGCAGCCTTTGCTGCCCTCCAGTGGGTACTGCAGAGACTCGAGCCCCTCGGCGAGATCTGGAAGGTGACATCAGGGGCAATCAGATCTGACAGCCCCAGATATGAAATCAGCCCCTCTGCTGAGACAAGATGACCTCAGCACATGTGGAACCCCAGAGCTAGCTGCAGGCAAGGATGAGAGCATTCGAGCTGAGATTTGCACCCAGTCTGCGCTCAGCCAGCCTCATGTGAAACCTCAGACTCAGCTCGGGGTCTTAAAAAAAATAGGAGCGCAGATCGGAAACGCACCAGAACAGAGGAGTAATCCAGAGCCACTGCATGCTCCACTCTAACAGTAATCCTCTGCTTTACAACAATGAGGTGATGGCCCAGACATGACAGGGACATAACAGGACTCAGGTTAGGGCTCTACCCCAGGAGAATGAAAAAACAAACAGTGAAGTGTCAGATGGGAAAAGCTGAACTCTGCAGCTGACAGCAGTTTGGGAGCCAAACAAAACCCCGGATTTTTGCAGAGTTGCACATTCTCCTCCCACTGCATTTGGGGAAGCGCAGCGTATATTAGATGCTTGGAAAAACACACAAACGGTTCTAACAAGGCAACACCCTCGCTGCCGCTGCTGGTGTACAACCCGGAGCCCGCAACATTCAAGACAAATGGAAACCTGCATAGCCTACTGCGGTAGATCACACAGCATCGTGCTATTTCTTTGCAGAACATTGTTGAGGTGCTTCACATACTGTGGAAGTGATTTTCCAAGTAACTGTTCCATGGGTTTTGCTGTTAACTTACTGGGTAACTGCTGGGCCAAGATAAATCTGCAAAAGCTGTTGGCATGTTTTACTTAGATTTTTCTCCCCAAGCCTGTGGAATTTCACAGATTTCTAGCCTTGCTTCCCAAGCATCATGAGACTATGGCATTTTAGCAGTACCATTATCAAGGGAGTTCAGATTGCCAAGTAGGCAAAACAGGAGACAGACAGAAGTTACTTAAATACCCTCCCAGCTGGAAGGGAGCTTTCTAGCAGGGAAAATAAACAAACAAAAAAAGAACAACACAAATTGACAAACCTCCAGCTAGGAAGCCTCTCATCTGGTGTCCTAAGAGGACAAAAATTCCTCTCAACTGTTGAAACCACAGCTGCTGGTTGTGAAGTGCCTCTGGGATGCTGTCTGCCCCCAGGGCTTGCTGCATTATGGTGACAGAGGTCAGCACTGCCCCACCATGTACCTCACAGCCAGCCCTGACCAGCAAGCAGCAGGGTGAGACAGCCTACCCGTGCTCTCGCTGTGCTCAGGCTGCTGTGCTACACGCCACGCTCAACAGGTCCCCAGCTAACGCCCTGTCCCGCCCTGGGCTAGCCCCCAGTGGCACAGCGTCCCGAAGTGGGAGCATCGGCGTAAGCACAGAGGCAGCAGACAGATTTCCAGCCGCAGGGCAGGGCCACGCTGCGCTCTTTTGCCACTCAGCAGTGCCACTCTCTCGCCGCGTAGCTGAGCCAGCAGGAGCCCCCAGTGTAGACAGTTATGTCAGCAAACGGGCTGCTGCTAAGCCGTAACTTGCTTCTCACAGGGAAAACGAGACAGAACCAACCACCACAGGACTGCAATTTCTCTGCTGCAAGCACACCAAGTATGTTTTTCTAGCACAGCTATGCCGTATTTACCTGCTATGTACTCTTGATGCAGCTCAGGGTCTACAAGACTTCGCACCTACTGGCCTATACAGGGGATTTGTTTTCAAAAGCCTGCCATGTCAGGCTGCTTCTGTGTCTAAGACCTGGGCTGTTCTTTCAAGATCATGAAGATTTTCTGCTTTGGCAAAAAGAAAGCTGATTCCAGATAAACTGACGTAAGAAAACAAAAATAAAACCAGAAAGTAGAATAGTCCCTGTATGACCACCAATGTCCAGGAAACTCTGGGCCAGATGAAGTCACTGCACTGCATAAATGCCCCGGAGGCTACGAGGCTGAGCTGTGCAATGAGGTATGCAGCCACCTTAGAGAAATGGGGTACTACTGCAAAAGTTGTTTTCAATTTAAGTCCTGCAGTATTCAGAAATCCTACCGTTCCAGCTGGCTTTTGGAGGCAGAACGTTCTAGTCAGGACGTTTCAGTCCCACTGAGCAGTTTGTCTAACCCCAGTTAGACACCAGCTGAAAACTCTTCAGAAGGTGAGTGAGGTGTGCTGCAGAAGCCTGGCCTCGCTACTACGAACGATGCTCTGCAACCATGTCAGCAAGTAAGAGAGCAAAGCTCTACGTAGAATGCCAAAATGAATCAAACACCCATGACCAAAAAGACTTGATTTTCCAGCAAACGAGCTCAGGTCTGAAGTCTAACATAGTTTCAGTGTTAGCAGGGAAGGCTAGGGCTCAAACACAGAACTCACTGCCACATTACCACCCGCGTAGATCTGGCAGTAAACCTGATGCCTGCCCTCAGTGTGTACCCCACAGGAGTAACCCTACAGTGGCAGCTGTAAGACACAAGAGGGTAAAGCACAACATGGTGCGGCTGCAGACACATAAAATGCCATGCTCCATGTCCTCTCTGGCCCAGAGACAACTGATTTTTATAGCTCTGCTCTGCTGAAGGCTCTTAGAATACAGGAGCTTCCCATTCCCACGGCATGACTGGGTGTTCAAACAAGGGGTCGGCATGTGCTGACAAGAGCTTTCAAAACAAAAAACAAAACCAAAAAATGACACTGGTCAAGCGTCTATATTTCGTCTCTAATCTGGGAGTTTCAAATGCACCTGTTGTCCCAATTCTATTGAAGAAAAACAAACAAAAAAAAATGTTGGCTTGTGTCACTAGAGTCCCATTCAGCTCAGGGCACCCCTCAGCACTGATAGCCTCACAGGACGGAACACTGGTGCCACCCAGCTGCCTGCAGGACCCTGCCAAATCCTCTGCAGTCCCCTCCCAGCCTTCCCAGCTGTGATCTGGGAGGCGACACCTCTACCCCCACAACTCCACTTTCCTACCGCAGACACATCCAGCTCTTGCACCCAGACGTCCAGACAAGTTGTGGGCAGCCCGGTTTGGCATTTTCCATAACAAGGCTTTTGTATCTTCTTGCACAACACCGATCTTTACCTGAACCTAGCTCCCTCACAGTCACCAAAACCTCAGCAACTCTCTTCCTCTTTGTGGATCAAAGGCATTAAGACACCATCACTCCTCTCTGACCGATACAGCTCCTGCTAAGTTCTCTAAAAATCCTCTGTAATATGCTTTTACTCAAGTGCTCAACTTGGGTGAGGAACTGCACAAAGGAAGTCAAGTACCTGACCTGACCCTTCTCCTGTCCACAGAGAGAATATTCACTGCAGCTACACAGCATGGTTTCTGCTCAGCTAATACCTTGACTCCTCAGAATAACCAGGAAACAGCTGGACCCAGAAACAACAAACCCATTGCACTCTGAACTTGCGGCAGGGAGAAGCTGTGCAGGATTTACTACCAGATGAAATTTAATACAACTCCTTGAGCAAAGACAGCACAATGCCGAAGGAGAGCCCTGACGTGAACAATACCTTAGCTTCTTCTGCCATTTTCTTCTCTTCATCTATCTCCTCAGTCTTGGCAACGTAGTCCTCTCCTTGATGTTTCCTCCTCTTCTGCTTGGGGGCCATGAAGCCTTGCAGAAACTTCTTAATAACACCAGCTTGGAGTGCAATCACACACTCTCCAAAATCCTTCAAGCTCTCTAGTGAGTACACCTGTGGGGAAGAGCACACGATCACTGAACAGCTGGGCACTGCTCTCCGCGCTGCTTCAGGTGGCTCTGCCCTGCAGACGGGTACCTGTGACACTTCATGCAGTGTTGGTGTCTACCAGATCCCACACCTGGTTATGGCACCAGCGTACTGCTGCTGCTTCTGCCAGACTGCACACGCAGCAGACGGTCATGCACAGCACATGGATGCTCGTGTCAGTTCAGAAAAAAGCAGAGTGCTTTGGGGGAAAAAGGAAAAGCAATTCTTCCACTTCGTCAGTCATTTTGCTTTGCCCATCATTCCTTTAACACATGATCTCATCTACACAGAGAAGTCTCCGTAGTGATTTAGGATGCAGTTCAACAGATTATTAACCATTCCAAGATAGACAACGTCATCCTTTGGTAGGAAGAGCACGCACTAGTCTCTAGAGTGTGTATTCTACCCATGCCAGGTAGACTTATCAGCTCCTAAAGCAGCACAGTGCACCAGAAATGCTCACGTACGGCCGAACTAGCCAGAACGCCGTTGTACTTTAGCCCACTGAGCAGACATATCCTGAGCAGCATGTCCTTTAGCTCCTGGAGATGGGGCACAAACATTGCTCCAAGCATGAAGTGGTCTGAACTTATGAGTATCACCAAAACAGAAAATTGATGTCTCAATAAAACATTCTGGCTCTGACACAAAGAAGACAAAGAGCAGCCCAAAAGAGCTCTGCTAAAGCTCCATAAGCAAGGCCCCCACCAGATGAAATACGTCAATCGCACAGCCGTGCCCGACACCTGCCTTCAGAGCTGTGAGGCACCTACACCAACACCACCTCAAGCCAGCAGCCGTTAGAGAGCGAACACCATAAACCTGATTCTCCTGTCCTCTTGTTTGAGGAGAACCAAAGCGCCAGACCTCCCAGAGACAACACCAACACATCTGCCTTTCTTAGCACTATGTCTGTTCACTCACTCTTGCTTCAAATTCTGGTGTCACATCAACGTATCCCAGCCCTCCTTTCTGCAGCCGAGTTGCAACCTCAATTAGATCACTTCGGAGGTAGTTCAGCAGTTCCTGGTTGCCATCGCAGGATTTGAGGCCCAAGTTCTGTTTCCGAGCCAAGTGGATAGAATGCGTGATGTCCTGATACCTGGAAAATCGAGCAAAGCCTTTGAGTACATGCAAACCAGGGCCTTGGGAGCTGGGGGTGTGCTGGGCAACAGTGCCATCCAGTGACATCTGCACGCTGCACCAGTGCAGGATGTTAGAACCACAGAATCCTTTGAGTTGGAAGGGACCTTTAAAGGCTGCCCAGTGCAGCTCCCCTGCAGTGCACAGGGACACCTACAGCTGGGTCAGGGTGCTCAGGTCCAGTCTGACCCTCAAGGTCTCCAGGGAGGGGGCATCCACCACCTCTCTGGGCAACCTGTGCCAGTGCTTCACCACCCTTAGTGCAAAAAATTTTTTCCTTACATCCAGGCTAAATCTCCCCTCTGTCAGTTTGAAACCATTCCCCCATGTCCTAGCTCCTCGAAGGATGCTTTAGAGCACATAGTAGCTCTGCCTCTGTGGGTGAAACAGCACTGCCTTTGCTTCCAGTTGCAAGCAGCACTTTGAAGACTGCCTGAACCTCTTCACAGTTTTGAGCATTACTTATGAAGCAATACTTGCAGTTATTGCCTACCAAAGAGCAACTTCACATTCTCTGTATCTGCCCCTCTTCAGCACAGGCACAATCGAAGCCAAGAGCTGAATGCTGCCCCAGGAATGGAAAAGCTTGCCACAGTGAGGATGTGCTTTGACACTGAGAGGACACGCAGCAAAAAGAGCAGGTCACCTTTTCTCCAAACGCTCCTTTAGCTGGCTCTCTCTCACTCCTTGTGGGTGCAGGCAATCTATCAGCTCATCCAAATCCTTCTGGCTGTCACAGAGAAACCTGCAAGATACAACATGCACCAGCATCAGCTAACACACCTCTGTGGCAACACAATTCCTTCTCCTAAACAGTTCACAAAAATTAGTGGACAGGAATGACAATGGACCTATACCACAGCCCCAGGAACGAGGTGAAAATCTCACAGCGGTGCTGGCATAAGCATTCTGACTACGACTGGCCTCATTTCAACGTCCCCAAATGTGGCCGGTTCCAGGGTAAGGAAAACAAAACCAAAATAAACACAAAACTGATTTATAGATTTTTTTCCCCGTTAAGCTGATTAAAACATTGCCATCTGAACATAGTCATCTGCCCCAGGGACTAGATTCACTGAATTGCGGTCAGTTTAAGTAATCTGAATGTCATTTCTGATGCACTAGAAAAGATGAACATGTTATGTGCTGCATAGCATAGCAATTTAATCATTCTTTCTGTAGAGCCTTCGACTGATTTCATTAACCCCAAAAGTCCCTAGATTAAAAAAGGGAATGTCCCAGCTCAGAGCACGATAGCTGACGTTACAGCTTGGTGGCTGTGAAGGCCACACCCTCTGCAGGTGCAGATCGCCTTTCCAGGAAGCCTACATTAGCCTGAAAGCTTAAATATAGTATGTGAAAATCATGTTTATTAGCTTTAAACCTTTCTGCTCACAAAGTCGGTCAGGAGAGCAATGGCAATCTGCAGTTGGCTGAATCTAAACAGGCAAAACATTTGCAGAGTTCTCTACACCAGGCACTTTCAGCAGTCCCAGAGTACAACCAAAATGCTAGCTATGACGCAGGGTTGTAGGTTTAAACTAGCTTTAAGACAACCTGAAAATCACCTCTCTTTTTTTTTTTTTTCCTTCAACTCTTTTCTACGATGCTACAGAGCCTCATCTCCTGAAATGTGTCTATGTGTGCTGGGGGGAGTGGGGGCTCGGTGTACGACCTGACCTTCAGAGATGTTTGCAAAAAAAAAAAAAAAAAAAAAAAAAAACAACCACATTAGCTGTGTGTCTAATAGATGATTGCTCCTCAAAACCAGGACTGAGGGACCAGCAAAATCAGCCTGAAGTGGAAACAACCACAAAGGCCCACCAGCAGTCACAGAGAAGACTCCAGACCTAATTTTTCTTCTTGGGCACAAGCTCAGATGAACCAAACAACAGCTAGAGAAAGATGCTGTTCTGGCTCTCTCAGCATAACTGTATCTGCAATAGTTTCTTAATGTGGCACAAATACTTACTGAATATCTTACTGAAAAGAAAGTATTTCAGAGCTCTAGTATGCTTGTATTGGGGGAACAGCCTGACAGCCCACACTTCTTTAATCAATTATTACCCTAATAAAAAAGAGGGTTGGTTGTTTAAAAACAGAACAAAAATGGCTCCTTGCCAGTCATACGCACTTTGCACACTGAGATCAAGTCTTTTGGCCACCGCTGTCCTCTGCACACCCTCCCTGCGACAACAGGACAGAGCAGATCCAAGCATCTTCCACCCACCGGAGCCCAGCACGGGCACTTCTGTAGTGGCAGCAGCTAAGGGCTGGTCCGGAATCCAGCAGACACTCACACCAACCCGTAACAACTGCAAGTCTGACAGCAATACCCTTCCTGTCCTTTTCTTACAGGTGCCACTCACGGTGAGTGATTAGCATTCCTACCTTCATTGGAAGGTCTACAGACACACCGCTGCCACAGCTAGCATCTCTAAGGCTATTGGACTTACGCTAAATAGAGAAATTTCTCCAGAATATTTGGATCAAATCGCTTCCAAAACCTTGGGGCAAATCTTGGGCTTGATCCTAACCCACACTTCAGCACGAAGAATCTGTCAGAGTGTGGGAATGGGATAAAGCAAGCTTCAGCCCAGGTGTCCTGCAGATACCAAGCAGAGCACTGTTTCTCAGTGTGGTGAGAAGGTTGCCTAGGCCACGATGAAGCAGCATTACAGCACTGCTACCAGCGCTGCAGGATTCAGCTGGAAATACCTGACAAGACACCGCCCAAGCTTTCTCAGCTTTCCCCCAAGGCTACTCATCTAGGAGGGGAATTCCCCGCACAATTTTCTTCTCTAGCAAAAATGAAAGGCCACTGGAGACAGTTCACTGACGGCACTCTGATTCTCCAGTTGCACAGGCTGGGGAAAGACAACACAAACTGCTGGCCGGAATGAGGAAGCAGGTAACATCCTTGTAAGAAAGACAGCCCTAGCACAACCTTGTTCCTGCTCAAAAGGAAATGGGACAGGGAAAGGAGAGCATCTGCAAAGGACACTCAAGTTTTCCCAGCCCCCCCTGTGAGTAAGAACAGGGGCTTCTAAGAGCAGGAACTGTCCTGTATCAGTTGTCCTGTACTGAACTCAGATGCACAAAACGTAAACACATCAGAGAGGTACCTGTGCTTGGTTGGTGACACCCTGCTACGTGCAGCCACTGCTCCTGGTTCTCAAACCAGCTCCCTGCACTCCCTGCCCCAAAAGGAACCACCTGCACAGGGCTCAACCAGCATGAGGCCGGGAGCACGGACGTGATGAAGGAGGGTTAGCATTTTAACTGGGCAGGCAACAGGGCCCTGTTGTGAGTCTTAGTAAGTGGGAAGGGAAAGCAATTGGTGCCATTCACGTGGCTTGACACAGAGCTTAGGCACAGTAACACAATCCAGAGTAACGGGAAAGATCTCTGTGGGGTAGTCATAACCAGATGGAGGCCTCCAAACTGATCTGAAAGGGGAAAGCTGTCTGGGGTAAGGGCTTCGTGCATCCCTAGGTAACAGCCAGGACTCTTCTCTCACGTATCTGGCAGCAGGAGCCAGCAGCCTGGTCAGCAATCACAACAGAAGGGACCAAGGACACAGGTCACCTCACAAGGAGTTACCCCTACTCACTGGGGCTGAACGCTCCCACCTGTTCTCAGGCTGCGAGGGACAGAAAGGTGCAAAACCTGGACTGCAGGCTAGGGAATGAAGAAATAAGAGGACAACAACTAGAGGAGCCCAGGATCAGTACCTGCTCTGGAGGGTTGGTGGAAACAGGGAAACTCCATCTGTAGAATATAGGCGTGAGAATGGAGTCTGTCAGCACCCACGCATGGTTAACTCAAATTGTCTGCTGAGGGGCCCCGCCATACCATGGTGTATTCCTAATAGATGAAGAACAACGGGAGTTACTCTGCAGAGATGCCACTATTTTTAAAATTCAACTGCTTTCTGACCAGGACGAGTGAGAAGTCTACCGCACACTAACACACGGCAAAGGCTGCAATCAACCTGTGTTCCTGCAGGACAGACAGGTATGCACGGACCCCATGAAGCAGCACAGCATGGACAGAAGGCTTTTTCAGGGGCCATGTGCCCAGAAGCTTTAAACAGGGGGATTTTAATATGCAGCAACATCAGTGAATGTATACAAAGTTAGAAATGAGATTGGTTCTTCTGCCTGGGAAAGACAGAAGCTAGACAAATTACCATGCATTTACAGTCTGAATGAGAACGGTCCAGCCTCATCACTCCTGGGACAGAACGGCAGGCCCTCTTCTCTTGGAGAGCAAAGCACTGAAAGCAAAAACCCCTTCCACGTGATACTGTTCCCGTAGAATCCATACTTCCAGCAGGAGCTATTTCTCCCCTTACCAATGTCCTACAGACTCCCACCCTCAAGGAGAAAAGGGGCAGGACTGCGAAATACAGCCGTCCATGGAGTTAATTTGGTATTCAGCTCAAAAACTCAATCTAAGTACAGCAAGGTAAAGCTAAAGATACACTGTGTGCACTGTGAGGCTGCTCTGAATCTCACTTCAGACGTACTACCAGGAAAGAGACATGGGTGGCAGGAGTTAAAGGAGACCACAAAGAAATGAACCTTCCTCAATGCCACATGCCAACATCATGACTTACAGGTGAGCCAGTCCCGGTGTCAAACAACAGGGGCTGTAGGCACCCAAGGACTTCAGCACACGGCTCCTCTGCAAGGACAACGTGAAAAAGCAGCCAAGGAGGAGACAACTCTGTAACTATCTATGCTCACAAGAATCCCTGAGACAGGAGAGATCAACGGCAATGGCCAGAAAGCAAAATGCTGTAATAGGAATATGGATTTCCTTCGAGGGAAGTGCTAGGTGCTGGCTATCCCCTGAACTAACAGACCTCTGGTTGTCCCTTTTTTTTTTTTTTTTTTTTTTAGAAGCTAACCTGTAAATGGTGACAGCTGTCAGATGGGTACTTGGCAAACAGGCTCTTTGCAGTTCTAGAACTTGAAAGAAGTAGTCTTTCTGCGGAGGGGGCTTACTGTTTTCCTGTAGAAATAGCTGTAGGTGGCCCTGTCAGTTAGGAGAAAGCCCCGCGGACAGTACAGAAGAAGGCTAAGTCAGAAGTGGCTACGTTTTCTACGTTTTCTTTAAAAAGCTGCCATTGTACCCCCTGATCACCTTAAAGTCATGAAGGTCTAAATTTGGCTCAGATCATTCATTTCCAGTGCTTACTGCCAACCTGCGTGGGAGAACAGTGCACACAGGCATGATATTCTCATTCAGTAAAAATCAGCAAATGCTGTGATTGGCAGCAGTCCTTCCTAGCAGGCACCAAGTAGGACAGAATTCAAAGACACTACAACGTAAGGGTCAGACAAAATAAATAAACAAATCAAAAATCACCCAGCCCAGCATCTTAGCATCTTATTTCTGAGTGGCAAAGGGGCAGAGCAGGCGTGCAGTGACGTTTCTTCAACCTGTCCTGCAGATTTCAGCACCTGCTCCTCGATAACATTGTTGTGTGCCAGGACAAGGGTCTCTGTGCTCAGTACACCTCCACGAACTCTTTCAGTCATTTGTCCAACTGCTCTTTTGAACAGGGACAAAACTGAAGACCCGCAGCAGCCTGTAGCACTGAGCTGGGTCTATCTGCTGATCTGTTGTGTTTTCCTCTGTTTCAAAGGAAGCCTGCCATTTCCTAGTTTAATTTTCTGACCCCTTGTTCCTCCACCAAAAGAAAATGCTCTTTCTTAAGGAGACTTCTCCATTACCCTCTAACACTACTCTCCATCTCCTTGCTGAACCCACACATTACAGTGTGTCATTTGTTTCCCAGCCAATTACTCTCTCATGAGAAGATCTTCCCTCTTAACCTAAGGCAGTTTAGCTTCTGTCAGGCCCTGTAACAACAGACCTCATGAAACAAGATTGTTCCCCATAGAGAAAAATTGTCTTGTCCTTTGCCTGTGTACTTTGGTTTATGTTCCTTTTCATTTCCTTCATTCAGACTCTAGCACAGCTAAGTATGCCTTCTGACTTTTAATAGATCCCTCACACTGACATGAACCATACCGAGAATGTTCTTGTTGTTGTTGTTGCTGGCTTTCTCCCCAAGTTTTCTAAAAACTTCATTTCCCAAAGGTAAGACACAGTACCTATTTCCCTTCCTTTCCTAAGATGAAAGGATTTTAAGCTTCTGGCTGCCAATTTAAGTTTTTTTTTTTTTTTTAAATAACCTTATTTTTTTGTTGTTCTCTTCTTTGAAAAACAATTGTATGCTTAGATTCAGTATTCTTCTCACTTCTTACAAAGCTGCTCTTCCAGACCATAACATCATTCTGTCCTGAGATGATACAACACCTGGTTCAAAAAGCTGCTTCTCCTGGGCCGTGTGCCCGTCACTCCACAAGCACTCCTGCCCTTGGAACAGTGTCAGCGAGAGCTGCCGACCTGGCTGGGCAGTTCAGCAGTGTTGTAGCAAATGCTGTGCTTTTTCAAGCTCAGCCTGGACTTACAGCTTACAGGGGTTCTGTGTTACTTAGTTCCCCTGATTCAGGGGAAGAAGGGGGAGCTATGGCTCTTCTTCTATAATTTGTCCTTCTGCAGGGACACATCTTGCCATCTCTGCTAAATGAAGAAGTATTAGAAAAGACAGAAGGAGCTGAGAGGAATTTCTTGTGGATCACACAATCTATGATCTGTTTAGCACCCACGCTCTGGGAACGGCCGAAATTCAAGAAATTGGGCATGTGACAAGATGTGCAAAGAACCGGACAGAAAAAGGGGTGGAGATTTCCCATGGAACATCAGACAGAGTGAAGGCAGGCAGAGGAAACTGCTATCTCCTACTGCCCTCTGGCAATGAAAGAAAAGGGGAAGAGCAATACAAAGAATCTGTGTTCAGTGCGGGTGGTTTAGATGAACCAAGATGCCTACAAACGTCAGCCTCTGACTGATGGGAGAGAGGAACATCTTCGGTAAAGTATTTCTGAATCACAGCAGCAGTGGAACTATGGAGCTAACCTCACAACTGGTGACATCCAGCAAAGATGACGTGATCTCACTTTGTGTGTGAGCAGTGGAAAACTAGGGAAAAGCCACTGGTAACAGAGGAGCTGCAGGAGCAAGGACTTTGTCAGAGGTACTGTTCAGGGTTATCAAAAAAAAAAAAAGAGTCCTTCAGAGGTAATTTGGTATGTATAGCTGCAGCCAATTTTTTTTCTGTCAGGGGGACACTGCTAATCGCTCCTCACTACACAAGGCAACGGCTGACATCACTTTTCTTTAAAGATGAAAGATGCTGGTAGAGCCAATCGGTGGAGCAAGGCACAATCACACATGCTCAAAGGTAGACTGCTCAGATTTGGTTCATTTAGAAGATATGTTGATGGCTACTGCTTGGCATTGGGAAGCATCGGGGGAATAGCAGGCTGTCCACATGTAAGAATAATTTTGCTAAGCTATAAAACCATCATCAGGAACAAAAATCGATTCCATGTAATGGTGTTATAGGAGAGCAAACAGACACCACCAACCTGCTGGGAAACCTAGGAAGAAAGGAGGAGCTAGGGGCGGCTCTGCAAGTCTCACATGATACAAGAACAAGGAGGGTACACACCTGGCTCCAAAGATACCTGAGAAGACTAACTCAGATCTGCTGAGATGAGCCATGAACAAAAATCTAGACAGGTAGGCCACTGCTCCCCCAACTTTTTGTTTGCTTAAAATAGTACCAATACCGAGAAAAACAAACAAACAAAACAACTACACCAAATCCTTTCAATTCACAATTCTTCTGATTATAAAATATATGAGATCAATACACCAGGTTAATTTTGCCAGATTAATTTCCACTGGCTGTTAAGTCTGATTGATCAGGTTGATCAGAGTGGTTCTGCTGCCCCACTAGCTGCTCCCTGCTAGCAATGTCAGTAACAGAGGGCTGGCAGGCTGACCAACTAACTCAGTGCTAAGTGCTGGAAGAGGACCAAGCACACGGTAGGAGCTATTCAATGACATGCGTCTAATTTCCGTGACCTCTATGCTTTGAGGACTTTGCAGCTATAAAGGATGTATTACCATAAGTTCTGTCCCTGCTTCGGCGCAGTGGTCTCTGCAGGAAGATCTGCAGCATGCGCAGACCGATGGAGCGCGCTCAGCCTGCCCTCAGTGGCTGTGCTCTTCCGCTTGTCTGTAAAAGAAAAGCACAGGCTCAAACGTATTCTCATTCATGCTTCTCCTCAGAGAAAATTTATTTTGAAAAAAATAACCAACCTTCAGTTAAGTGTTTATGATCAGCACCTAGGTCAACAGTGCATTTGTCAAAGAAAACTAATCCAGCGTTAGTTTGCTAAAGCTCACTGTGCCCACATTTACAGAAATACAAAATGAGTGATTTTTAAAGAAAATACTATTGCATGATAAAGCAGAGACATAAAATTAATAAAAGCATTTCAAATGTTTCATAGAGTGGCTTGGGTTGGAAAGGCCCTTACAGCCCCCCCAGCCCCAACCCCTGCCGGGGGCTGGCTGCCACCCCCCAGATCAGGCTGCCCAGGGCCCACCCAGCCTGGCCTGGAGCACCCCCAGGGATGGGGCACCCACGGCTGCTCTGGGCAGCCTGGGCCAGGGCCTCACCACCTCTGGGTAAAGGATTCCCTCCTCACATCTGACCTAAACCTCCCCTCTTTCAGCTCAAAACCACCCCCCTTGTCCTGTCACTGTCAGGCCGTGTCACAAGTCGCTCTCCTCCTGGCTCTCAGCTCCCTTCAGGCACTGAAGGCCGCAGTGAGGTCTCCTGGAGCCTTCTCTTCCCCAGGCTGAACACCCCCAGCCCCCTCAGCCTGTCCCCACAGCAGAGGGGCTGCAGCCTCTGAGCATCCCCGTGGCCTCCTCTGGCCCCGCTCCAGCAGCCCCACGTCCTCCTGTGCTGGGGGCCCCAGGCCTGGACGCAGCACTGCAGGGGGTGCTCACGAGGGCAGAGCAGAGGGGGACAATCCCCTCCCTGCCCTGCTGCCCCCCCTCTGCTGGTGCAGCCCAGGATACAGTTGGCCTTTGGGCTGCAAGCACACACTGCTGGCTTGTGTTGAGCTTTTCATCCACCAGAACCCCCAGGTCCTTCTCCACAGGGCTGCTCTCAGTGAGTTCTTCTCCTGGTCTGTGCACATATGGACTCCTGGACATGGAGTTGTTGACCACAACTCTCTGGCTGTGAACACCCAACCAATTCCTTACCCACTGAATAGCCCACCCTTCAAATCCACCTCTCTCCAGTTTAGAGATAAGGATATGGTGTGGGACCATGTCAAAGGCCTTGCACAAGTCCAGGTAGATGACATCCGTCGCCCTCCCTTGGTCCACCGATGCCGTCACTCCATCGCAGAAGGCCACCAGACTGGTCAGGCACGACCTGCCCTTGGTGAAGCCCTGCTGGCTGTCTCGGATCACCTCCTCATCTCGCATGTGCCTTAGCATCTCCTCCAGGAGGATCCGCTCCATGATCTTCCCAGGCACAGACGTGAGGCTCACCGGCCTGTAGCTCCCCAGGTCTTCCTTCCTCCTTTTCTTAGAAATGGGCATGATGTTTCCCTTTTTCCAGTCACCAGGGACCTCGCCTGACAGCTGTGACTTTTCAAATATGATGGAGAGTGGCTTGGCAATCGCATCAGCCAGTTCCTTCAGGACCCTGGGCTGCATGTCATCAAGTCCCGCTGACTTGTACGCATTCAGTCTGACCAGGTGGTCTCAGACTTGCTCCTCCCTGGGAGGGATTCTGCTCCCCCAGCTCCCACATAGAGGTTCAGGCTCATGAGAGATGAGGGAAGCCTGACTGCCAGTGAAGACCGAGGCAAAGAACTTGTTGAGTACCTCATCTTTCTCCATGCTTGTTGGAGCCAGCTCATCCTGGCAGAGGGGTTGCACACTCCCTGGCCTGCCTCTTCTGACCAGCATAGCTGTTCTTGTTATTTTTCACATCCCTCACCAAGTTCAGTTCCATCTGAACCTTGGCTTTCCTGATCCCATCTCTGCACGCCCGGACAGCATCCCTGTGCTCTCCCCCAGGGTCACACATACCTGCTTCTGATGCCTGTACATTTCCTTCTTTTCCCTCAGACTGACCAGCAGGTCCTCACTTAGCTACGCTGGTTTCATGCCTCCCCTGCTGGATTTCATGCATTTCAAATACACACAACTAGTTTCACTCTTTAGCTATATATAGACAACACACTTTTGGAATTAGATGTCTTATAAACTGGATGCATTTATACTTCTGAGCTTCTGACCTCAACAGTCAGACATGAATTTAACCCTTCACTCATTCAAGCCTTCACTAATTAAATTTCAAACAAAAAATGCTGAAATCTTGCATTGTAGCTCAGTAAACACATAGGCAACATTTGATAAACTAATACAGCTGGAAGCAAGCTAACCCACAGGGATACTGAGCGGGCAATATTTGAACAAATTCACTTAACAAAATATACCCATTGTGGGCCACCAAATGATACAGCCTCTGGCTCAAGAAACCAAGATGCAGGAAGCTGGAATGTTACACACTGGATGAAGGTCCAGTGTATATTTGCCTTATTGTGTTTTTCTACACGTCTGCTGGTCACTAAGACAGGACACCATCAAGTGAGGGCTCTCTGATTTAATTCATTACAGCCTTTTGCACATAGTATTGCTGTAGCTGAGCTCAATGCCAGCCTATGTTTCAAAGGCAACAAGTGATCAGGACTGAAACTACAAGTGGAATTAGATTACAGCATGCTCTTCTGTACCAGTAACTATTTCCGCATAGAAGCATTAAGTTTCCCTCCCCATAGAAGGATTTTTGAGCACGCCCAGCTTCTGCCTGTAATGTTTGACTGCCCAGGCTCCATGTCACCAAGGCAAAACCACAGAGCAAGCACTAGAACCTTGGGGTAATCACTGCACCTCATCGGCACATTCAGGACAAGGTGAAAAGCAGGCTGAGAGGACGTGCAGGCATGGCTATCGCCGAAATGGCCTCAATGAGCAAAGCTCTATCTAGAAGACTGCTCTGCTTGACACTGTTGCAGAGGGGTCTACGGGAAGCTGCTGAACAGGCCTTGAGGCTTCTACAATATCATAGCATCTGGTGAACAGCTTAGCTCATTGCTCCTCCAGAGAAAAAGCAGCATGTTCGTCCTCCGTGGCAAGCAGATCAACCTGGGAGTTTTGCCACTGGTGGAGCGTTAGCACTGCACTGGCTACCCTCCCTCCCTGCAGCAGGCAACTGAGTACTTGCCCAAGAAGTCTGGCACACAGTAAGCCAACAGGTACAGAGTAAACCAAAGTGGTCATCCACAGCTGGCATCGACTGCCTTTAAGAGGTGTCCATATCCCACGGTCCTTATGGCATGCAGTCTCAAACTCTGCAGCAGGGAGACCACAAGGAGCACCAAACTCTCCTGCATGCAGGTTTCCTGAGTTTACAGTAGGTTTAGACCAGAGCACCCCCACAAAGACACAGACTGGCCAGTTGTGCCCTGAGTTTACAAACCCTCCTAACAGTCAGACAGCAATAAAGGAAATAACCAGAGCGGCCGGCTGATCATACCTCCTGGGCTGTAGTCCTTTTTTGATTCTTCTTTCTTCTGGTGGGGAAGGATGAATCTGTAGTCTATACTGTCATGCACCCAGCCTTTCTCAATGAACAAGCCAGGAACCTCATCCGAGAACAGCCAGTACCTGCAGGGTGCAGCACACACACACGTTAGCAGGTACCTGTCCCCTCGTTTGGCTACAGCCACACACATCCATCCTCACCGGCATGAGCGGGGGAACACCTGCGTGTCTGACTCAACCAAAACCATGTGCATCTGTATCTTTAGTTGAGAAACTGGAAGAGCTTTTATGAAGATCCATTCTAAGAGCCCTTCTGTGCAACAATCTGGAAGAAGACAGTAACTAGATTCTTGAGAACTTGGAGCTTTGCTAGCTACTGGATTGTGACAGAAAGGCTTCAAGGAGTTGACCGCTTAAGCCACTGAACACTGTCGCATTCTGCACAGACAAGAACCTCACTTTTGCTCTCCTCCAGTTTAATGCAGACAGGGGGGATTCTCAGCACCCCCCACACCAATCACTGCGTGGGAGCTGTACCTGCTAAAGCTCCCCTCGGAGGGGAGGAGGGGCAGCAGCACGGGACCCTCCCCATGCCCACCTGTTGTGGTTGCGGTCGGTGCCGATCGGGGTCCTGCGCATCACGAGCTTCGCTTTGGCAATTCCATCCTGGAACGTTTTCTCAGCTGCAGCTTTATGCTTCCGGATTCTTTCCTCCTCTGCTTCTTTCTCCATCCTCACTGTTGGAATTAGCATGTGGAAACATTAGCTTTTTTTACTTTATCTAGAAAGCAATATTAGCTTGAATTTTACTTGGTCGGGCGGGAAAAAGTATAATTTATTGGGGACTTTGGTCAAGACTCAGCACAGCCATCCACCCTTCATATGATCATCCATCTACCATTCTAGAAAAAAAAAAAAAATCAAAAATTATCAAGAAGTCAAGGCATAAGGACGAACTTGGCTTCTGGAAAGAGGAAAACTTGGATAAGAATAGACCGGAGAAAGCATGCCTCATCATTGTTCCTCTTAACAGATCAAC
Source organism: Alectura lathami (assembly GCA_013399715.1). Classification (NCBI taxonomy): domain Eukaryota; kingdom Metazoa; phylum Chordata; class Aves; order Galliformes; family Megapodiidae; genus Alectura; species Alectura lathami. The sequence continues at coordinate 69,627 of VXAV01004435.1, forward strand.
CAAGCAGTATCTATTCCCGTGCAATCCCACAAGACAACAGAGTCAAAGATCCTTCTCTAACTACAGCACAAGGTACAACAGGAACTCTGCTCCAGGCAGCTCAGCGCTGGGGTCACTGCAGCAACAACAACCTGCATCTCCATGACAGCAGCTACTGAAAACTGTGTCCCCACCAGTTCACCTGCTGAGCAAACAGATGTGGCACCACAGAAGCCTTTACCAGGCAAAGGAGACTCACAGCCATGACTGAGTCAGGTCGCCGAACATCTCACCCTTTCCCATACAGAGTGCATGTGGAAGAGCATTAAAACAGAAACCTCCAGTTTCCCTCTCACAACAGAAATAATGCAATTTCAGCAGCTTTTAATATCCACGTTTGTTGACCACAAAAAAATGAAAGAACAAAACCAAAAACCCTGAAGTAGCCCAAATCTTGGCATCATAGGCTCCTTGCTAAGAGCCCTACAGACAGAACACGTTACTCCACATCTTTAGGTAAGAAGCAAGGCAGCTTCTGCCAAGAGGCAAACCATCAATGTCAAGGGGATTTATGCTTCTAATGACAGTTTTAAGAGTCTCTCTACATTTTTTCCCAACAGTGGGCGTACCTCCACCAAGAACTGCCTGAACAAAAAGGAACAAAGTGTTAAACTGAGTCAAATTGGAACTCAGCTCTTCAGAGGCTGATCCCAGCGCAACAAAACCATCACCCCTTAACGCCCAGACAAAAGATTATGGCCAGCATTCTTTTGTCCTGAGAAAATTTGAGGACGAAAATGAATAAAAAGAACAAAGAAATGAAGACTTATCCTTGCAGCTAAGAGGGTTTGAAGCAGCTAGAATGAGACCATACGGAAGGGGCAGGTAAAAGCCAGCATGCTGAGGTTGTAGGCTGGCTGCCTGCTCCAGAAGGAAGCCATCTGCTTGCTAGGACTTCTCCCAGGGCTGCTACCCACTCTCTTGCAGCCATTTTCTGTGTTAATACAGGTTTGAGACCAACTGATGAGTTGACCAGCAGTTGACCTGCTTGGTCTCTGAAGTCCTGCCAATGTAATCAGTTCTGACCAATTAGAGCAGTCATGCTCGAAAATGCACCTTGCATTTGTTACCCCAACTCAGTCAACCAGTTTTTATATAACACACCAACACTGTACCAGCTTACAGCCACTGCAGCGGGAGAGAGCTGCCCTGTTACCCCACACCTGCTGGCCAGCCACAGGCAGCTGCACAACCAGTAAGTCAGTAATTCCCCTAAGGCTTACAACATGGGCAGAGAGTGACGGGGCAACATGGAATGGTTTTAAGCTAAAAAGACAGGAGCCTAGGTCAGATGTGAGGAGGGAATCCTTTACCCAGAGGTGGTGAGGCCCTGGCCCAGGCTGCCCAGAGCAGCTGTGGGTGCCCCATCCCTGGGGGTGCTCGAGGCCAGGCTGGGTGGGCCCTGGGCAGCCTGATCTGGGGGGTGGCAGCCAGCCCGCGGCAGGGGTTGGGGCTGGAGGGGATGTAAGGGCCCTTCCAACCTGACCACGCTGTGGTTCTATGACATCAAAGCACTGAAGTTAAACAAGTGGTAGCAACCATTCTCACAGTACCAAATGCCTCCTATTACCTAAATCTGAGCCCTGCAAACTGCGCCAGGAGACCCATGCCACAGGAAGCCCTGACCTCACCCCTCCACTAGGAGACAGAGGTGATTTGATTTCCCTCCTTGGCATCTTTGATATTTACTACAGTCATCTGACACTAGCACTAAATGCGCTCTCCCCCTCGCTGCCCTCCCCTCACGAACCAGAACAAGCCATACAGCCAGCAAACTCTTCAGTGTCTACAGTGTGGGATATCACGGGGACTCCTGAGATGGGGATTTTTTCTGTCCAGCTCTCAAGACCAGTGCCAGCAGGTACCACCAAATGCCAGGATATGGAGGCAAGGAAAGAACAGAAACTTCAAATTACTCATATGGCAGAACCATTCACTGAAACAGAGAACAACAAAACCAAATCAGAGACCTCCTCCCCGTATCTCATCTTCCTTTGTGACAGCAAGCTACTTTCTGTCCTTCCATCCCTAGCAGGCTTCGCTGCTGTATCAACTTCCAGCTCTCCATACTCCTCCACCAGACTGTACAGGAGCTGTCACTTCATGCAGTGATGAAGTAAAAAACAATTAGTAAGTGCTGGAGTGATGCAGAAGTGACTTGATTGTTACTGTCAAGAAAGTACAGATACCATCCACATTATTGATGCAGGAAGTTATGCACTGACTTCTGTGGAAGTCAAGAAAGAAGAAAAATAAATTTATGCTTTCTTACACTAGTGCACTAGGTTTTGTTTGTTTTTTGTGAAGGTGAGACCATCTTACTAGTAGTGGCTACAATCCTCACAGGTTTAACCTGAAAGTGGTTAGCGCTTACAGTGCTGCAAGTGGTGACACACCTGGCTGCAACACAGACAGGCACAGCCACCCACAGCCAAGCCACTGCGCTGCAGTTGCCTGCAACTGCTCATTTAATAATGAGACATTCTCATTATTAAAAGTAAATGCAGCCCAAAAGGTGCAAAAGCCAAAAGTGCACCGAGACATGCCACAAATAGCCCGTGTGATGGCAGGACCACGCTGAGACAGTTCCCACTGTGGTTATCAAGACCTGTCTGCCACATACTCCAGCCACACAGGGCCCTAAAGCCGAAGCCCTGAGAGGATCACCTCAGTGCTGCTCACCCTGCAGCCCCAACTGCTGCACCATCAGCACTGCCCACGGTCTGCGGCACTTCGAGGGTGCCGGACAGCTAAAAGAAGCCCCGGATGGCTGAAATGTTGGGGTTTGCTATATTGGAATGAAGTCAAACCATAATGAAAGGCTGAATCCTTCCTTCTCTGCCAGAGAGAGTTAGTTTTCCTTGTGGAGTCTGAAAGAACGAAGGAAGGGAGAAAGCTAGTGCTTTTGGCAATAAGACTAGATTTTACCACCAACTTACTGTCCCCCACTCCCCAACACACAGTTGCTCTACTCTCCCCTAATTTTTCTTACCTCTCATTTGTCTTTCTTGTTGCTCCCTCTCTTTCTTGGCTTGGATGGCAAGCAGGCGCCTGCTCTTCACAGCACTGATCATATCATCGGCTTCTATTTCTACCCGGTGCTCTATTTTCACCATTTCATTTTTTTTCTTTTCATTTCTTCCCAGTGTGTTCTCATCTTTCCCATTCTCCTTGTTCTTGGCCACCATCTCTTTCCGCTTCTGTTTCTCCGCCCTCTTCCTGTCATTCTCCTCCTTCAGGACAGCGAGGCGCTCCTTCCACAGCTCAGCAGACGTCTGCTGCTTGGCCTCCACGTGGTCCTGCACCGAGTAGGTCATCAGAATCCGGTGGCACAGCGCTCCGAGTATCTGCAATTTCTCCTCAGGAGTCAACTCAAAGAACTCGGACGACTCCAACTTCTCCAAAAACTCGTCTCGTACTTCGTTATCTTCAAAAGTTGCCGAATCCTTGCTCTCGTCTACGTTATCGGAGCCCTCACTCTCCTCTTGTATGTCCGACTTGCGCAAGCACAGGCGGACCAGCTCAGAGGCCGAATGCAACGTGAGCGGGATTTCAGAAAGCTTCATCCCGAGCTCAGCATAATCTTCAGCAATTTCATCCTGCAGCAGGGTCTGCAGGAGAATGACCAGCACCCGGTTCAGATAAAGGAAGCCTCCCTTTTCGGCACAGAGTGCTTCCATCAGGGAGACGGCTGTGATGGGATACTGAGCATCTGGCATCAACAGCCCCGAGTAGCAACTCAGGAACTCCACCACCATGGCGACATCCCCGAAGAGCGTGTTAGGCAGTCCTTCTGGAGTATCGACCAGTTTGAAAGTCGGCAAGTTCTTCCCCTTGAGATCTTGGTCCTCGAATCTTTTCTGTTTTTCCAGTTTTTCCTTCATCTCCTTCTCCTTCCGCTCCTTCGCCCTCTCCTTCAGTTTCTCTTTCAGCTTTTCCCTTTTCTTCTTCAGATACTCTTTCCGCTGCTCCTCCGTCATGGTGGCCCATTTCTTCCTGTGCTCCAGGAGTTCATAGCGTTTCTGCACCAGCCCTCGCAAATCCTCAGGGAGGCGGGCACGGTCCTCGTTTGAGAGCAACCTGGCTGTTTTGGAGATGATGCAGGAAAGTGCACTTTTTTTGTCTTCCCGGTCTTTGTTTTCTTTGTAGTAGGCAATGAGATGGAGTGCTGCAGGAGGCAGATGTTTCTGGGGTTTGCTGGAAGACCTAGGGGCGCCTCCAGAATTCCTGGGAGCCCTGGACACCTTCGTAGTACCTTTAGCCATGTCTAGCAGTGTCATTTGTTTCATTTTCATCTTAGGGGTCTTCAAGCCTTTCCTAGGAGACTTTGATTTCCCTGACGTTTTCTGCCCATTTAAAACCCTTTTGCCCCGCTGCTTTTTGTCCAAGGATTTGTTGCCGCCCTTTCCCAGTCGGCTCCTCTTTGGAATGTGAAAGTTAGAACCAAGTTTCCCAGGTGACATGATTTTCATCACCTCCTCCAACGCCTCTTTGGGAGATTTTGAGTTCTTAGAGTTTTTCACCTTCAGCGGGGAGCCAATAATCGATTTCTCCAAGTGCACGTGACACCACAGAGTGGGGCTCAGCGGCTGGCCCAGAGATGACCCATCAGTTTTGGGCTTCTTGGAAGGTTTTCTGTCAGGCGATCCAGAGCTCTTCCTCTTGGCTGACGGGTTGAGAGTCATATACTACAAATAAAGGAAATGATTTGATATTATTATTTCAAGACATGTAAGAGTGTTATCTAGATCCTTTATATATATTTCCTGGGGGCAAGTAGCGCTCAACATGCTGAGGGCAGCAAGGGCTTCTGCAATAGCTTTCAGTACCCACTAGGGTGGTCATGAGATTATTAGCTCATTCCAGAAAGCTGGCATTTAACTTCATAAAATGAAATACTACAACAAAAGGATTTCAAATGCTTCCTACTGCATTACCAGTGTTTCTGTTTAAAAGGCTGTGGGGAGAGGGGTTTGCTTGGGGAATGCTGACAATTTCAAATGCTGTTCCACTGCTCAGAGAGATTTCTCAGGAAGTCCTGCAGGGTCCAGTCCTGGACCCCACCCAGGTCACTGGTGGAGCACAGGGATGGTGGGTAACAGGAATTCAGAGCCTCGTCTCTGAACTGCCTGAAATTTTCAGGATGCCCGTTCTCACTTTTTAAATACGAGGCCTGGAATGAAAGCGAGAAGAGAGGGTTCAATTCTGAATTAATGTAAGTGGAAGCTGACTGCTTCCAAGCTGTCCAAATAACCCCCCACAGCGTGCTCTCAGCACAGAACAGTTTAACCCAGAGTCAGAATCTGACTTCAGCATCCCAGTTCAGTTTCAGGAATTCAGAAGACAAATTCATTTCAACAAGTGATAAATAAAATACAGGAGACCTGCAGGAAAATAACCTTTAGGGTATGGACAAAATGAGCAGAAAACAGAGGGCGAAATGTTACAACTACTCAGCAATAAAAAAATTCTGCAGTGGTAAGCACAGCTAAAGATGCAAGCACCTAAGAAGGTGCTTGTAAGAACACACACATGTAAGAACTGACATACATAAATGTGATCAAGACTGCCAAAGAAATAATCAGGTTTTCTGGCTTCTGGATGTTCACTCTTAAAGGCCTTACTCCAATTTAAGAGCCCTCATCAGCTGTTCAGAGGAATTTTTACTGAAGGTGGCACCCAAGCTGAATCCAAGCATAACTTAACTCTACCAGAATTGTGTTGCCTTCTCTGTTGAAAGCATCCAATATTAATGAGTTACCATAATTGCAAATTAACAAATATCCCACCCACAACTTAGACTGGCTAGTACACTGCTGCTTGTACAACCAAGTGATGTTGCCATAACACTTAACTCTGGATTAATAAATTCTCCAACCACCTCTTGATGTTTAAAATTCAAAGTAAATTCTGTCTGTGCCAAGCAGGAAACACACTACAGAAAGAGCCATCCCTGAACACAATGCTAAGGGCTTCCGGGAGGCACCCAGAAGTTGTCTGTGGCGTATTTTTTCTTATACCAAAAGCATGCCTCTATCTATCAGGTGTTGAATAAAAGAATTCATACACCACCAGCAAACACTAATTTCTAGTAAGACATTGACCTGAAATGTTGCAGGGTAAATACAGCTCACGTATGAACAATTTTATTTTCCCTTTAAGCACATTTACAAAGTTCTAGAAGAATCCATAGAAACCTGCTAGAAAAGGGCGTGATCTTCCTGATGAGGAAAAGGAACGTAGCAAATACTTCTGTTCCAGTTTTAGAACTAAACTTGGTAAAGACAGAGTCCATGAAAAAGAAAGTTCGCTACATGAGTAAAATTGTGTTATCTACGTCAGAAGATGGACTGTAAAGCAGATTACATGATCCTGCATCTACTCAAGTTAACAGCAAACTTGGCTGCTCATTACAATGGGCTGGAAAGAATACCACCCCTGCTGCTTAGAGCGTCAGCACAGCATTTCTGTCATCTACCATCTCTCCATCCAGCACCATAAAAGAGCCAGGTACCATGCCCTCAAACGTACCCCGCTCTTCCACTGTGACCAAGGAAATGCGGCAATAATTGACATTGCCAGGTAAGAACCACAGCTCTTCCGTGTGACCAGGAAACCTTGTCACTACTTATAGCCAAGTAATGCAAGTCTCTACTGGAAAAGTCACCAAAAGCCAAGTTACAGTACAAAACAACTTGCAATGTGGGCCACTGTTTCAGATGTTCAAACTGTGTCACTCCGTAAAGGGTTCAGGATCAAAAGAGCAGGCCTTCCTGCTCTGCGTGTCTATAGCATTTAAGCTTAGGAGCACCAAAAAAGCCAAAGTGGCACACTGAAGTCTGGGCCAAGACCGCTTTCTCACCCATTTCCCACCCCTCGGCAAAGGAGAAGCTTTTAGGAATTCTTACCTTATGTGGGTCAAGCAAGAAGTCACTAAATTTACTGGGGAGAGAGTATTTCTTCACCAACTCATCCTCTACCACCCACGGGGCGTTCTCGCCCGTGCCGGCCCGGAGCGCGTTGTGCCGGATGAAGTACCTCAGGATCTCCTTGTTGGGGGGACGCTCCGTGCGGACCAAGCTGTCTGCTGGCACGTTGCTGATGATCTTGGAGACAAACAGAGTGTGAGCATTGACCTTCTAGGCACAGCGTGGATACATGTCACACGGCTAAAAGCAGCACGGGCCACTGCGCTTTGTCAGGTCCGCAAACTCTCCCACAGAGACTCAAAACAAAAAGAACCTGGAGCACGGAGATGTGTAACAGAGACTGGTAGGAGATTCAGTTGGCCAGAAAGCATCAACACCGTTAGTTTATGTTGCAGACTTCTTGCCAAAGCCCTTTGCTTCACTTGGCGACTCAAAGACTCTGACCTCCCCCAGCATGTGCTTGCTACTAACTTAGAAGCTTTTACATGTTAGTGTTTTTTTTGTTTTGATTTTTTTTCCTGGTACCAGAGGAGTAACTCTGCAAGAAGTGCTCGTTAAGCTGAGATCAGCGCTGCCTCTACCAAATCAGCCAACACGGCAAACAGCATGCAGCAGTGCTGCAGCTGCACGGAGCTTCCCCAGGCGCAGCGACCTGTGACGCTCAGAGGTTCAGTGAGAGCAAAAGCAGCAGCTCCTGCTCATCATCACCAGCAGCGTACCTCACCACGTCCATTAGCAGCCTGACCTGAGGCTAGCCAGCCAACAGCAAGGACTCTAAAGCCCAGGAAGCGCTGTGTCTCAGCTTCCCTGCTGGTACCGGGGGACTGTCAGGTGTCTCCAAGCACAAAACCAAACTATAGATGGGAACAGTGAGGCTGGGCAGCCTTGCTGACAGCTGCTTCTAATACCTGAACTCCATCAGGAAGTGCAACGCCGTGCCGTACTGACGTACAGGGATTATTTAAGCCTGCACGTTCACATTAGAGCAGAAAGGATTCAAGCAGTCATCTCACCTTGTCTTCATTTTTCAGCTTGACATCATATTTGTGTGGCAGGAATTTGGGTGGAACCCACTTCCTTTCTTCCTTTTTCAGAGAAGTGGGAAGTTTCCGCGGAGACCTACGTGCTCGATCATCTGATAAACCAAGACAGATATCAGGTGTCTCAGTATTAGATTTTTAAAAGTCAAAGAATCCAGATCATAACAGGAACTGTACACACCCCCATCACCTATACAGTCTTTGGTTAGCTACAACACTAGGAAAAATGCACAAACTGGTTTTCAGAAATATTCTGAAGTTAGAGGCCAGGAATGGAATCCCTAAGCAGCTCTGAAGCAGGAGACAACACCTATTTTCAAGGAGCATAAAGGACCACTTTCGGTATTTAAACCCATCTCTTTATGGAAGGCAAGCTGCAACTACCTATGCAAAGACACAAAAGTGGTATGAAGTTTACAGAGAGAAGACAGGCTTCATAGCCTAACCAGGAATCTGCCTAGCAAGCTGCTGCTGAGAGCCTTAGCTGTCTCTGCCACGCCATCCTTGAAATAATTCTATTGCAGGAATTACCGACTCCAAATTAAAGTCGCTTTTAATACAATTTAACTTCCTGGCCATTAAGTGACTTCCAGCTATGTGCTGCTGTGCCCGTGAGCTAGCTTAGCTGCAGATTTAAGTATATCCATACAAGAAGCTTTTCTTCAAAAAAAAAAAATTCTCAAGAGAGATGCAACTCAAAGAGTACAGAGGAATAACATCTCCTTTCAGCCACTGCTGGGTCTGTTATTTCTACATTCAGGCTGCACATATGAATCACTTACGACAAAATCCAAGCTTACTGAAGAAGGCAGTTCCCCAATGTTGCCACATCTGTGGCTATGACTCAATGAAAGCACCACAGCAAGCATGACAGGTAAGAATAATTACCTCCCAAGTACACGCAGAATACAAGGCATAAGGTGCTAGATCTAAGTCAGACTTTTAAATTTGTCTATCACTGTCACACACTAAGCCCCAGAGTATTTAAACTTCAGCTGCTTTACAGCTCACATGGTGTAAAACCAGCTTCTGCAACCCATCCCTTCTAAACTTAGGAGCCCTGGGAGGACGACAGACCACCGACGCCGCGGGCTCCCTGTGCCATTCGCTACACGCGTGGTTACCATCAGCGATCCATTTCAGCCATGAAACACAAAATCCTCTGCTCTAAGCACTACTCACTGCGGAAGCTTTGCTTTAAAAATCAAACCCCTGAATTTTGTAACAGCAATGGCTCGTATGAAAAGAGACCAATTCTCTCATCACAAGTCAGGCTAAGACCTAACTTCCACCAGCTGTTGTTCCATGTGTGCATGGAACTTTTAAAGTTAACAAACGCTGAGCTATGCTTTCCCTCTCACTAGCAGATTGAAACCGCACACCAGATGCTCCAAGTTCCCTGGAATACCTGCTTCCAGAGATCTGCTTCAATGGCTGCGGCGGCTCAATGTTACCCCCTTCCTGTATTTGTTTACCACGCGTGCCAGGCTTGTATTTAAGAAGTAACTCTGTGTTGCTTGGTCCTGGCTGACTTTAAAGGGCTTGGTTACACTGTTGAGCCTGCAACAGGCTCCTAAGTGACCGCCCTTCTGTGATTTACTCCCCACATTCTAAAAAGAGGCATACCATATTGAAGCCCACCAAACAGCACCTGGAAACTCCAGCGGGGAAGGAGGAGGAGGGCAATAAATCACAACACGTTCCTTCCTCAAGTTATTTTTTTTTAACTGCATACAAATAAATTTTTGGTTGCACTGTACTGTACCAAAGCTTACATCGCACACTACTGGAACCTGGTAAGACATCCACATGCTGCTGTCTCCCATTCATTAGCCAGTTTGGGTTCTCCAAAGCTGTATTAGCTCTGCGTACAGCTCAAGCTGCAGACCGTGCACTGCTCACCACTCACGTTCAGAACCGTCCCTTTCTCTATCTCCTGCAGATTTTCCAGATTTCACTCCCTAAGCAACTACAGATACAAAGCTACTTTAGATCGCACCTCTGATGCAGCAGTTCCAGTATAAAGCTGTATTCTTTTTTCAGCTTCTGAAGCACAATAATCTCCTCACCAAACAGACCAAAGCTCTTTCTCTTTCAACAAAATCTGCAAGTTAGACATCAGCATAACTGAAAACACTGCGGTTAGCTCTGCCCCCTTGTGTGCGCACAGAAAGGTACAGCTCCTGCACTATGCAGCTAGGCAGAGCCTCGACGCTCGCCTTTGTTCAGTGACCTCAACAGGCATTAGCAGTGGTCACGTATGTAACATGAGACAGAAAAAGTCAAAGTGTGGCCGGGTGACCTACAGATACTGCATACAGCCTCCTGCAGGTGCAGCTGAGGGCCCACTAAAGGAAATCCTTGCTACTTCAGCAGTATGCTGTAAAAACTGAACAGGTGTTACTTGGCTCTTATAACAAACTCTGAAATACAAATTCAGGAATGAGTCTAGCCTTATGAAATATGTTGCACCAGGTGCTGTTACAAGCCAGGATATAAAAACAATCCCTGTCATTGTAATAAAGAAACAGTCTAGCAGGCTCCTGCAGCATGTGGAAATCTCCTCCTGACACAGCTGGGAAGAGAGCCTACCAGCAAGCAGCCCGCTGGACCTGGTGCTGGGGAACAGAAGAGGGCTGGCAGGAGAAGCTGCCTTGGGCAGAGCAACCATGAAATGCTGGAGTTCTTGATTAACAGTAAGAGCAGGGCCAAGGAGCATCTCCATCCTTTATTGGATGCAGTGGGGAACATCACAAGGATGGGGAAAAGGCTGAGGCTCCCAATGCCCTCTTTACTTCTGTCAGGCCAGTTATCCTCAGGGTACCCAACCTCCGGAGCTGGGGGTCAGGGATGGGGGGCAGAAAAAACACCCACAGCTCAGGAGGGAACAGCCACAGGCCTGCTGCTCCGCCTGGACTCTGACAAGTCCTGGGGCCGGACGGGGTCCGCCCGAGGGGGTGACGGAGCTGGTGGAGGTGCTCGCCAAGCCGCTGTCCGGCATTTACCAGCAGCCCCGTCCTGCCGGGGAGGTCCCAGCTGACCGGAGGCTCGTCAGCGTGACGCCCATCTGCAGGAAGGGCTGGCAGGAGGATCCGGGGAACTACAGGCCTGTCAGCCCGACGGCGGCACCGCGGAAGGTTCTGGAGCTCATCTTGAGCGCGACCACACAGCGTGTGAGGGACAACCAGGGGATCGGGCCTAGCCAGCACGGGTGTGTGACAGGCAGGTCCTGCCTGACCAAAGTCATCTCCCTCTATGAGCAGGTGACCACCAGGTGGGTGAGGGACAGGCTGTGGACGTGTCTGCCTAGGGGTCAGTAAAGCCTTTGGCTCTGTCTCCCACAGCGTTCTCCTGCAGGAGCTGGCAGCCTCGGACAGCTGTCCTCTTGGCTGGGTAACGGCTGGCTGGATGGCTGGGCCCGGAGAGCGGCGGTGGATGGAGCTGAACCCAGCGGGCCAGCGGTCACCGGTGGTGGTCCCCAGGGGTCGGCGCTGGGACCGGCCCTGTTTAACGTCTTCATGGATGGTCTGGACGAGGGGAGCGAGGGCACCCTCAGTAAGTTTGCAGGTGACACTGATCTGGGAGGGGGTGTTGATCTGCCCGAGGGCAGGAAGGCCCTGCAGAGAGATCAGGACAGGCTGGGTCGGTGGGCTGAGGCCAACTGCATGGGGTTCAACAAGACCAGGTGCTGGGCCCTGCACTTGGGTCACAGCAACCCCAAGCAACGCCACAGGCCTGGGGCAGAGTGGCTGGAAAGCTGTGAGGAGGAAAAGGACCTGGGGGTGCTAGCTGACAGCCAGCTGAACGTGAGCCAGCAGTGTGCCCAGGTGGCCAAGAAGGCCAAAGGAATCATGGCCTGTATCAGAAATGGTGCAGCCAGCAGGAGCAGGCAGGGGATGGCCCCCCTGCACTTGGCACTGGTGAGGCCGCACCTCGGGTGCTGTGCTCAGTGTTGGGCCCCTCACTACCAGAAAGACATCGAGGCCCTGGAACGTGCCCAGAGAAGGGCAATGGAGCTGGTGCAGGGCTGGAGCACAAGGCTGGTGGGGAGGGCTGAGGGAACTGGGGCTGTTCAGTCTGGAGCAGAGGAGGCTCAGGGCAGAGCTTATTGCTCTCTGCAGCTGCCTGAACAGAGGCTGCAGTGGGATGGGGGTCGGCCTCTTCTCCCAGGTGACAGCAATGGGACAAGGAGTAATGGCCTCAAGCTGCGCCAGGGGAGGTTCAGGTTGGATGTTAGGAAAAGCTTCTTCTCCAAAGTAGTGGCCAGGCACTGGAACAGGCTGCCCAGGGAGGTGGTGGAGTCACCGTCCCTGGAGGTGCTCAAGGAACATGTAGATGTGGCACTTGGGGACATGGTTTAGTGGGCATAGTGGCCATGGGTTGACAAATTGGACGTGACCTTGGAAGTCTTTGCCAGCCTTAATGATTCTATGATTCTAAGAAGAGTTAATCAGTAAAAGCAGAAAGCACTCTTTATGAGACAGCTAGTGCCTTTGATCTGAACACTGTTGAGGTTTATCTTCTACAGAAAGGGAAGGACTGTTCCAATTTACAGAGAGGCAACTGAAGGCAGTTCAGATAACCAGCTGAGTCACAGCCTGAAAAAGGTGCAGGAATCCCCCTTGCTGCCATATTCCTCCAGTGGCTACATCGCGCCTCAGAGGGCTACGCTGGCACTTCAGTAAGGCTACAGCTGAGTGCAGCCGGCTGGAGCACTGCACACTGCTGAAGAAAGTATTACGGTAGTCTTCATGAAACATCCCAGCCCAGAAACACTGCTGTAAATCTGGGCAATGAGCATTCTTAAAAATGCTACTCCCCATGCCTGTTACAAGGTACCTCAAGAGAACTATCACCCAACAGAAGAAAAAAAATCAAACAGCATACATTTGTCCCTGCCCAAGCACTATTATGGATTCACAGGATGAGCATAGGGCCAGACAGTTTGTCCAACACTTTTTTTTTTCTCCCTGGTAATACAGAGCACTGCAATGAAATAAAACCAGCTTGGAACTTCTTCCAGTGCAAATCAGAAACAGTTGACAATTATTAAGCCTGGGACTGGGGCTTGGAATAACTTGTTTTCTGCTCCTGACTTTGCTGTGAGCTTGCTGGGCTGATTTCTGAGCTTCCTCTTCTGTGCTAGAGGAGGCTACATACCCTCCTCAGATGCTGGAGTGACTACTTACAAGCGGAAGCAGCTTACTGCATTTGTGTGCCTTTAAAATTAAGCTACCCAGATTAGTACTATGCAGCACACTTTCATATCTCTGTAAAGAGACTTATAATTCCATTTTTAAAAAGTCATGCAGGACATGACAGACATTTGTTGGTTTGTGCTTGCTCCCTCCCCCCAACAGAACCTTTTCAGAGCCAAGATTCAGACATCCATTGCCTTTTCTGCAGCAAGAAGAAACATACGGAAACAGCAAACAACATCTTGCTTTATCTTAAACCCTTTGAAAAAAATGTTTAATATGCATTTTTCTGCATGAACTTTGATTCAGCATTTGAAAATTGGAGTGGGGAGAACTGAATTAAAATATTTATTTTTGATGCCAAGTGGGGACATGAAAGAAAATAAGAGCTTATTTGATAGCAGAAAGAAAACTAGAGCTCGTCTCTGATCGCAGAGTGACAACCTTTAGGGCCAGAGATGTTTTTTCAAAGGATGGAGCAAGGACCTCACCGCAGAGCTCTATAATTCTGCATGAGTTCGAGTTCCCCCCCCCCCCCC
>VXAV01004436.1:1279-88040 GCA_013399715.1 Alectura lathami
CCCCCCCCCCAAATGAAGATAGAACAGCTTTACAAAGTATTCTATATTATTTGGATAGACTATGAAAAAAACATGAAAGCCTAAAAAAGATCAAAAGTTTATTTATATCACTGGAGTATTTCTAGTGAAAAATCCTTTGACAGATCTCTAGCAACGAAAAAATTGCTTTAGCAAACTTATCCTGATTTCAACATTACTCTAGATATTACAGCTGACTTAACTACTGATGTATTTCATAATTTATTCCTGCTTCCTGGTAATGCAATGTCTTGTCGTTATATAATGGGTACTTGAATATTTGTCGGTAAGAGGGCATGTGAGAATAAGAGGCACTTCTTCCAACAGAAACATCAGCGCTTTCCAACATGTCCTGGTCAAGAATGTTCAACAAGCAAGGCAATAATGTTTATTCTGTGCTCAGGAATAAACATATTTTCAGTGTAAGTACAAAGAAAAGTCTTTAAAAATAGCAAATACATGTGAGTAGGAGTATCAGTTGTACCTAATATTATGTACCTAAAAACGGATCACCTAAGCAATGCCAGAAGGCTTCCTGTATAATCCAGCAATGGGAACATGTAGATCCATGGTGCAAAATACCCTACTTCAGCTGTGAGACGTGGCATGGATCAATATTACAGGTGTTTGTCTTCAGTGACTAAGCTGTCCAGTGGACCAGTGAAGCTAGATCCTTGACTTCTAGGTGACTAATGTAGGTGAGATGAATCCTATTCGTAATTCATGATGTAGTAATAACATAATTCGATGAATTAATTGTTACATGTTTGTTGTGAGACTCCGGGGAAAGTAGAAATAAAATGCAGGAAGACAGATGCTTGAAATGACAGCAGTAAGAGCATAGATATTAAAACTTAGTGCATAGATGAAAATAGATTTTGAAAGCAAAGAAAAAAATGGAACACAGAGATTAGCTGTTGTGTGCTCAGATTAGTGTCCAACTTCAAATTTGCTGAATTTGCAATGAGGAAGATTAATGATTTTGAAATGTGTAGGAAAATTGCAGCAGGACCTCCATTTTGTATCACCCAAAGGTAACCCGGGCTAATGTACAATGGCACTGTTCTTTTCACTGTGCCAATTTTACCAACAGAGCATCTGCGGATTTGTGCTGGAATCTGAGTGCTCTGCTCCAAGACACCTGCACGGGGCACAACGAAGGATGAGAGATGCTTGCTGCTGCCTTCCCAGCCCTGTGCAAGATTGCTTGTAGGTGAGCGGGTGAGTCTGAAGTAATCGCTGGTATAAACACTCATCAGCATAACTTAGATTTCATGGACATTTTCTTAATGAGAAAGGTCAAGCTGGACAGAGTCAAGGAAGCTTTAGCATATAGAGCCAAGTAGTGCCTAGGGTCCTAAAATACGTATGACTAAATGATTAAATGTTTTGGTACTATCTAATGCTGTTGCTTTGAGGGGTCTGGATAGTCTTCATTGGTGTCCCCAGGTGTAAGGATATGAGATCAGGTCCAGAGCAAACACCTGTTTGTCATCAATACAAGACCATAGGAGCAACACCATGGACTCATGCTGCATAACTGAGGAGTATTGTCCGTTGTGCATTCATGAGGCACAGTGTGGATATACGCTTCCTTATTGCAGTCACCAACTTGCTAAATACCAGATACAATAAATCATTTCATTTCTTTGCTACAGCCTTTGTTGCAACATATCCAAATAGTTTCTGTATGCCCCTTCTCCCTCTTGGTGAAATCCTAGAAGCTACATGGACTTCCCAGAGGAGCTGCTCCCAGTCACTGTTATGCTTTCGACTGACCGGAAGGAAGAATTATTGTGGCTGTTAGGATAGTGTGGGAAATTCAATTGTTAGCTTTTTTTCTTTTTTTTTTTTTTTTTTTTTGGTGGGTGGGGATTGGAAAATGTAGAAATACCCTGTGGTATTTCATCAATGTTTTATATAGTAACGCATTTCACAAGAAAGTTTTATTTACTTAGGCAATTAAGAAGCAAACCTTCCTGTTCTGTATTTGGCATTCTGTCCTAGAACCAAATGCCTATGGCAAGTTATGGTCTGTTTTAAAATACAATATGTAAATTGGAGCAGAGCTCAGCGCACACCTGCTCATCTCCCATCAGATGGGCAAGCAGTATGCAAAATGCAAACTGCAAGCAGCAGTAGCAAAGTAAAAACTAAATTGGGACACTCTCTACTTAAATTTAGAGAAGCAACTAAAAGAAATCTGGGAGAGGCACAAAGGCCCTTGTATTCCATGATTTTCGAAGTAAAGGACACCTTCCTTAGTACAGCAGTGGCAAATACAAGCATAGCAGCAGCCAGGTCTCAGGGTCTGGATCTGTGGCTGGTGGGGAGGAAGAGGCTTCATCACTTCTGGCATCCTGCTCCACTTGCTAGTGCTTGTGATGAGATCTTTTTTGCAAAGTTCAGATAGCGAGAGGGGTTGATACTGTTTGATAATTATATTGTGTGGAAAGACTTGAGCTCCTTGACGGCTTATTTCTTTGATTTGCAGACATTGTGATTATTGCATTTTGGCTGCGGTCCAGCCTTTTCATGCGGGCTTCAGCAGCAGTGAAATTAAAGCTCCAAATTGTCAGTTTTGCTATTAATAGAGAAACACTGCTTCTCAGTAGCTTTCTTTGGTACGGCTACTCCCTTTCATCATGGTAAATGCCATGCTCTGGTTGCACCATTGGTGAATACTAAACTCCAGTTGCTGCTTATTTAGCGAGTGTAAAGAAATGTTTATAGTCATCATTAATTGCAGATAATTATTGCTATTAGTTCATTTCATATGTTCTGCAGGCAGTTGTTAATGGGTAGGTGAGTGCATCCCCATTCGTACAGACAATTACTTGCCTACCTTATAAAATGGAAAGGTTTTATCCTCCCATTGCAGTATTACCTTTAGTGTATTATTTTATACAACATATAAACCTTTTATACAACCACTTTTATTACTCATTTACTTAATGGATGACAGGCAGATGATAAACCAGCTTTTGCTTATAAGTATTCCAGAGTTCTGGAATACAGGGTTTTTTAAAGACAGAATATAGTACCCTTTTTCCAATTGTTCATTGTAATTGTAATGAACATTTGGCAATTTTGCCAATTATTCATGTAATTATTAATCACAATTTCAGAATAAGCAACTTTGCATGTACATTTTTTAAAACCCCATTTATATTCCAGAAAGTTGTCCTAAAAGAGTTATTCCCAAGACATACTTTTCCGCAACAGAACTGCGTGGGAAAACTGATGCAGACTGCTTTCCTGTCATTCCCTTCTCGGAACAGTTGAAGGGTTTTGCAATGATAATTTTGCTTACAGTCTCCTTTGTAATATCCAATAAAACGCAACAGTCTGGGGGGGATCAGTGCATCAGGTTGTGCGGTAGTGCAGGTTATTGCAGCTGTAGCTAGTTTTCACCAGTTACGAAAATAAAACGCGTTGCATTTCTTCGGGCATTCTGTATTTTACATTGGTAATTAATCTGTACACATGTTAATAAAGAGAATGAAATCACCTTGGCAGTGTTTGGTGATAGTCAGAGCACCACCTCCTAATATTTCATGTAATGATGGCTCATTACAGGAACCTTGTTCACCAGAAGGCAAACCAACATAATAGTACTTAGCGCCTGTGCGTCAGATTTGCTGTGCGGGACGGTGCTTTCTTGTCTTCTGTGTCAGGGCTGAAAACAGAGTTAAGGAAAAAACAGAGTATTCCATAGCATATACATCACGGCACCCTGTCCTCCGGGAAAAGGGGAGGGGGGCGAGGGAGAAAAGCCGCGGCTTGTGGAGCTGCGTCGGGCTGGCGCGGGGCCATGCGGCGCGGGCAGCTGTGCGCAGGCGCGGTGGGAGTGGGTTCTTGGGCTCGGGGGTCTGGCTCTGGGCGGTCGGGCTGGCGCATGGGTGAGAACTTGCCTTTTTCTGTGAGTTAATTGTTCTACTCCAAATCTTTTGCATTCAAAGTTACTATCGTAGTAAAGTTAACTATATTAACTCTCGAGTTCTATCTTTTATTTTCCTCTCGCTTTCCCTACTCCCCCCGCTGATACTGGCCGCCGGCAGCTGCTGGCAGCCTCGAGCTTGCTCTCCAGAGGGGGAGGGGAAGGTGAGCTACTGTTGTGAGATACTGAGGGTTTAAACCACAGCGTTCTGAAAGCACTCATCCTGGCTCCTCCACCGCTCTGTGCTGACCCTGAGCTGCGGGGTGCTGATGGCAGGAGGCTCTGCCCCAGTAAGCCCAACACTGCTCCTTGGGGCCTCCCGCTGGCTCCAGTCTGGCCTCCGTTTGCGCCTTCCTGCGGCCTGTGGGGCTCTCCCCAAAGCTGGAGCTTTCCAGTTGTGCATGCAAGCGTGTGTCATGCACCCATGCTGTTGTAGATGAGGAGCTAACATATTTCTAACATGTTATAACTAACAAGTGTGTGTCTCAAGCTGTAGGAGCTCTTGACACTTTATGCCCTGTAAAACTCTCTCTGTCACTAGAATCACAGCAGAACTAAAAGCCACAAGTGGCCCTGGGGTGTTCCCTGTCTGTCATGGGACAAAAGGTCCTCTGTAGATGTTGTTTTTCTGAAGACCAGCATCCCGTTGTGGCCCAGGCTGAGCAGACTTCTTTTGGTGTGTTTTGAGCACCGAGGACTAAGTTCTTAGAAGTGTAGAAATTACGAATTTATTTATTTATTTATTCAGAAGGAATACTGTAAAGTGTGTTTTGAAAATAGCATAAGTGCTAGAAGTTGACAGAAATATATTCTCTTCCCTCTCCTTCCCCCTTGAACTCTAACAGTTGGATCAAATAAGCAATGCTATATTTCAGTCTTCTTTCTTTAGTAGCATGAATCCTGGGGAATCCAGAAGGAGCAGTCTTGTAGATGCAGTGAAAAGGAGCTAACATGCAGATGCCATCAAGAACATAACCAACATGCAAACGGGTCATGTTAATGCAAGAAAAAACCCTGACCTGTTTTATGTTTTTGGTTATTGAATCTAAATTCTTGTATTATGATTTAATTTGCATTTTAAACAAAACGCCCAAGTGCACAGTGATTCTTGGCAAGATAAGAAAGGCATGTAAAAAGAATTGATGAGTAGAAATGTCTTTTTTTAACTACATGAATTTTCTCAAAGGGATCGAACTGAACTGTGCAATATTCATTCAAGTTTTCAGTTGTATGCTCTCATTATGTGGTGTAAGCTAATCTAGATCTCTCCATCAGGCAGTAGTGAGGAGAAAGAGACAAGCAATCCAGAGCATTATCAATCAGTTCGAGCCCAGTTAAGCACTTCACTGTAATTAGTCTTGAGCAGCATTAGAAATTACATGCCATAATTGAAGGAGAGGTGATTTCCAGTGTAGCAGCCTGTTTGGTATGTAGTTTTATGAATAGGTAATTATTGCTTTTAGGCTTAGTGCCCGTGGTATGAGTCCCTGTGCAGAGGTCATCAGCTCTCCCTGGTGCAGCCCTGCACCATTGCTGTGAATTTGGTGGTGCTGCACCAGTGCTGGGGGACTGTGGATCTTGTCAAGTCTACAAATACGAATGCCATTCTGTAGGTCATTCCAGCTGTGTGAATCTGAACTATTAACATCATTAGTGTGTGTTATCACTGCCAGACTAAGAAAGCTGTGAAGAAACAGCTATGGTTGAAAGCAGTTTAATTAGCTTAAACACAAGATTGTGGCTTATCTTAGCGCAGTTATGTAAGCAGATGCAGGCTGTAATGCACTTTTTTTTCTGTCCTGCTTGTCCCCATTGCAAGTCTCAGAGGAAGGGGCAACTACCCTCCCAAAAGCCACTGCTTGCCCTGCCACAGCTATGCAGTGTGTGCCAAAATGTCTGCACCTCAGATATATTAGAAGACATTGAGCTGTTACTTCTTAAATCAATTATTGCCAAAAGTACATAAGGGGGAAAAAGGGCATCAGTATATTTTTTCAGACCAATCATCAAATGGAATTTTTACTGTGTGTGTTGGTTGCTAGGCTGTATTCTGCCTCTAGAAAGTACCATTAGAGGGATCAGGATTAAAAATGTGGTAGTATCTTCTTGGGCAGGGAGAGTTTGTGGATGTTTTTCTCAAATTGCAGGAAGAGCATCAGGTTCTACAAACTTGCAGGAGAATACAAATGGTGCGTTTGTACCTCTAACTTGTCATGTCTCACTCAAATACTCAACCACCCTTTGGAGGTCTTTCCGTTATCTTCACAAGGAAGTTTGCTTCCCAAATTTGAGTTCTAGGAACTGCACTTCAGTTGATGCTAAAATAAACTTAGACATGGTGTGAAGTTTCTCAAAAGTAGGGGATACCTTGGAAAAGTTTACTGCTGTTCTTCGCTTCAAGCACACGGCATTGCAGTAGAAGGTGCCTTGTGTATGGTAACGTTTTCATATTCACGTAGTACCAGTAGGAGTAAGTGGGATTGTTTCTGTATCTCCTTAGAGTACCTGAATGAGAGAAGTGCTCCTTACCCTATTTTTTTTTTCTTTATAAAATTGTTTTTAGGTTGCTGTATTTCACTGGAATAGTTTCAGACATCTGGGCTAAAGGGCATCCATAAATGACTGCAGTGTTTTATGTATGTATCTCTTGTGTGGAATGAGTCTTTGAGCCTTACGCAGAGGTTATGATTTCAGACATCATAAATGGTCACTTTGATATTATCTTGTGGCTGAAAATTCATGTTACAGTACTAAGCTATCACATTTCGTATTAAAAAAGAAATAACATTTTGCCACCAGAGTTGGGTTCAAAATGGCACCACAGAATGAGTGTTGAGGTTGTATCTTTGCCTGTCATACCAGATGTAACACTTGTCAAGTAACACAGATGACCTGTAAGTGTCTTCCAGGTATTTCGGGTCTAGAGGGCAGGTTAAAGCACGGAGTATCTCTTCAGAAAAAATATTTTCTACCTATTGGTTTTTACTGAAGCAATCAACCTACTATCAGAACAACCTACAGACAGAACAAAAGCAAACCACAGGAAAAGGCACCATTTTTGTTCTTTTCGTTAAAAATAAATCTAAGACATGCTTCTGTCTTGGCAAGTTTATTTCAATAGTAATACCAAGCTGTCATTGTGCTTGCTACCCATTAATAAAAAAAGTCAGATTAAGTGACAGACAAAAGAGAAATGTTAATTAGAACATTCTATTTATATATCTCATGTTTTACCTGTAGGATTGCTAAATAATTTCAGACTAACAGACCCTGATCCTACAATATTATGGTGTCTGACTCACAAAATGAACAGCAATCTGTTTACAAAGCACCCTTAATCATAGGCAGGCAGAGATCGTACTGCTTTCGTATTTTTGAGGAAAACGATTTAGATTCCTTTTTTTGTTGTTGTTGTTTTTTATTTCCTATGGCAAATATAAGCTTTGCAGTGTAACAAGGATATTTTCCCCTTTGGTCATAAGTAAATATTGTTCTTTTACAATGTGTGTCTTCACATGTGGGGTCACAGAGGAGAAGAGAGGATGCTAAGCTGCGATGCAACAATCTGAATGTTTGGTAGAAAACTATTAATGCAGTGAATAATAATATCTAGCCCTAGGTGCTCGTAAATTATACACAAGCAATTTACATATAATTTATGGTTCTTAGCCTCATGCTATTGCAAAACTGCAGTTCTTTTTGCAGAAACACAGTGGTTGCATTGGTGGGGTAGGGATATACTTGTGTGTCTCTATTTGAACTCTATTGCCATTACAATTTCTTCTCCCTCCTTGCTTTAGTTGAAGCTAAAGATGTTTACCCCAGCAGTGTTCTTCATGTATGGGCACGTGGGAGGCGTCTCCTTACTACCATTTTCTCTCTCTAACTGCATAGTATGTTTTCCCTGTGAGGACATTCCTTTTTGAATCAGCGCTGCTCCTTAATCAGAAGGTTACTTCTCAATTGTGTACATCATGAGTTACCCATACTACATTTTTAATCTCATGCCAAATGATCATGGAAGGGAAAAAATAGGAGCTGTGTTTGAATTAGAGGTATTTCCACAGGGATTTACATGGCAGGTTGGCCATGCACAGGCTCCATCCTGGAGCAGGTGGGTGGTGGAGCACCGAGCGGTGGCTGCCTGTGACAGGGCTGGAGGCTGCTAGCCCCTGCCCTCCTGCACCAGGGCTGGGGGTTTCAGGCTTTGCAGCTCAGCTCTGGTCTTCCCTGCTTTCACACTTTTCACCATAGTGCTGAAATGCTCTTAGCCTTTAATGCAGCTAAGGGAAGCGGGGAAGTATTTGTAAAAGCTGGTCATGGGAAGTGAGCGATCCTGACAGTTTGCATGTGCGCGGCAGGCTTATTTTTATCTTTCTTGCTGCCTTTTTTACTTAAGACAGGTTTCTGTTTGGGTCACTATCCTTTCCGCTTGTGTTTTGCTTTATGGACTATTTTTGTTCCTCTTTCTCACAAGTATGAAATAGCAGAGCAACACACAGGGTGCCATGAGGGTGCCTGGCAGAGGGATGCTGCCAACTGGTGTGGCTAGTGCCTGAGCGCTCCAGGGAGCGCTGCCGTTACGTGCACAAGAACCTCCTCCACCGTGTCCCTCAGGCTGTCGACCCGTAGGGCAAGCCCCATGGGTGGCCTCTGCTGGCACCTGAGGGGTGTCAGGCCTCGGTGGAGGGAGCTTTGTGGCAAATGGAGGTTTACTAAGGCTGTGACTGTGGCTGCAAGCTGTTGCTGAGAAACGAGCGAGGTCTCCGTGTGCCCTGAGCTGTCCATGCTCCCGGAGGCCACCACTGTTCCACAGTGCACAAAGGGCTCTGCCAGGTGTGCTCTATGCTCTCGTCTCCTGTTCTCCACCATCTCTAGTCCTCGTCCTCATGGGTCCAAAGGGTGTGTGCAGCCGTAACAAGGACAAAGCTGCGTTCTGTGGTGTGCGACCTGACGGCAGTGGTACAAATAGGATTTGATAATGCCAGTGAGTTTCTTGTGTTGTCACCCACACTGAGTGACATCTAGCATTAGTGGTTTAAACCCTTGTGGAGTATGGAGGAGCAAGAAAAATTAGATACTCAAACATGCAAGCCTGGTCTGATGCAAGTTGAAGGCTTCTGTTTGATAGATAAACTGAGATCAAGTCCAAGTGATTGACCTTAAACTGACGCTCCTACAGATGACTCTATAAGCAAAGAAATAAAAATGAAGATGGAGGTATGGCTCATGCACTTCATGAAATTACTATTTATAAAATACTTTGCAAATGTGATGCTTGAGATGCATAACAGCTGTGTATTGGATATTTAAGTTTATAGATAAGGATTAAAGTATCTGTTAGTGTTGATATTACTGTTCTGGAGCTCCTACTTAGCATCCATCCTAGCAAACCAAACTGTTTTCTGAGAGGAAACTTGGATTTTGTCCTAAGCCTCTCTTGCATTCACTTCTTTTAATTGACAGCACACTCTGTGGTCCAGTCATATCAGGGAGAACAGTGTGTCAGTAGCTGTCTGACTGCTTCTTAAGTTGCTATTGTCTCCCCGCAGGCCTGGTGCATGGGTTTGTGCTGGGGCATGTTGCATGGAGGCGTGCCACTGCTGTTATGGGCCTGGGGCGGTCCCTCTGCAGGGACTGCTGGGGCTGTGATGTGGATTTTTCCAGTGTCACGCTGGGAGTCTAGGTCTGTGTCTGGGAGCAGAGTTGCCCTTGTCGCCCAGAGTTGTCTTTTCTTTAAGAGTTTTTTTTCTCAGGAAGAAGTCTTTTATGCTTAGTGTTCAGAAGCCTGCTGGCAAATGAGCTTTATTGCAGATGTTTCTGGCATGACAATCAAAGCTTAATGTGTTGGGACAAATTGTTTCATTGTAAAACGTCCTGCTTATAGACCAGGGGAACCATTTAGGCCAGTCTGTTTACTGTCAGACTATTTTTTCCAGAGAAAAATAGTGACTTCCATTGTATGAAAACGCTAATCTTGCTGTCATGGATTGCTTGTAAAAATCTTATACCATCCTACTCTTTTCTTGCATAAAATTTTATAGTAATCATGTCTCATGTTCAGATCCATGCATGACTTGTGTTCTGGGATACTTCTCACTGGGTTGTGGCTCCTGTAAGAGTGAGAACAACCACAGAGATGAAGAATCATTGCTGATATACCTAGTTTTAGTAGGTTGGTTAGGTGGAGGAACAGGTACCTTGAGATTTCAGGGGCCTTGAAGAACAAATCTGTGAAGTGCTTTTTGTGTTGGCATGGAGGGCGGTGGGCAGCTGGCTGCAGAGGCCTTACCATGGCCACCAGCACAGCCAGGGTCATGGGTGCAGGCCAAGGATGGCACAGGGACGTGGCTGCCTTGACTCGTGTCCTGAGTGGGTTCATGCTTGTGCTGTTGGCCACAGCAGGGCAAGGCAGGAGCAGCACTTACCTGCATGCTGGGGGCTGACCTCGCCTAGTGTAGCTCTGAATAAAATAGGAGTAGTTTGTCTTGAAGGTGTTTTTGAGTGACCTACAGTGCTTTGTGTCAGGGATATTTTGTTACTAATATGCAGTCTGAAGAACTTGAACTTGGAGTTCTCCTGTCTTGGATGGGAGTTACAAGGTGCTAACCATGTCTCTGCTGTCCAAGTTATACTTGCCATAAACTAGAGGGAGACATAGCTGCATTGTTTTAGACTCTTTTCTCTCACAAGAAGAGAAAAATCTGACATGAAAGCAGTTCTGACAGCCTGGAAGCTCATACTGTTGTTATTAATGGGCTCTTTGGTGACAGCAGCAGAGCTCGGTGTGCCAGATGCACCACAGCCGTACCAGAGGACACAGGTCTTGGCTTGCAAAGGTAACAGAAAGGTACAGCAGAGATTACAGCAACAGGAATAAAACACGGCTTAAGAGCTCAATGGCTCTAGTCTTGTTAGTTTAATTTTTCAGTTTTGTCTTTGGTTTTGGTCTCTACATTAAAAAATGTATGTGGATCCTAATCAGTCTATTCAGTTCCTTATAACAGATCCAGCTAAAAATTTTTTTTTTAAGCCTTCATGTGCAAGATGTGCAAAGTCTAGTGGAAGAGTAAGAAGTTTTCGGTTAATAGCCTAACAAGAGTTAGGAGAGGCTTGCTGTTGTGGTGTCCCTCCAGTGTGTACATTTAAGTGCTGCTGTTGATTTTTTAACTGTCATTTTCCCTCTATACAAAGGGGAATGCCAATGCTTTGTACTCACTACTAACCATGTACAGAGAAACAAAGAAGTCTAGTCATCAGAACAAGTAAAGGCAGTTCCTCTTTACACTATTTGTTCCTTTCTCTTTATTTCCTTTTTTTTTCTCTCCCCTTGCTCTTTGATAAGATGCCCAGTGGGGAATCAAGCATCTGCTGTTTGTAGCCCAGGACAAGGTCAGGATGGGGTGCAGACAGTGCTGTTACTTGTGGTGACTGAATTCCTCAGTTACCTCTTCTAGATCTGCTTTTGAACCATCACTGCGTTAGTTCCTCCAGTGCAGACGAGTTATTAGTGTGAATTGTAGATTGACACCTTGGGGCCAGCTGACCCACCGTGCTTATTTATCTTTGGTAATACTGTCAGCATGGTAAGCTGCTGTTTCTTTTCGCTTTGTGTCCTGTTGGTAGAAGTGGCAGAGACAAACTGGCTGTGTGTTGCTGTGTCCCCACACAGCACCCCCAGCTGACAGCTTGCTCCTGACGCATGGGAGCATTCACATGGAGGAGCTTGTTCTGGTAGCTGCCAGGATAAGCTACCCTGAGATAATCACCTCATTACTTTCGCAAAGTTGGCCAAAACCAGGGGCTGAGCACCCAAAACTCAGTATAGAATGTGTTTATTGTCTGGGAAATGTTGTTGTCTTCACGTTATATTTTGGAAATGGGGGTGCAGAGGGAAATTGTTGGCGTCAACATGACACAAGTGGCTTGCCTAGAGTAGTGCAAAATCTTTGCAACAAAGGGAATTGAACCTGTTTCCCAAGCTTGCACTGGCATGCTGGCACCTCCTTTTATGTTTGTGTGTATTTGTGCAACATATCAGTATTTGGCTTTGCTGTTGCTGAACATCATGTTTAACTTGCTTGAACATGTACTTTTTCTCTGGTTTTAGAAGCCAGTGGGGACAGAGAGATGACTTAAGGCTGGTGATGAAGCACATTTTCTAGGGGATCTTTAGCTTTGGGCTGATTTAATCCAGGCACAACTCACTTTGGATCAATAGAGATTTGAAATGAATAGGTGATGGAACATATCTTCATCAGCCTTTCTCTTTCAGATGGGTACAGTTAACTTCGGTGGCATAGCGGGCAATAGAACCTCACATGCCATCATGGGAACGTTAGGGCTCTTTCAAGTAAAGAAAGGCACTTCTGCAGGCACTGGGAAGGCAGTCCTGATAAAAGTCAGGATTCTTGGTCAGCGTTGGACGCTTGCATCCAGCCTTTAACTAAAGAAGACTTCCGTGGCACTCCAGGCATTGGAGGACTTTTGGGGCTGTGGAACAAAACACTGTAGATGAGCATTGCTCAGTTTTTCATGGGGTGATTCTCTTCTGTGTTCATTTGCATTTAAAATTGGAGTTGAAAATAGGGCTTTTAGAAACTTTTAATTTCTATTTAATTATGAGAATTTAACTTCAGGGTCTCTATCTGATTTGAAAGAATAATTAAAATTAACTATGGCTGGAGTGATTTTTCACAGTTTTTCTGCCTGTCCTTTAGGACTTAAAGTAATAGTAAATTATTTGTGGCTGGGGGTGATCTATATGTAAATTCCATTAAGAATGGAATTTTGTTATAGAGAAATTCAGATTATGAAAATGACATTGCTGCCTTGAACGTCAGTAGCTAATAAATGCATTGGTTGTTACCATTACTTCTCCTAATGTCCTCAATTAAAATGATTTAAAATAGTACAATAGATAAGCAAGATCAATTAATTTTATAAGATGATCAAAGGAATGTAGTTCTGCATTGTAAACGCTCTAAATGTGATAATGGCTTTATCAGGCGGGAAAATAATTTGAAGTAGCTTAAGCCTTATTCATTTTAGCTCAAGGGGCTTTTATTTGTAGCTAATCAAATGGCCTTTTGTGTTTGCGAAGGTAGAATTTTCAGACTGTATGCATTAATTTTACAAAGTAAATTTCAGATATTTTTGAAAGTAGCCAAAAAAAATTCTCAGAGGGCTGTGATTACAGATTCCCATATAATCAAAGAGACTTGATTGTACTGATGCTCCTGCGCAGGAATAAGTTGTTCACATTTACAGTTTTTGAGAATATTATTTGAGATCACGTTGCTGCAATGACACTCATGTTATTAAGCTGTGCAAGGCGTCTCCTGGGACACTGCCTGTAGCCAGTTCAACTTCCACGTGAGAGCATTTTACATCAATGACTAATTTCATGGATGTTCTTGGATGCTTCATGTTAAGTCTGCGGGTTTGGGAATGAAATATCTGGATTGTATGATAAGGATTCATTTATTGATGACGCATCTGAGTGTGGGTTTGGAACCAAGGATAGGGAGTGTCATAGTGGTTAATACAAGGAGAGGCTGACGATCCTGGGAGATTTCCCCTCATTTCTTATTGGGCATCTGCTTGCCGTTAGTCAAATCCTTGTGTCCTTGGTGCCTCATCTTGCCACTTGTAACAACTTCTAATAAAAGAAATGTGCATGAGAGGCAGAATATGCGTGAGAGGCTATTCAACTGATGGAAGGCGCAGAAAAACACTCAAAGATGAAACCAGACAGTGTCCATCTCCTGTGTTTGGTACCCTGGAGTCGTGCCCCACAGACAGCTGTCCCAAAGCCTCTGCTGGACGCGTTTGGGCTGCTCTGCCATCTGCGTAGTGACAGTCCTCAGCACTGTGTTACCTGCCGAGACTTCATCTGCCTAGATAAGTGTGTGATAAAGTGGTCTGAGGGTATTTGTGTGGATTTATTTATAACAAACAAATGAAAAAATAACAGACAGTCACTGGCCTTTCTGGAGTGTAGAAAGAGAGAGGCAAAGCTAGCTGGGAAAGGCATGCATCAGATGGCACACGAAACCCTTTGCATGGGGGCAAAAACAGGATGGAGGGAAACATGGGGTGGAGAAGGAGGGACAGTGGTGTAGGGAAATGAGGATGTATAGAAATATATAGCATAGGTATGTAGAAATAGAGAAAAAAGATATGGAGAAATATACAGTATGTATGGTGTGTATATATATACACACACTATATATGTATGTACACACTAAGCATGCATGTATAGTGTAAGTGCCAGGGCAGAGGGAGGAGAATGGCAGAGCCGGTGCGCAGCAGGAAGGGGAACGAGGAGTGCAGGGTGTGTGAGCCTGCAGGCGGGACCCCAGCAGGAAGGTCTCTGACGGTGGTGGTGGAGAAACAAAAGTGATTGAAATGAAAACTATACTATTTTTGAAAAATAATACTCTTAGATCCGCTTCTGAAGTAAAATAGATATTTAAGAGCTTTATTTGTAAAAGTAGAATACTTACATTCAAGGGAAGCAGAGGCTTTCCCAGAAAAGAGAAGGGTGCTTCCCAGAGTCAGGGACAGAGCAAAGAATAAAATCTGGATCTCAGGGAGGTCAGGACCAGGAGACTGCGAGCAGCTATCATGCCCTGTAGCCCTCTCTTCTACTTCTCCAGTTCCTCTCTAACCTTGGGTTGGTTCTTTGCCCCCACCTCCTTCATGGGCAGCTCTTTCAGCATCTCACTGCTTTGCTGGCTAACAACTGTTTTCTAATTTCTCATTTCCAATTTCCAGGCATTTCTACTTGCTGATTTGTATTTGGTGTTTTCAATTAATTCATTCTTTTTCCTCCCTAGAGCCTCATTTCGCTTACCCCTCCCTCCCCACAGGCATTTACAGATGTTATCCACCCTGCTTTGTTTGGGGAGGCAAAAAAAAACAAACCTTGTTCTTCTGCTCTGGCTTTGGGGTATTTTCTTGATCTTCTGTTTTAGTTTGAGGCCATCTCTTTACAACACAAGTGGACAGATCAGTGCTCAGTGTTGCTGATGGGATTTTGCTGCGCCCTGTGCATCGAGGTCCGTGCTTTGCTCTCTCTGTCAGAGGCAGCTTCATTCACACAGTGCAGAATCGTGTTTGTGCTCTGAGGAACTATCATGCTGTTTTATCTTACACCTTGATGTGGCTGGCAAAAATGCTTATGCAGGCTATGATGCACATTCACAACATAAAAGCTTTTATAAAATTTGGTTTTAATTTTTTTTATCACAGTTAGTGTGTCGATAAGTGCTTTTTAGAATTACCAGAAAAACATAGCTTTGTTATTGGTGCAGTATTTTTCTCTGTAATATCAGACTAATTTTCAAGATTTTTATAGCTTGCAAAGTAATTTTAGGCAGTGGCTAAAGTAGCAGGACCTACATGTTTATGTTGCTCTGGGTGTGCAGTTATCTTTAGTTTATAGTGACATTTTGTTTGTTTGTTTGTTTTTCTTTTTTTCAGGCTGAGGTCTTGCAATATTTCAGCTGAAGCCTCAGCAATGATGAACAAAGTGCAGCAAGCACTTTGTGTCCCTACATGCAACACTCCACTTAAAATACTCTCAATTTTTCCTTGTTTTTCTCTAGTACTGCTTCTTAACAAGTAATTCATGATTTTATTTGTATGATTGTTTCTTTGTTAATATTTTGCAATTGTCTTCAAGTTTATATGCATGCTCTCTATTCCTTTATCTTTGTTGTTATTGAAATCATAGAGCAGAACCAGGACGAAGGCAAAAATCTCCCAGGGATCAAACATGAATCCTGATAACCACTTCATTTTATTTCTAATCAGCTGTATACCAGCCTTCATTATTTTAATCTGAACTGTTTCCTGAAGTTGTGTTGTAAGACATCTTCAGAAGTGACTGCCAAAAGCTATGCTAAAGCCAGAGTAGCTTCATCTCATCCTCCCTACCATCTAAGAAGGCAGAGACTGGTTAAAGAAGAAAATTATTTGTGGGTATATTACTTAAAGGTAAACTTAAATATAGCCTAGCAATTTGTCTCCCAACAGTGGGCAGAAGCAGGTGCTTTCAGAAGAATAGGAAAGAGCAAGGAGCCTCCTGGCTGACATGAGAGCTCTGCACAAGACCTCCTCATTCTTCTAATGGAATGGGAAGTGCCCATCCACCCTCTCTGCCCACAGTTACACCAGACCTCTAGCAAAGGCCCTCATCTCTGTGGTGGTGAGGTGGTTGTTGTTTTTAGCTGAGGATACCAGTGCTACACACAGTACCAGGCAAATTTTGAATTTCCTCTCATTTGCTAGTAGTTCCCTAGTAGTTCTTTGGTTTTCTTTTTTGCCTGCTACTGAGTACTGGCAGAATGCTTGTGTGGATTTAGCTATCGTACCACCGCATTCTCTCTCCTGGGCAGTACTGGTCAGATTAATGACGTAGTGTTTGTTCTTGGGAATCCAAGGCTGCCTGTTTCATAGTGCCCTTGGATGCTTAGAAGGTGGTGGGTGGTGCCATTGTTGTAGCATCACACCCAGACTAACTGATTTACAGTTTCCCAAATCCTTCTTGAATATAAATAGACATTTATTTATCCAGCCAGTACTTAGTGATTTACAAGAAAACCTTCAAAGCACAAAGGAAGAGCTCCAATATGTGGCTGGTCTGTTGAATAAGAGCAGTATCAGGTCCCAAACCTGACACTAAGGCTGTTCTCCATTCTTTCTCAAAATGACAGGGAACCATTTGGTATGCAGGTCAAAGAAGGGGAGAGCAGTTAGGGGGAAAGGGGACTAAAGTATGGGTGTGATGGAGCAGTATGCATTGTGCAGCACAGAAGATGTGTGAGTTATGTGGAATGGACTAACCAGGATTTTGCATTTGCCGTTTGTTGACAGAGAAAGTCTGTTTTTTCCTGTTGTTCGTCAAGGCATTGATTATAACTACATTCCACTTCAGGGTCGTGCACATGCAGACGCACATGGGAAATAGGTGTATCTACAGCTTTAAGCAGATAACATGAAGATACATGGTAAATAAAATGCATTCATGAAAAATGCTTGTTAATACTGGATTGTCATTGTCTTTGCGACCTGCCTGACAAATTATCTTCATAACAGAGCCCAGCCCAGAAAGTATTAAAATTTAGATCAAGAGAAGGAGATGCTAGGTTGAAATTGTTGTTTGCTGTATGTCTTGCATTCAAATTAAGCCCCCTAATGCAATGGCCAAATGAAATAAGCTTGGGTCAGTCTCACAACTCCGGTACGTGTTGGAGCTGAAATACTGCACTTCATCTGCAGTGTAATTCCATTTGTGCTATTACATAATTAAATTGAGACTTGAATCACGCGTTTTAAAAGATTATGTGACCATATGTAGCTTGAACAAGGGCCAACTTTTGAAATAGTGCTCTCTTTATGCCTTCCTATTAGGTTTGTTAAAGTTTTTTTGGCTTTTTTTTTTTTTTTTTAATCAGAGCTGAATGTTGCCAACAGTTAATGAATTGGTATGATCTAAGCCTGGAGAATTTCTTTATATAATTCAAAATCAGCTTTGGGAAAGTAAAGGGGAGAACAAAACCCCAAAACCACTGTGAAGCCCAAAATGTGTAGAGCATGAAATAATGACATCCCCACTCATCTGGGAATGTAAACTAAAACTGCCGAATGTGCTTTTATCAAATCATGTTCTTAATTAGGTTTTAGCGGAATGCTTTATAGTCAAGGTTTTGTTGAATAATTTAATTATGAAGCAATACACCTGATTTTTCAAACTAAGCCAAATTATAATGCATTAAATAATCAGATAGCAGAAGCAACTCATTCTTACATTCAAATGCTTTTGCCGGGGTTTGGGGGAGGAAATTCCCACCCAATAAAACCCTGCCACCCACTTTTCTTACCAGGAACTTCACCTTTCAAGTAGTAGGTTGTAGCATCTGATGCCAGGGAGAGCTCGGTCCGGTGGTGGGGTTACTCTGTGGCTGGGACATACTGCGTTAGGGCAATCTCTTCTTGATGGTGAACATTCCTTAAACTGAGGTTAGTTTTGATAATTCTTGCTGTCCTGAGTTCATGAGGTTTCAGTGCCACCTAATTTGAGCCTGTCCTCTAGCCTGTATATCGCTTGCAACTCAAAACCTAGGCTCCAGCTGAAAGCTGATGCTGCTCCGAGCACGGCTCCTGCAGACGTTTATCAAGGCAAGAATAGAAGTGGCTTTGTTTATAAGGCTTTTTGAGATGCACTCTGTGAGGAACTAGAGCACATCACCCTGCCATAATATGCTAACATAAGTCACCGTTGCCTAGCGAATAAGGTATATTTGCTTTTGTTCTGTTTTGCTGTGGCATTTTTGGCAGAGGATTCTTTCAGTCAGGTGTGCCTGTATTGCCAGGTACGTTCAGCTGGTGCAGCAGTCCACAATGCTCTGAGATAGCCAAGCGTGTGCCCAAAATCTTGGGGTGCAATCAGGATGGAACAGGTGATAGCACAGCTTCTGGAAATGAAGAGCCTTGCTTTGGGTTTCCAGTACTGCTGTGTCCAAGGAGTACCGAGAACATCAGTCCCTTTCATTCTCGCTGTATACGTTACATTACCCTACATGGCTTCATACAATAGCTTCTGATTTGATCCTGAAAAGTTACAAGGTAATAGTTATTTGGGGGAAATGGGCACAACAATGATGTAAACCCCTTTTCCTGTGGTGCTGCTAATTCTTGACCCCATAACAGCACAGCTGCATCACAGTTCTGGAGGTGTCTTTTATAAATTTCTCCCATCCTGCATGTGTATCCTGTAGACATGCAGCAGTCACGTCTTCCCACCTGCCAGGAAGTTATTGTTATGTGCAGAACTGCACTGCTGGTGAGGTGTATATATGTCTAGTTTAAATATTATAATATTCCTTGGAATGAAAATTTAATCCATGAGCAAAATAGTAAAATATATTATATTTTTAATTTCAAGACAAGGGTTGTTACCAGTAATCTGCATGCTGGCTGGCAAGAGGGAAGCTCTTCCTTACTGCCCCTGAGAAATCTCAGGTTTGAACACAGCCTTCGCTGAGCTGTACAAAAGGCACTTCCACATGCTTCATTAACAGCCCTCCTATTGCATTTATGGGACTTGTGTTTATCCCAAATACAGGGATGGCTCTGAAGGTCACAGCACCTGAGCGGCCCAGGTCATGTTTGCCACTAGCTCCCCAGAAGCCCACCAAGGCTAATCCTAGGGTAACAGCCATCCTCTGCCCATGCCCATTGCTCCCTCGCTTGTCACCCTGTTGCTTTGAGAAGCACTGAATAGTGTGAGCATCAGTCTTCAATACTTAGCACAGTCCTGGAATCTGGAGACTATTATTGTTATACTCTATTTTGGCTCAGGTACGTTTTAATGCCCTGGTATTGCTTGGAGAGTATTTTCTCTTTGATTTATTAAAGTTTAGACTTGGAAGAAGGAGTTAAGTAATAACTTCTTTTCCATTTGAGTGAATGTAGAAATACAGAAAGGCCATTAAAAATCATTTCATGTTCTTGGCATTGCCCATCCGTGGATGGCAGTGGGGTGTGCAGAGAAGCAGATCTTATTGTCAGGCTGGGGTTTCCTCCAAGCATCCACTGAAACTTCAGCCTTTTCTATTGATTATATAAGAATGTTTTCATAATTTAATTTCAGTAAATTTAGGTGATTGAATGACTATTACCGCTTGCAGCGTAAGACTCTTTTAGTGTATGTCTTTAAAGTGACTACAGATTTGGATAAGCCATTCTGCACTATGCAGAAGGAATGATATGTTCATGAATAAAACAGGACAGCGTTATCACTGAAAACTGGAGTACATTTGGCGTAGTTATATATTTAATCTTACTAGAGGAGAAGTAAGAAGCCATTATCATTATGGCTGAAATATGTAATTTCCTTTTGCATACAGGTAAAAGGGCTTTTGCTCACAAGTTTTCAGACAAGGGGTACCAGGTAAGCTATTTGCATTCTAGGACTTTACATGGACATCACCAACTGCTTACTGTGCTGCTCCCCAGCCTCTGGGTCCAGCTGGGGCTGCAGGTGCGGCAGAGCAGTGCGTGAGGTCGGGGCTCCCAGCCTCCGCCTGCGTTCAGCTTCTGCGTTTAGTGGAGGAGGCAAAGAATGAGGTGGCTGGACTTCAGTCACTCCCAACTTTTCCTGAAAGGACACATTATGAATAAACCAAAATTCACTGCTATAGAACACGCTATGGATACTGCCTTTTTAATTTATCTTTATCTGTCCTTTCTCTCCTAAGCAGTTTTGATCAAAGAAGTGCTTCTAACTCAAAAAAAAGGTTATTCCTGGAATGTTGTCCTGTCCTCGTTCAGTTGCTGTTTTGTGCAGTGTTTCTGTGTAATCTGGAACATTTGGAGCAAAACAAGTCCAATTACATATTCATTAGTCTTTTTCAAGATTGCTCTTGTGTGCATATGATTGTGTTAAGTATCTTATGAGCTGATGCAGCTGAGTAGTACTCTAGACTGTTCTGAAAGTTGCATAGGTGCATCTTCAACATTTATGCATCACATTAAAAACAGAAAACCACTTCATTTTTTCCAGTCTGTTGTTTGGGCTAGTTAGATTTCAGGGTTTTCTCTAGTCATTATTGGTCTTTAAATACAGTCATCATCATAAACGCCCCTCTGTTTCTGTTTACTCTGCAGAGGTCAAAAGCTGAGGTTGGTTTATGAGCTTATTCTGCCATGTGTCACTATCGGCAGCACAAAAGAACGGCAGGATGGAGAGGCAGCTCTCACCTCTCCATTTATTACTCTTGTCAACTCGGAAAGGATTTTTTACCTTGTGAAAGGCCCATCAGCAATGAATCAGTGAAGTGAAGACGACAGTTGATTTGTGAATTCAGATTATATAAAGTGACTAGGCTTCAGTGGACTGTGTAGATAAAGCAACTGTCATGATAAGGTGGCATGTGCAATTCCACAAAACCAAATTTATTGCACATTTGAGGAAATCATCCTATTTTAAAATGCCATAAATTTGAGATTGAATGTAAGTTATACCCTTGAATTTTGATTTATATTTTGAATATTTTTAATGTGATGCTAAATAGCATAAATTCAATGCTAGGAGTTTATGCATTTCTTTTTTAAGGGTCATTTTGACTTTTCTTCTGAATATGTTATCACATTCCCAATATTTTATTCCAAGCAGAAAAATCATTTTATTCAATATTTAAACTTAATAAACATCGTCAAAGATCAAGCTATGATGCTTAGAATAACACAAGCAAAGTTTATGGAGAAAGGAAGGGGGCCCAATTTTCCTCCCATTATACATGTATACGTATAGGCAGACACACATTAGTAGCAAGTGCTGTGCTTGGTGTTGGTACGTATTTCCGGATCATTAGAGATATAAATGCCTATCGAGTGTGTAATGGAGGAAAGTGAATAAATTCATGGCCTCACAGAGCTCATTCATTTGACCTTTTTGTAGTGTCAGTCCTTAGCCCTCTTCAGGCTTTTTCTTTTTTTTTTGCTTACAAATCCTTCAACACTCCCGCTCTGAACTGCTGGGATTTGGGAGTGGCATCTCACACTCCATCCACATCATGAGACTTTCCAGTGGTGTTGCAAAACTGGGAGGTTTTGGAGAACAGTGTAACAGTGTTTTGTTTGTTTGGGGCGGAATGTGCATACAGAACTGCGGAGGCTGGTGCCACTCAAAGGAGCACAGGTCCTGGCATAAGACGTGAGAATATGTTGTGAATAACCACTCTCTTCTTGGTGGATATACAAAGTACAGTAGAGTATATGTTGGCCATTCTCAAAGCTGCCAAATGCTATCGGATTAGGCGAGGAGTAAGCAGTCTTTTCAAAATGTTTCATGACAGCTTTAAATTAAAAAGAGTTTTCAATTAAGAACATAACACCTGCTGGACTGGATCAGCCTTGGATAGTCTCTGACATTGGTCTGCACCAGATGCTGGCGGGAAGGTTCAAAGAAACCTATAACAGACAGTTATGGAAAAAGTGTCAACTGGGGGATTTTCGGCCTAGACCAATGCAGCCAGCGGTTGGCTTATGCCCTGAAGTATGAGTTTTAGTATCACTTATAAATGTCTTTTTCCTTTCTAGAATAACTGTGGATGTTCTTGTTATTCACATAAATGTCTAAGCTTTTTTGAATCCTGCTAAGCTCTTGGCTTTAATGATATCTTGTGACAATGAGTTCCACATGTAAATATGGGAGTATATAAAAAATACATCTAAGTGTAGATTTGCTGCCCTTAATTACACCAGGCATTTTTTTCAAAAGTTGGAGCTTTCAAAAAACAAAACAAAAAAAAAAAAAACATTCTAAAACCTTCAGAAGGCACACACAGCTACAATAATGACTTTAGTATGTTTCGTTATTTATTTTTCTTCTTGCTTTAAAGTCACAAAACAAGGAAGTTCACAGGGTCTACAGGCCATCTTAAGGCAGACCCTTATCCTCTTACAACACATCTGGGCATATAATGTCACTTCAGAGAGACGCCTCCTCTCACATCCCAGTCCTGCAGAGTTTAGCAGAGAGTTTCTGCCTTCTCTCTGCCTGTTTTGTTGATTATTAAATGTTGGGTTTCAGCTTGGACTTTAGAAAGCAGCGTACTTCAAAGAATTGTTGGTTTGCATAAGCCTCCACATGTTTGGACACTTACCAAACATATGGGTTTCTCTGAATCACCTCTGCCCATAAAATGAGATGGACATCTTGAGCAATCAGATTTTTCTGGCAATATTCTTAATATCAGCAAGTTATAATCTGTAAGTAAATGTGAACAAAGATTAGTTTAAGGGTGGATGTTGTTTACCTGACAGCTTATTTAAAAGAGTTCTTATTTAACTGCTAAATTGGCCTCTTATAAGTTAGGTAAGTCTATATCTGGCAAGGGTACAGCTTGTCATATTTTATTTTTGTATCATTTGAACTCCTTGCTGATGCATGTGAATCTGAAAGCAAGTCCTTTGGAGAGAACTTGTTGGGAGCTATTGCGGCTAGAAATCCCTTCTGGCATGCGCCAGACCAACATTTCCTAAGTATGTTCTGTGCAGAATGGGGTTCTCTGATGTGGTGCAGACTTCTGACCTTTCAAGCAAGTCATTGCTTCTACAGGTTTTCAGACTCCAGATGGCAATAATACCTGGGGTAAAATTCTTGCTCTAGAGTTTAATGGGAAGATTTAAACCAACTTCTAGTTTCTTCTTGGTGCCCATGAAAGCAGTTAGAAACAGACCACAGTGCCCCAGTACAGTACTTTGCAGCTTGTGTCCCTCTCTCTTGTGTGGTATCATCTGCTGGCAGCGATCGGGCGCATCTGCCCCACTCCACTGTACCTGGGATGGATGCTCCTCGCCGGCTCTGTGCTGTGGTAGCAGGGGAGCGCCAGTGCGCGTTGGAACACTGGTCCAGAAACAAGCTGAGAAAGCTTCTAGGGCACTACTAATCTACAGGACTGTGAGTTTTCTGTAAGAGGCAATGACACTATTTAAGTGGAAAGGAAGAATGTGGAATGAGTTGGAAACCCTCATACTAGACCAAAGAGTTTCAGGTTAGCTAAAAATAAGAAATCGTGTGTCAGATTAGTCTGAAATTCATTGCATGAGTTCAGTGGGTCAAAAAGTGTTGTTTATTATGCTTGCTGGGCCGTAATTAGCACTTAAGAGAATATTTATCATTTACAAGATTTTGAAAAGTAAAAAGTACAGAACAGAGATCTTTGCATGAACTGTTGTGAGAAGAATGCTGATATTTACAAAGCAATTCAGCTGTTTTAACTAGTTTTCACCATTTCTGAACTAAATGGTATTTATTAAAAAGGGGAGGGAGAACGTGGAGAAGGCTGGTTCGCTTTGGCAAGGACAGTCCTTAAACACACCCCTAAAATGACGCAAGGTACAAGTCCTGCAAGGAGCACGGTGCCCTTTTGTGTGTGCTCCTTGTGGCAGGTTCTCTTGCTCAGGAACACGACGGCTGCACTGTGCACTGTGTGGAAGGAGCACAGGGATGCTCTTTGCCCTAGATGTTTGCAGCTGGAACATTGCAGCAGCAGCACAGGCAGGCAAGGGAAGTGAACTGTACTGATCAGCCTGGAAAGTAAATTTTCTCTTCCTGTTGGCATTTTGACAAATCAGTTTGCAAAAAATCTTTGCTTCTTCAAACAAAGCATGGTGTTTTTTCTTTCCTTTAAATCTAGCCCCGTACTAGACCTGCTCTTCAGCTGAAATGCAGCCCTGTACTGGAGAGGATAGATAGGATAACAGGCTGGATGTTGCCACAAGAATGTAGGTAAATGAGAAAACACTTGTGCTTCTCTTTTTAGGGGCTGGCAGCTTTGAAAACTAGCTTTCATGTGAATATCAGAAACTTTATTGCCTTGACATGGGTGACCTCATCTACTAGAATGAAGTCATTCATTGAGCCAAGAAAGACAAACCTTCGTTCCAGAGAATTAATCAAGTACATCAAGTGCTCTGCTTACATCTTATCTCCAGCCAGTGAGAGAGCAAGCAGTTAAAAACTTGACAGCCACCAGATAGCCTCCTGTTCTTCATGTTATGCTAACATCAAAAAGGAGCAAAGAGGCTTCCAAAAGCTCAAACTTGCTACTGGATAAGCACAGCTTGACATAATTTCTGACTTGGGGATTACATTGTTTCAAATCAAGGTATTTCTTAGAGAACAAAAACATGGCATTCCAGTGAACTTTAGCTTTTTTTTTAAAAAAAAAAAAAAAAAAAAGGAAAACTATTAACTCTGCCAGATAGGAATGCTGAGCACATAATTGCTCACCCTGCCTTTTCATCCCAAGCTATCGCAGAACCCATAAACATTCCAATTAGGCAGCCAATTAAAATGAGAAAGAGCCCTCCTGAATTATACAGCAGTTGGAGGCTGTTCTGCCTTTCTAGTTGTCAGCCAGTGAAAGGTTTTTATTGCATTTGAACTGAAGGAGGTGAAAGAATTAAGTGAAACAGTGATGTTTGAAAGGCCCATGTGAAGGGGCAGAGCAGTGATAATAGTTCTCAGCACTAGTGACAGGGAGCCATTAGTAAGCTATGAAAAGCTTTGTTATGCTAAGAGGTGGACATTATAAAAGGTAGAAGAAAGCATTTACTTATAAATAAAAAAACCTTTAATTTTGTTATTTTATTATTGTTATGGCAGGGACTGTATAATTTGAAAATCTGCTTATTTCATGAGATGTGCTGCGAGAGGTTATTTTTGAGTTAAGCTAATGCTGGCTGTGCTGCTCCCAGTGTCTGAGTAAATTATTTTCTGACAAAACGTCATCCATTAAGATATCAGACAGTGATGGTGTGGCTATTTAGGACGCAAGAGAGCCAAAGCCAGAGAAGGCAAGGGGAAACGCTGAGTGTTCTGGATGCTGGGTTGACAATGTTGTTTTGCAAAGATGAGTTACAGCATAAAACTTTCCCTTTCTTTCTCTCTATGTGGAAGAGTAGGCTCATTCCACCTTTTTATGAACCGTAAAAGCCACCCTTGCTGTGCTGTTTTATGCCCCTGGTTATGCTGTTCTTGACCTTTGGGTGGTGGCTGGAGCAGTTCCATGCACCCTAAATGACTGGTGAGAATTTACCAGCAAACTTGCCTCTTCTGGGGCATGCCTCACACCAAACCACGGGGAAAGGTCTGTTTTTCCCAAACACCTCCTCAGTGAGGTGGCTGCATTTCAGGCAGCTGGTCTCTTGTCCTGCAGGTGCCGGTGCCTCTGGTGAGGTGTCTGCCCAGCAGCGGGACAGCCCTGGTTGTGCATGGAGCTGAGCTGGGAGCAGAGCATGGGTTGGTTCTTTGTCGGCTGTGTCCGAGCACGACTGCTGACAGAGTTGTATTTCCTGCAGGTAGATGCAAGTTGTTCTGTATTCTTCTGAGCCTGAATACTGCTTGTTCCCTCTTTTCCATATTTTGCCATAGTGGGAGAGGCTCAGTGTCCTCCTGCAGTGATTGCACGTTGCTGTTCCTGCACATGGACCTGCCCCCAGCAGCAGGAGCTGCAGAACTCAGCTGGGAGCACAGCCCAGGGTGGGGGATGCTGGCCTGGTTCAGTAGGTGTTCCTGGAGGGAGAGAAATGGGGCAAGGGCATCAAAGATGGAGGCTGAGCAGGCACTACAGCCATGACCCTATGAAACGTGTACATCCTACAGCTTTTTGACATGC
Source organism: Alectura lathami (assembly GCA_013399715.1). Lineage (NCBI taxonomy): Eukaryota > Metazoa > Chordata > Aves > Galliformes > Megapodiidae > Alectura > Alectura lathami. The sequence continues at coordinate 27,434 of VXAV01004436.1, forward strand.
AGAGTATTTAATTTATTATGATTTTTTTTTTTTCTGGCAGCTGGGGAAGTATGATTTTTTTCCCTATATAGCTTCTGGCTATAAACGTATTTTTTGTTTAACCATTTCTTTCTCAAACCATCTCAGACTCTACACCTGAGCTGCCTTACAAACACTTAGTGGCCGTATTGCAACAGAGGCAGCTGTACACATTCATGTGGATGCAGTGGAGGGTCTGCTGATAGGTGCTTTGCCAGAAATGCATGTTAAGCGGGAGTAATTCTGAGCATTACATGTCCTAAAGCAAATATTCAGCTGTTTTCCCACTTGGATTTGTGCATACACCTCATCAGAGCAGGTTCCATGGAAGCTGGATGACGCTCATGGTACCTGCGGCACAGAAGGTCAGACTAGGTCTAGCAGTCTCTTGTGGCAGGTGCGTCGGCATTTAGGGCATTTGGTTTTCATATTTAAACATGGCAGCATTCATTTCCCTTTTTTTTTCTTTTTGCCAAGTCACCATAAGTAAAACTGTATGTGGCTGGGACAGTGGCTGGGCTTTGCAGAAGTTGTACCTGCTGGGATTTAAGGTAGAATAACAGATTCTGGGCTTTGCAGAAGTTGTACCTGCTGGGATTTAAGGTAGAATAACAGATTGTGACATTGTGTTTGAGTGGTTTCTGAAAGCTCGCTCTTCAGTCGTGGGTCTCGTGTCGTTCATTTCTAGAAATGAATTTCCAGTTTGACCTGTAACTCATGGCAGGCAATAGAAAAGCCTCCCCCATGCCTCAGTGAGGGCGCTGAACTCACAGATCAGCTCTGCAGGGTTCTCTCTCTTCTTTCTGCCAAGGTGCCAGGTGCTGGCAGCACCCGAGGGGCAGCTGTAGGGTCTGTTTGCAGGTCTGCAAGTGCCACCTTTGCTTTGTACTAGCACAAAATGACTTTTAGTTGCCATAAGGCACTCAAGTACAAGCTGACAGCATCTCCTGTGTTTTTTTAAATTAAAAAAAAAAAAAAAAAAGGAGCATTTCTCGAGCAGGTCCAGCCTAAACGGTGTTTTCTAGACAAGGGCTTGCCCAGGTGGCCACCACTGGACACTGCACACATCTGGAGACAAGGGCGTTCCCTAGCCAGAGCATCCTGACCACGCGCAGTTACTTAGAAGAAGTTACTTAGAAGAGACCATGGTAGAAGCTACCCAGATCTGTCATTCTGCTTTGAGATGCTGACAGCTGGGAAACTATATTGTTAGTTTCAGGATGTAAAATAATCCTGATCCAAGAAAAATACTGAGTGCTTTCTTGCTAGGTGTGGTACATGTAGTACAGAAATTAAATTGGTGACTTCCATTATATCTGAAGCTGCAGACAACAGGGCAAGTGTAGCTTGAGCCATATCACTGCGTAATAAATTGTCTTATAATGTTGACGTGAACTTCTGGCACGTTATTAAAAGACTACTTGCGGCGGCATTCAGCTACTCCTGCTCAAAGTGGACAGGAGGGAGAGGAGTTCTACCTCGCAAACTGGCCAAATTGGTAACCTGGAATATAGTTGGGATTTTAAATAAATAAATAAATAAAAAGTCACCATACAATAATTGTGGCAAAGTCAGGAGTTCTGTAAGACTGCTTGGAGATGCCAGTGCCAATGTTCATGACTCTGAGTAGCTTCCACATGAGATTCCCCAGCACATCAGGTGGAAATGAAGGATAAACTATCTGTGTGCCGAAGGATGGTTTCACTGAGCAATTTGCACCACCTTGAGCATGACCTGTACTCAGCCTGAGAGCTGGTGACGTCCTGTTATACAGGGATTACATGGATTCTTTGAAATGTGGGAGGAAATTGTGGTGGGGATTAGAAGATCAGGTATGCACAAAAAAAAAAAAAAAAAAAAAAATGAAAAAATAGTAAAAAAAAAAAAAAAAAAAAAAGAGTGGCTACAAACTCGCTAAGAATGACTTTGCCTAGACAGGGGAACATCAAGAAGACCTGAAGTCAGTCAGGAGATGGTAACCTATATTTTCCATTTCTGTTCACCAGCGCTGCCCCAAGCAAGAAACTACATTCATGGCTGTTCAGCTGGTGATGTTGAACATAGCTGTTCAACTTCCCCAGGGCAAGGGCAGATGTGTTAATTGCAGGCCGCAGTGAGCAAATATTACAGTTATCTTTGTGGTTGTTGCATCTGTCACAGTGTCTGAACTAGAAACACTGCTGGGCAAGGCTGGAATATAAAATTTACAGTAATTCAGTGAATTACTTCCCAGCCATACCAGAGCAGTGAATATCACCTGTACAATTTGCTCTGGAAGATTCATTGCTCTTGGTTTTAATTTTGCTGATCCACTTGTGATTTATATCCATATCTTTGAAACTGTAAGATAACAGAAATGGTGCTATGATGTAGCTATTCTGCTTGCATGTGGTCTTTAAACAGCAAAGTATGTGAAGGATAATTACGTTTTTCTAATTTTCAGACAAAAAATGTTCAAATATACTTTAATAATAAATTGTATCCGTTACAATTTGCCCTTTTTCTGTAACAGGAGAAATTAATTTTTAATGGTAGGAAACATGAAAATTCTTCATTATTTTGACTATTTAGTCCTGCTTGCTGCTTAATCCTGTAAATTTACTGCAGAGATAATGGGAAGAAGGGATGACATCATGCATATGCAGCTGCCTTTTTAAGTGCCAGGGCCAGAGGAACCACTTATAGTAATTAGGAAATCCTTAAACAAGTGTTTGTGAAGTATTGGCTAACCCTCACTGTTTGCTTTTTTTTCTGGCTCCACACTAGAAAGGTTTGACCTTGAATAATTATCTACTTACTGACTTTCTATCCTTTCCATTTACTGGAGCACACAGGCTACTGGTTGATTGCTTCATTGTGGTGTGATATTTTCCGTATTTCAAAATATAAATAAAATAAAAGGCAACACCTCCTCCTTCAAGGAAGAAGGTCACTGTGCTGAGTAGGCTCTGGGGAGTATCTCAGAAGGATCAAAGATAAATTGAGTAATATTTGATTTGCCTTGTATAAAACACTGAAATTGTGTGAACTAACAGTCTTTTCAGTCGCTGTTCTTCAAAGCTTCTTTCCATTTGTTTTCAATCTTTCCATCTTGTAATGATTTAAGAATCTTCCTGTAGTGTATTTAGATATATTTTTACCTTAATTTTCATCACCCACTTTTTAATGCTTCCAATTCTAGACCTAGGCAAAATGGAACAGCTCAAAGGCAATTATAAGCCATTTCTTGAATATTCTGTTCAACTGATTTCTAAAAAACTTCTTCTAAAAAAACTAGAGGGTTAAGTGTTAAATATAGCGTCTTTTGTCTGATCCAGTCAAGTTTCAAACTTGTCATTTACACATTTTAAATTCATCTCCTTATTCAGGCGGCATAGCATTCAGACTTTGGACCACTGGATGCAGAAAACCTTGTTCACTAGTGCAGTGAGCCACTACACCAATTGGCCAGAGTCATTCTTCTCAGAATTACATTAACTCATATAACAGGATACTTTTCTTATCAGAAAGGTTATCATATTTTTATGTGTGATGCAAAAGTATATATGAACTCAGATATAGGAAAATATTCAAACCAAAACCAAAAAAAAAAAAAAATCCAGATGCAAATATCAGTGTAAGAGTATTTCTTTCCAGTGAATTGAATTTGTATTCTCTCTTCACTGTATGCTAATTTTTAGGCTAAAATCTATGGTGATGTCCTTGTAGAAAAGAATTACTATTTTTCTGAGAAGTCTAACTTCAAAATAAACCTCTGCTTTCTTCCTGACTTACTTTAATTGCCACTCTACCTCTTTTACTACTGAATGAATTCATATGGTTGTCATTTTTTTAAATTTTATCTTTTAGCCAAATTAAACTGTGTCATACTTGGTATTTTTAAAGGTCTTTCATCTACTCTATTATATCTAAGAAGCAGCACCACTGTCAAAAAAATCAACTAATTAAGAATGCTGTGCTGAGACATCACCTTAGAGGCAGTGTCTTTTAGGAGCAATTCTGCCAATAGAAGGGTCAAGGAACACGACACCAGCTGCTGTCTACATGCTGGTGCGATCTCACAGCCCTGCACACTTTTCATTTCTGATCTATATCCCATGCAATAACTGAATGTCCTTTGTAAACATTAGTAAGCTTAAAACTCAAGATTTTCTGTTGCTAAATTGTAAGTTCCTACTCCTGGTGCTGAAGCTAAGTTTGTGAGACGTTGTTGTATACACAATTACGTATGACAGGCATGTATTACTGAGGAAATGAAGTGGCATATATACTCTAGGGTTCCTAAAGAGTCTTACAGTAAGTTCTGAAGAGCCACTGCTACGTTTCCTCGTCTAATCAGATTACTCAGTCCAGTGGAAGGTGAGCCTGAATCGTTCTGAATTACACTTTGTCAAATCTCGAGACTGACGGAGTGAATCTGACTTACATATGTAAAATGGATAAACCTATTCTTTATTACTAATGGCAGTCTTTCTCCAGAGATGATTGTAAATTCCACTTACTTGCTCTTAGAACACTTGCAGCACAGCTGAAAATAATTATTAGAACACTAAACTGTTTAAAGTGGAACTCGTTCTGTCTTGAAAAACTTTTTGCCTCATCAAAGAATGAGAAAAACAGGCTTTGACCAAAGCTTACTGAAAGGAAGTCTTTGTAGCGCGACCTGAAACTTGCTAAACTCGGGGCACAGCCCCGCGTGATGTGGGGACTAACTGGTGGGCAAGGAAGGCTGTCCTGCTGCTTGGGGTGGGGAGCTGAGGGGAAATTCTCCAGCATGAACCTGCAGATCTAGGTTTCCACAACCTTTACGTGGCCTTCTAAGAGAAATTTATACCATGTTAAGGTCTCTGTGCTTCTAGATCTTTTGGGACTTTTGTGTGTGCATTTCAGTTTTGAAAATATACCCTGTAGTAGATGATATCTGTTTTTCGTGCTGTTTTTTCTTAAATGGAGTGTGATATATTAGGAACTTGATTTTTATAATTATGTAATGTACGGGTATATTTTTTGCACGAGAGCAACCTTTGCGAACAGTATCCAGCCCTGGATTTTATAAACAGTATAACGCCCATGCACAAAACCCAAGAAAATCATTCTTCTGGCATGCAATAGCTTCACTACAAAGTAAAGATTATTTCAATTAAAACTGAAGTCAGTCTATTTCTGGGTTTAAAATTACTATTTCATAATGTATATCACAATGCATAACAGCTTGGGACAGGAAATGACTAATACTTTATCCAGTTTAATTTATATCAGTGGGAGCTTAACCTTGATGCCTTGGCCATATTTCAACTGGAGTAAACACTCTTATTTATATAAAATCGCTGTGAGATGTTCAACACCACAAGTGTTGAACACCACGAGCCGTTGTCTTAAGCTTCATCCCAAGGGCTGCCTCCAGTACACACCCGGTGCCTCCATGAGACAGTGACTCACGGCCGTGCTGTGTCACTGGCCCCCTTGACGGAGGCAATGTGCTGCTCAGGACCCCTCTCCAAAAACAGCTACAGCCTTATCCTGTGATCTGCTGGCCTTAGGCTTAAGTGAGGAAGAACAGCTTCCTTCCTTAGCCCTCACCCTGTCTTATGGGCTGTGAGCTCCTCTGTCGATGCTGGGCAATGGGGCTCTGTGCTCTGCAGGATGAGTGCCTCCTTCCCTCCCGGGAGAACTTGTGGTACCCTTCCCAGCTGCATGGGAGCAGAGAAACAGAAAAATTGCTGTTTGGACAGTTTTTGGTGCAGATTCAGGGAGTCTGACTCAACACTGGAAAGGATTGACTGTTTGCCAGAATGTTAATGTAAGTAATTGGAAGAGCTCCTAAGTGGCTTTACGTACAAATGTTTTTAACTACTCATTGTAAAGATGTACGGAAAGCCCCCATGCATCACGCATCCCTGGAACTGCTCTGTGCCGGGTATGTCAGCTGTCTGAAAGCTGTGCTCCTCCACAGCCCTGCACGACACCCTCCGGTCCAGCCACGTCCACCTTCACACAGCCCTGTCTTTTAGGGATCAACCCCCTTCTGTGTTTTGTTCCTGTAATAATCATCTGTGATCCTAGCAGAAGCTGCTGGTTAAGTTGCATTTTCACGTGGAAGCCTAAAGCATTTCAAGATTGAACATCCTATGTTTTAATAACTAACCCCAAATCATCTGGCACTAGGCTGCAGGGATGACCTATCCAAGGCGCTTGCCCTTTCCCTGTGCTGACTGTGCTGTTGGTGAGAGCTGCACGCCCATGGGCATTCCTGGTCACCCACCAGGCTGCTGAGCACAGATAGTGCCCTGCAGTGAGGACAAGAGGTGGAGATGCCTTCTGGCCTTGGTGTTTGGTTTTACAATCTATCAGATGAGAGGTTTTTCTCTTTAAAGGGTGATTTTGATCTTATTCTTTTGTATACAATTTGGCATTAGTGAGCAAGTGCCTCTCGCCAGCTTCTCTGCTGTTTGTCCCAAGCCCACGAGCCAGTCCCAGAGGCAGGCCATTCCCCACTGGGTGCCAGCATGCAGGGCATCCCGCTCATATGTTTGTATTCCCAACCCAGAAGTGTTTCACCCATCTGAAAATCTTCATAAATTTCCATAAAATGCACCAGGCAAACCTTGAGAAATTATTGTATTTTTCGTTTGCTTTACCCTGTAAGAAAGAATTTTCCTGCATGTACATGTGGTGTCGTTGATACAATTTACATTGCATCCCTCATATTAATACTCTGATCAATCATTGCTGACAATACAGTGTCTTTGTGTGAGGGGCTGTAGGACAAATGTTTTAGCTTGTGAGAAGAAAATTGTTAGCATTTGAATAGAGAACAGTGCAGGGGAAGGATTAATAGCCTACTTTGATGGATTAGAATGTAGGGAAATTGCTCAATATTAATATGAAAATGTTTGTGAATTGGCTATGTGGTGCTGTCAATGGAAAATGAAGGCCAGTGATTATGTCTCCAAGGCCTTATCAGTTCAGACTTGACTCTCACCAAAGACTTTCACACAAAAGACTGATGAGAGCACTAGAAAATAGCTGAATAAGAGCTGCTACAATGAGTGAGCCATTCAGCCACTAGTGTCACAATGTCAGGTTTTGTGCCCTTTATGTAATATTGTACATCTTTGTATTAACATATCTGAATATGGATTTGTAATAAAAGAGGCAAATGAAACTACCTGCTAGACATTTTTATTTCTATAATTTTTTGCTTATCTCTGAAATATGACTGGAAAATTAACTAGGGTTACTCTTAATAAACAACCGTGCCTACAAGCGAGATTTCCTTGTGAGCAGTAGGTGAAGGGTTTCGAATGTGGCTGTGTATCTATTCGTGTGAGAAAGGACTGTTTGATGGTCCTGGGAGACGGTGCAGAAAAACTTGTTTCTTATTCCCATAGCTTCAAAACAGATCAAACAGACTGTTTCTTCTGTGTCCTTTGCTCTTAATAAGGTTTTAAACAGACCCCAAATGTGGAAGTATGCCTTGTTTATAAATATATTTAACATAATTGGTGTATTTCAAGTAACCCTAGATATTAAATTATACATCCTTTTTTTGTTTTATATTTTCTGCATATTTGGTCTACCTACAGGCTGAGAGGAAGCTATGCATTACTTGGCTGTTGGCACATCTCTCGTGGTGCTGGACCTGTGAAAAACTGGGCAGTATGCTGTTAGTGAACGCTTGGAGGGACTTGCAGCTTGTCGAAATTTTGCTTTGCCTTTTGAATAGATGCACGATGCGCCTTCCACTACCAGAACCAGTGTCTATAGCATTAAAAGTTGATAAATGAAGGAGTATGGTTTTCCCCTGCTGTTTTTGGATATGGCTGTTCCCTTCCTTTATCCCTTTTTTTTGTGACTCAGTGTCCCTTCACCTGAGCTGCTGATGGACATCAGCCTCTGGATTGTAACTTAGGAACTGGCTCCAAAGCAGCTGATGTGGCAGTAGGTGTTTCTGGAAGAGCTGGCTGCACTCACTCGCATCCTTCGCCAGCTGGTTCTGTGGTAAATCCCTTACTAATTACCAGAATAAACTCTACGAGCCTTGATCGTTTCAGTGATGCAGTCGCCATCGCTCACTGTCGGACACATCGCACACCTGCTGGCTGGGAGCGTGTGCCTTGGTTAGCAGACGGCATCCTACTAGCGCCGGTGCTTCTGGTTCATCTGGGCTCATTTCATTTGATGCAGTGGTTTTGATTCGATTTAAGATTGTGTCATGTGTCCCTCAGATATTTGGATCAGTTTTGCTTCACCCTTATAGTTCCAATGTCTCGTTTTCCTGTGGGGTGTGACCCATCCCGTGCAGTCTATTCCAAAGGTAAAAGGATTAAGATCCTCCCTTAGAGTTGCGCTGCAGTGATACAGTAGTGTCACATATCTCCTACATATCTCGTTACTTGTTCTGGTGAAAAAATGCAAAGAAATATGGGAAATGATCTAAAAATTCAGAACAGATCATTGTAACATTTTAACACATTTTTTGAAATTAAAATTAGATAACATCAGCTGTTAAGGAAATGTCAGTATTTCAATTTAAAAGTTACATGACTTCTTTTGTTCCAGAGTGGCAACAGTTTCTTTAAAGCTGAGCTCAGCATTCTGTTAAAGAAAAAGGCATGTGTGCATTTGTGTTAGAGAGAAGCTTTTGGTACAAAAGCTTGTCTTGACTATAGAAGGACTATGTCTTTTGCAAGACCTTAATTATAAATACACAACTTTTTAAGCCTTGGGTTTTGTATGTAATTAGTACTCCAGTTTCCTTTCCTTACTTGTAAATCACAATCTGGTGCAAAGGCACTGTTTGGCACTTGGCTAGTCGTAATGTGCTCTAGTTAGTACTGGATCAATAAATCTTTTACAGCTGGTGCCAAGTCCCTTCAGCAGCTAAAAAGGGAATTTTGTGCACCTTTCAATAAGCCTAAAATAGTGGACTAGTGTGTTAATTACAGTTGTGTGTTCAATGGAGAAAGTATTTAGCATTAGTCGTTGCAAGGATGTATTCTGTTTTTCAAATGTTAGCAACCAACCAGTAGGTGTTCAAATATTTTAAAAAATGAAAGTACCATAATGTTTTCAAATTGAATTTTCACTGAATTCTGTGGAGGTTTCTGAATGATACAGCAAGTTCACTTGCTCGAAGTGTGAGAGCTTGCTTTGGACTACATGTAAGTTACATACATTAAATAAAGTATGATGTACCTTCTCTGAGCCTATTTAATCAGATTATAATATTTAGTAAAAGTATGTGGATCATCTCAGCCATTTCATTGCATAGTCTGCAGTAAACAGGTCTTCAGAAGAAATGGATAAACTTAGTGGGGAGGAACACCAATCTTATTAAATCTGTAGCTGTTGCAAGTTCAGGCTGTGATTCAAAGCAGTGCCAGCATTGTTGTATTTTAATAAATGCATCCCATTACTGTATGTTTTGGCAACTTTACCCACAGTGTTTTTCTTAGGCAATTTTTAAATCTGATATACTGTGTTTGGGTATTATAATTACTTAAGATTCACTTAGAACCTTGTATAAATGATATCACCCATTAATTAAATTATTTCATGTATAATTTTTCAGAGGAAATGACACCTGGTACTTCATTTTCATCTTCCATTTCTCTGTTCCTTTGTCTCCATAGTAGCAATTAGGAAACACATTTTTGAATGTGTTTGATACTGTGTTTGGTAGTGATAAAAATGATTAATGATTCTCTGTGAGTAATCTTCTTAGTATATATAACTAAGAATATTGTTGTGGACAGACACAAGAAAACATTCATTCCTCTGCCTGAGCTTGTGGGCAGCTCACACCAAGCTGGCTGGACATAAACCGATGCTAATCTGGACACCTTATCGCTACTCTAATGTCATGTTATACCTGAACTGCTTTCAGCGCAGGAGAGTGAGCAAAGATTAGAGATCAGTGAATAAACTCAGAGACAATGTGTGTAAATTAGAGAGTAGGTTCACACTGGTGGTTAGGACCAGCCTTGAGGTCTCTTTCAAGCCACCCTTGCCACTTGATGCCTCTCCTGGTACCCACACTGAGATTTTTTGAGTTTGGTTCTTTTTAACAAAGCTAAGGCCTTCTAGGAACTGAACTGCAGATGTCTTTTTCTTCTTCCAAGTTTGCTGTCTCTTTCAGTTATAGACAGGAGGATGGAAGTTGTAAAATGGTTGGCGAGCAGAAATGGCAGATGCAGGATTGTGTGGGTTTAATTCAGACCTGACATCCTACCCAGGAGCTCAGAAAAGCAGCTAGGACCCTGGGGAGGGTTCTGGAGGGTCTCTAGCAGAGGGGTGCAGATCATCATGCCTTGACCACAACTTTGAGTAGGCTAGAAACTATATTGCAAAGCCCCAGTATCTGATGCTTTGTTTGTATGTCACCTCCAGTATCCAGAACGATATTTCCAAACCATTCAGGTACTTGTCTAAGGGCAGACCGAGGGTGGAGGATTTCATGTGTGCAGCAGAACCTCTGCATGACGTGCAAGGAGCAGGCTATTTGCTCCACTAACCTGTGCAGCCTGCAGCATGGCAGCACAGCACAGGTTCCTCCGTTTCTCCAAACACTCTCTGGAACATCATGTGACCAGGTGGATATTAGGGCATTTTGCCAGCTGGTTCAGCACATTGTGGCAAAAGCCAGGCCTCATTTTGCCCTTTCTAGAGAAGAGTGGCAATTCCTAAGATGTTGCTCTATTGCTTTACCAAAACATGGGATGGTTGTACATCCCTTGTTTTTGTGATGTGTGATTTTTCTTGCTCGTTTTGCTGAAGACATCACAGCAAGCATTTGAGTTTTATACCAAAGGACGTGTGTGATTTAAAGTAGGTGTAATGTAGAGCTTAATTTCGAGCTAAGAACAGTTTTTATGGCTAGCTCTTTCAGTGCACTGTGTTTTTCCATTTACAGTGTGACTCTTCAAGAGAGAAGTGATGACCTTAAAAAAAAAATGTAAGGTGATATGTAGATACTGTTTTCCACAGTTAAAGGTCACCTTGACTTTTAATCTCGACTGCCATACTTTTCTTCTCATTAAAATATTTGACAAGAATTCTTTGCATGAATGAACAGCACAGAACACCTTAAGACTACTCAATTTTCACTAAGGATGTTGCATTGTCATAATAAAGAATTGTACTGTCAGCTAAAAATCATGATCTGCTACACGCATTAACAAATAAAACATGTGCTTTTATACAGTTATTTCCTTGAAGAACCCATTTTTTTCTCATAAATGGATTAAGCAGCAGCATTGAATGTTTTCTTAGATTATTTGCTGTTGAATATAAAATGCCTTGCAATAGCACTGAAAAAAATAGATTTTGTTCCAAGCACATTGATTCCAAACAATTGAATATTTTTCATGATTGACTGTAATGATTCATTTCCCATTGTGCAACTCTACCCCTATTTTAGTTCATGTGCACTTGAAAAGTAAAATATTTTTCTGAACATCTGCTGGTCTGATGTCCTTTATGGGAGCTGGCCTAAAAATGTGAGACCATTTTAATATAGAAGCTTTGTTATTCTCTATCCCCCAGATGTCATTCTGAAATAGAACAAACTCAGGTTTAACTGTCATGAAATCTGACATCATAAATTTTATACTACTGAATAATAAGCCAGAATGGAAATCACTATGCATAATGCAAAAAATCTTGTAACTTGACCTTTACCTAAAAGGAATGATTATATGTAAAAAGAGTCTTGTGAATTAAGAATGTAATTCTTTTCACCTTCTGTAGCTTGAGGGTTGCCGTAGGCATTGGATTTTTATTGTTATTTTTATCCCACTTAACTGAACGCAGCTTCCAGCACTCAACTGAGAGGACAGAGAGAAGTGGAACTGGAAGAAAATAGGTCAGAAAGTGATAGGCCAAGTGACTTCCCTTGGAAAGTCGTAAGTAATCACAGGCACACTGGTAAATTTTTAAAACGGTGTATGATTGTCTAGAGATCATTAGTTCATACTGGGAACATAAATAACAAGGTGATACTGAGGACCAAAGACCCAAATCTCAAATTTTCCAAATTGTTGTGAAAAGACCCAGTTACAAAATTTGTTTAGCATCGCTCAAGAAATGCCTTTGTTTGTGAAGTACGTGTTGAAGATGCTCTTTGCCAGCAAGATTCATTACCAAAAAGTCTTTTGTGTTTTAATTAGGCTGGTGTTTAATTGCTATGCATTCAGGGTGCTGAATATGACGTTATTGAAGGGCAATACTAGGAATAGATCTCACTCATTTCTACTGAGATCCGGGGTCAGTTTGTGGAGTGAATGTTTTTACCTAGTTGTTTTTTTTTTTTTTTCCAATTCAGTAGTTTTCTTGGAAAACGCTAACTTTAATTTTACCATAAGTATACTGATAACAATTCAATGAATGTTTGAATATTGGAACCAAGCTGTGAGACTCAGGGAAGCTCATCTCTCAGAACATGCAGAAAATGTGTTTGATATAGTCAGTGGCTTTAGATTCATGATTACAGGAACAACAGAACTTCTCTTGACTATCAGAAATCACAAGAGAAAAAGAAACCTCACTGTTGTTGCATGTTCACACGATGTATCACTTGTATTAGCTCTTGCTGTGTTAGACCATTACTATGTACTTTTCTACCGAATCTGAAATCAAAAAATGACACGTTTATGCAGTTAAATTGAAAGATTAACATCTGAAAATTTGAATAGCCTTCTAAAGTAACAAGAATACAGAATTAACCCATATAAGTCAGGATTGACTCAGATGTAATGCTGATCATTTTCATAAACTTTGCACACATTGACGCATCTTTATATAATTGGCTCCTCATAACTTTCCTTAAAATAATCTTTTATTTCAAGCTGGTATGGCTTTGTTGCTTGTTAAATTAGAAACATATTAGAACATTACTGTTCTGCTGAATATTTTTCACATGTAGTGTGTAGAACAAAACAGAAAAAAAAGAAAATGAAATGTGTAGGGGCACAATTTCTGTTGACACAGAGGAAAGTCAAGTCTAAACCAGTTTTTCAAGAAAATCTCCAGAGGATTTCTGGATATGAATTATATCCACAACAAATACCTGCTACCTACTCATAGCTAGTTAGCGTTTTGTGTCGGTTAGGTGTTTGCAAGGACATTCTTATACCAAAAGCACTCTATTTCTTTTCTTTTTTCAGAGACCTTTGAGTTGCTTCTGATTAAATTATCCCCCAAATTCACATTTGGGAAAAGATTGTTCTTTGAAAATTGCTGCCCCTAATGTAACTAGTTTCTGGGTCTGTTAACTAAAAGAAGTTGAGTGTCTATAAAAGAGTAATATATGTAAAACAGTAGTGTATATATATATATATATTTTTTTTTCCCCCAGGAAAGTTCTTATGCATATATTTAGTCCTCTGCACTTGAGCAGGCCTATTAGCATCTGCTTGTGTGCCTAAAATAGCACTTGTGCTTTTGTGCTTTTTGAATCAAACCTTTCACTCTGTTTCTATAATGTGAACAGTTAGCCACAATTCTTTCCCTTTGGCTGCAAGTTGCAATGCCTGATTTTTAGCATCTGAGCGGAACAGGTAAATGTGCTCATTCAGGGGAGCCCAGTGCACCTCCTGCCCAGCCTGGCAGTGGTTCTTGAGCTGCCACACACAGCACACGCGCTAAAGGAAGTGTGGTACGTCTCGGTCCTGTCAGGTGCTTTCCTTCAGGAACATGTCACCAGATCAAAGCCAAGTATGTACCCTCAAGAAGGTTTTTTCCTGTGAACAGAACACTGTCTCACGTTAAGGAGCACTGTAAGTTAAGTGATGATGACAGAGTTTAGCAGTTCATACCCTCAGAGCAGCCTCCTGAATAAAGGCAAGCTTTGGGACCTTGCCTACTGTAAGTGCCTGATCTTATACCTGTCAAATATCTTGTGCTGAGAATGTCTGCAATTGGCTGTGCCTCACTGCCATTAAGCAAGGCTAAACAAGGAGATGATACATTCTGTGTCTGTGTGAGAAGGTTTAAATCTTCTCACTGCCCAGGAAGCTTATTGAGGCAAAAATGGATTTACTAGCATGTATCAGAGAGGTAAAGCAGATGAACAGCTCTGCACATTCATCTTAGCAGCCACTGATCTTGTGGTTATTGTAGTTTGTTTTTTTTTTTTTTTTGTTTTGTTTTTTTTTTTTTTTTTTTTTTTTTGTTTTGTTTTTTTTTTTTTGGGGGGGGGAAGAGGGGTGGTTTTGTTTTTAATATATATTTATTTAACAAGCGTGTATCTTCACTGATTTACTTTTCCATTGGGCACTGCACTGCTTTCATCTTCACCTGCCAATTTGTCAGGGTCATTCCAAAATTAATGCAAGTTGGTGCTATCACTATCTTGAACAATACTAATGAATTTTCCATTAGCAAGATTACTACCAAAATATTACTGATGCATGTTTTCTACATCACAAGACACTCAGAAGAGAGAGATGTATTCATCACCATGGAAACATGAGGTTCATTTTATGTAGTTTTGATTTTATTACTAAACCAGCCTCAGTCACGGCTGCTGGTTCTGTTGCTTGCATTTTAGCTGAAGGAATTCTGGAGGCAGTCATGGCTGGTTTTAAATCCTGAACCAAATATGACACTCAGCTCTGCTTAATATTACTCCAGTATCCAGAAACAGCATGCTACTTGTTGAGCTCGCTCCTTTCTGAAGCAACTCATTACATGAGAGGATCCACGTATGGCTGATCTATTTCTTGAGTGTTTTGCTGGTTGCATTCTGATAGGATATGTGAAGGTGAAAATATGGACTCTAGCAGTGAAAAATAAGATAATTTCTGCATCATCTGTGGAGCTGAAGCAGTGAGCTGCGTCTTAATAGATGGATTAGAATTTATGTGCACAACCCTGCTGCACTTTTAGCCATTAGCAATGCCATAATGAACCGCTTGTACACATTTTTGCCAAAATCATGGAGGAGGTTAAGTTGCAGTTCATGGCTGGTTTGATCATGGAGAATACAGGAATAATTTTTACCAAAGTCAGATTCTGCTTTTGGGTTTTGTTTGTTTGTTTGTTTTTGGGTTTTGCTTGGTGTTTTGTTTGTTTGCTGCAGATTATCATTGGCAGCAGGTTTAATTTGGTACATGAGGAACACCTCAACAGGAAACTGCACTGAAAGTGGTGGATGGAGGTGTCTGTCTTTGATTTAAGACATTTCAAGTAACAGGAAAATAACATGCTGTAGCTAATAAATTTGAACTTAATAGTGAGAAGTATGGGATTTTTATTTTTTTAACAGAAAAGCCAACTTGCTGTTTATGGTGGTGGAATATGAAGAAACAGAAAAGTAGATATGGGACTTGATAATGACATTCAGTCTCAGTAAATATTTTTCAAAGTATTCAGTCTTTTTTTAAAGTGATCCCTTATTGTAGCTCCTTAAGGCTGAAGGAAAGATTTCCATGCAGCCACAGCTACTTGATGGTTACACTGCTCACTCACTGCTGGCATCAGAAGAATTCAGAATAGGAACCTTAAAGGTGAAAGCCTTCATGCTCTTCTCCCTAATCTTTTAATCCATTCATATTCTTTGACCTCTAGTATTAGACCTTGCTTATTAAATCCACCTGGGCATGGTAGATTGCTTTCCTCCACAGAAGAAAGGAGAAGAGCTATTGATGAAAGTGAAGGTGAAGAGCACTGGTAAAAAAAAAAAAAAAAAAGAGTTGTATATGTGAAACTATAAGTTTCACTGATGACCTGAGACTTCTATTTTGGGGGGTTTGAGGGGTCTCTTCTGCTTGTGAAGTTCTATTTTCATTTTCAAATATTTTGTTTTGTCTGTTTCTTTGCTCTGGCTGTTGATGTAAGCACCAAGGTCTCTTACAGGCTGAATAGTAATTTTTCTCTTTTGGGGTTTTACTGTCTTGGGCTTCCAGGATTATTTCAGGAGATAATTTAATTTCAGCATCAATAAACGGCTGTTCAGAGAGGAGTCCCACCAAGAAGGGTCCATCGTTTGTCAGGTGGAGTTGCCTTGATTACTGGCAATCTTGATTTGATGTGACTAACCAGCTGGAAAAAGCTTTATGCATACAACAGATTTGGAAAAATTCATGGACTAAATGCTGTCTTCGGAAGGGGCTCCGGAGTAGCTTTTTCCCTGGAATGTAGCACTTGAATAATGGAGTTGCACAAGGGCAGACATTACATGGAAATATGTTTGTTATTTTTTGACTTATCTGAAATCATTTAGTCAATAATAAACTGAGACTGTGGCAGATGCATGACCGCTTGTAAATGCTTCCCATTCTGTTGCAGTAACACGAGGTTATGTATCATTTTTTTGGACGCATTTTCTCTGCTAAGACGCCGATAGGTTTTTGAGTGACGCTGCCTTTAAATATTCTTTAAAAGGATCAAATGAAATTCTATACACTGTGTTTAAATGCCTTTTTTCCGCCCCCGAAACTCTCCAGCATTCTTCAGTGTTTGCATGTTCTGTAGAACTGCTTTCTCTCTACCAGGGTAAGGACAAGAGTGAGGTGCCTCCCCTCCAGATGCCTATTCAGTACGGTAGCATTCCCTCATCTTCCTTTGAGTGAGCTGTCAGAGATCTCCCCTTCTGCTTGAGTGATCCCATAGATCTCCTGTACGATGAGTTAATGGCATTGGGATCCCACTCTGCATGTCAGCCATCTTTACACCCTTCAGCGCTTTGGGTTCTACAGCCACGGCAGTGCTTGCTGACCCCTTGCACCAATGCTTGTTTCTTGTGGTAGAAAATCCTTCCTTCCTCTTAGCTATGGACTGTTTCTGGATTGTGTGTGAGACCAACAGCATGAAGTAATGACAACTCTGAAAGCATCAGAGACGAGGAGAGGCAAAATTTAGGTTGCTGGAGGCAGCAGCATTGCTGGCAGGCTCGAACAACAACAGTTTGGCATGCAGGCTCTTCTGTACAGGCAGACGTTTGACTACTGGACAATGTGGCCTCTTGCACGTGGGGTATAATTTCGGGCAGAAAAACAAGAACCCATCCAGTTTCATGTCTTGCTCTTAAAGGATGAGAGGCGTGCAATTTCCCATCAGCGTTTTTATGATGAGTGGTAGAAATAGCTAGTAAGCTAAAGCTTGAACAGACGGTGATATGGATCATATAATTGCTTGATGTCAGAATATTGCTTACCTCATACATCTGTGAAGTGACACACAAGATTTCTAGGAAATGAAAAGCATATAAATAAACAAATTAAAAAAGCAAGGATACAGCTGCCTCTCCAAACAGAGGGAGCAAATCTACATAAAAAAGGGCTTTTCTGCTTGTTTAGACAACACCACTTAACCCTGAACAAATATTTAGATACATTATTTTCAGTGGTACTTTTTTTTTTAATGAATGAGGCTATTTGCATCACTCTTTTACTGAAACTCGGGATTCCTTTCCATGGTAATTTCCCCTTGTGACGTGGGCAAGGTGTTTTTTTCCCAGACACCAGTGGCATACCAGTGCTTGTTGTTAGAAGGTCCCTTTCCCTAGACTTTCCAGGACACATTTGTATATAGCCTCCTTTGGAAAGTGCAGTGCCAATAAATCTAATCTGTATTTCTTTTGATAAACAGGAGGCATAACCCTACACTTCTTCGCGTTTTGCACTTGGCCGGTAATCTGCAGTGCACTTCTCCTACCCTCACCCCTCCCTCTTGCAACTGTCGGGTTATATTTAAATGCCAAAAAAACAGAATTAGTTTTGCACATCAACACTGACTTACACGGCTATTTGAAGTTAAAGCTCTTTGCCAGTTTCCATTTTCTTCACAGTGTTCCCTTCCGCTTCTGGTTTGAAGAAGAAGAAAAAAAAAAGTTATTTAACAGAACTTGATCTGTTTGAAACTGAAAAGTCCAAGCTGTCCTTCCTGTGCTACCACAGACAGAATGAGAAATGAAGGCTGAAGGGCTAGGCCGATTTCAGGAAAAAACGCCCAGAAAGGTCAGGAAGAAATGGGAGCCTTTTCATTTTGTGCTCCCTGGGTGATATTCAATAACTCTTTTGGTCTTTATACTGTAGGACATAGGCTCATTTGCTCAATTTGGGGTGACAGCAGCATGTTTTGTCAGAACATAGCTGGAGTTTTAAATGAGGACGGCATTCTGAGGCAGTAGGAAACATCCTTTATCTTAGCAACAGGAGGGCATGGAAATGCGAGGTTTTTTGGCAGCAGTAGTATAAATCTAGTGTTTTTGAGGGGCTGACCCGGACCGTGTGGCAGGAATGCTCAGCTTTCCTTTGACGGTGTGATTTCCTGCTTCACGTTTGAGAACTTGTCTGGAATGGATACTGAAGAAAGCCTACATCAATTACTTGAAAGGAAATCAGCCCTGTCTCTGAATGCTTGGCAGCAGGAATATTCATTGTTAAGGGGTTTATAAATATATATATATGTATACACGCATGCAAACGCAGGAAAAAAGACCTAAAAACTCTTTTTCACTGTCAAGTTTCAGTTGTTACTGTGATGTCCATTACCACTCATGCTTAAGGTTCTGACAGTGTGTGAATCTTGCAAGGGTTTTACCTTTTCTTAAAAAAAAATAAAAATAAAAAATTGGTCTTCAGCATAAGAATACAGGATCTTAGTCAGGAAAGCTTCTTTTCAGTTTTTTTTTTTTTTTTAATTCAAAAAAAAAAGTTTTTGGTATGTCAGAAATAAATAGAAATCTGTTCTCAACTAAGAGTGTTTAAATTTATGTTTTTCCCAGTTCACTCAGGTCAAGTATATTCTAATTTATTTCCCCTTGAATTTTTCCGTCTTTCAAGTATCTGCCATGAATGTAAGCGTCTTCAGATAGTTTAGAAAATATAAAAATGATGAAGTGATATCTTTTTGGAAAGCTGCTGCTGTGTAGTAACTCTTAAGCAGCTGTTACATCTTCTGTGTCAATAATCCTTAAATTAAAGAGTCATTAAGCACTCAGTTACATGATAGATCGTAGTGGCTCAGTGTAAACCTATTGTGTAAATCTGCAGTGAGAGGCCTTTTGTTTGCATAAAGCATAATTCTGATCCAGAGGAGTGCCTAAATACTTATGTGTACCATGTTGTCTTATGCCTCTGAATGACTCATTAGAAGTTATATAAAAACAATTGTTGGAGACATTTCTCCTTCTTATTTCTTTCTAATTCAGAAAAAAAAAAAAAAAAAAAAAAAAAAANTTTTTTTTAAAAATTTTTGCACCTTTTTTTTTTTTTTTTTTTTTTTTTTTAATAGTACTTAGCACAAGGGACCTGGTTGTAATACTTAGCTGATTGTATTGCCATGTAAATTGAATATTCTGCATCGTAGAAAGAAGTAATGTGACTGAAATCACCCTGCGAGGAGGGCAGTGCTGATACAGGATGGTCTTCTGGAAAACCACATTTATGGTGATGGCACCCTCTTCCTCCCGGCTGCCCATGTGCTCTGAGCCCCATGCTGAAGGAGCTTGCAGCCATGGGGACAGGGCAGGGTGTGGGGGATGATGCAGATGTGCTGCAAGGGCTGCGCGGGGCGGCCCAGGCAGCCTGAACTGCGCCCGGCCCCAGCCTGCCACATGGAGCAGCCTCCTTTCCATGGCCTTCCTTCTGCTCCCTCCTCTCGCACGTATTTCAAAACTGTCCCAGACCACGTATGCCTTGGAGGGAGATTAATTTCCAATCTAACACCCACAGAGAAATTCATGTCCAAAGTATGTTCTTCTGGTGCCAAAAGAAGAACAATAAATGGCTGGGAAGAAGTGCAAATATGCTTCCAGACTAGACAAAACCCACCTCCTGTCCTCCCCCGAGCAAAACCACATTGCCATTGCTCTGCTCGGTTCCTGCAGGTTTTAGGGAGGGAAAATGTCAAAATGGAGCAGGCCGTGCGGCGGGGTGGAGGCTGCTGCCAGAGCTTTTGTCAGTGGCCTGAGGACGCTCTGCAGAGGGAGGTGTCGGTTCCTGACGCAGACCAGCGAGGTGTGCGTTGCTGACTCCCAGGCCATGGTGGACTGGAAGGAAAATCAGCGGAAGACTGGGCAGAAGCATGGTAGAGCGTCTGCGTCCTCGCCTGCCTCTCTGCAGGGTCCCCTCAGCCCTTGGCTTGCTTTCTTGGATCTTCCCATCTTACTGCACCCATGGGTGACTGTTTTTGAGACTTTTTTTCTTTTTTTAGTGGAAAAGGGAAACTTTTTCTGTTTTACAGGGAGGCTTTTAACCTTTTTTTTTTTTTCACCCCCTCAATGTTGCTCTAGACCAGCATCTGCTTTAAGTTAGTTTTTGACCTAGTAAAAAAAAAAAATCATTCATTACATGGACAAATTGCTGATATCCAAATGTTTGATTAATTGGCTGAAAGCAAACCTTTTCTTCAAAATGCTGCAGTTTTTCTTTAAAATGAACACTACAAAGTGTGAGTGGACTTGAGTGATCAGAATGTGGTTTAGGCAAACAAAGTTTTCATACTCTTTATTGATATATTTGTCACATGCAGAAAATAGTTTACGGACTCCCTCTGTAATCATAGCTTATATTTCTATGAGTTCTGTGTTGTGTAAGATCTCTAAAGCAACCACTTTTCTTGCTCTCTGAAGCTCTCTGCATTAGACACTTAATTTCCACTTTGTTTTTCCATCAGAGTGGCTGTGACTATTTGAAAAGCATGAAATCTCTAAATTATACAATCCAAGTATTCTGCTTTCAGCCCCCCCCCGCCCCCCTCCTGTGCAGGGAAACTCTCTGAATACACAAAATTAGAAAAACATACACAGAATAGTTGTTTAAAATTCACAGCTGTCAACATCAAGTGTTTTGTGTAACAGAAGGAATGTAAGAAACATTGAGTTAACAAAATAGCTGCAGATGGATTGGCTCTCCGTGACTTCTCCCTGGTCATTGTCTGCAGTCTGTTTTTCAGGGATTCATTTGCATCGAAGTACAAAGGTCCTCTGTTGGAGCCCCTGCTCAGCATCTCCCTAGGTTTTGCCTTTAAAGGGGCCTTCCTTGCCACACTGTCCAAGTTCCCTTTGCGGCTCTCTTTAGGAGCCAGCAGAAGTCTGGTATTCACGTAACGTGCAGCCAAAGTGGGGTTTTCCTTTAGAATAAAGCTGGTGGGAGCTGCAGACACAGGGGCTCTTCCCATAAGACGTTATTCAAAGAAAAGCTATATTTGGGCAACAGTGGGTGTTGGTAAGAATAAAGTTATTAGGGTGTATTCAGACCGCCAGCTTTTTCTTTGTGCCGTATGACGTGTCAGAAATGGCATCGGCAAACATCAAGTATCAGAATATGTAATTTTGTATGCTAATTATAGCCTGAGTTTTCCCACCAACTCAGAGGAAATGCATTATTTATCATTTATTCTGCTTCAGAAGTAACAAAGCACCTTTAAAAACAAACAACTGCATAAATCTGACTACAGATGTCCCTGAGAATCTGATCTATTATAACTAAACTATTAGTGGAAGTATCAACTGTATTTTGTCTTATGGCAAAATATTATGCTCTAATAATAATTAATTATGGTTCATTTTTGTTCTTCCTGCGTGTTTCAGTTATATTCTCTGGTATGTGTAGCAAGGGTGGTTCTGCAAGGGGTAAACCTAGGAGCTGGAGTTACCTTAACCTTAGCAGGGTGGAATCATTACAGAAACTTAGCTCTGCTTTTCACTTTGTTTTGCAGACTCCGGCTTATACTACAATAGCCGACGGTGTCAGCATTTCCACAGGGCTGTTTTCAGAGATTTACACCTTATTGTAGGCTGAAACTTGGCAAACAGGATTGTATGCCTGAAGGGATTTACTGTTTAACATGTCTGAATATTAACATGATTAAGCAAAAATTGGATGAGTTTATTAACCATAACTTGATTAAAGGGTGATTAGTCATTTTTCTGGTTGAGAAGAACAGCTTTCTGCATTTGGTGCAACAGAAAAGAGTTTCTGCTGCTCAGCTTTGTTTTGTTTGGGGTAAGTTTAGTTTCTGGAAATGTATCCTGCATGCAGCAAGCAAAGCGCAAGCTCAGAGTAGAACCAGGCACATATTCTTCATGCATGTTTCACCCCACCCAAATGAAATCAAATATTTTCCATATTTTTAAGCTGTAAGATTTGCCTAGTGTAGATAATTTTTTAAAAAATGGAAGAGTATTTGTGTGAGCAAAGTATTTCCTCAGCTTTTAGATGTTTATGTAAATGCATATGAACATCCACAGTGGTGACTTTTAAAATGGCAGCATTGCAGCTAGCTTGAGGAACAGCACAGGCTGCTGGCTTCAGCTCTGCCCCAGGAATGGTTGGCACGAATTACTTTGTCCTTACAGCTCGTTACAGTACTGGCTAGTAAGAAGAACGTAGTATAGTTCTTACATAAGAATTGTTTTAATTGATGGAAAGATTCATTCTGTGTTAATCATATTTTATTTTAGAACAGCAAAAGGTGTTTGAGGACTCCGTGGTTCCTACTCCACTGACATTAATGGATGGTTTGCCGACTATTAGCTTGAATGGCACCAAACTTGTGCATCCTGTGCTAGGAAATGGAGATTAATAAAGATCTTTAAAGCCATATCACACCAAAATGAGTAAATACAAAACTTGGAAGGCATTTATTCCCTTAAAATATGAAGCAAAAAAATTCCAGTTAAAGCGTAGTGAAACCATTATTACAGTAGTAAAAAACAGCCTAGTTTAAAATCCCAATTTCAAGAAATAAACAATGAAGTAGTTTAATAAAAGTAACCACTGAAAAAGACCCTATATTGATAAATTTTTATCATTACATGTGCCATTGAATTTTAATTAGAATTTAGTTATCTTACATAGTAATTAACCCAAATGAGAACTCTACACAAACTGCTTTAGAAAAGGAGTGTTCATATATGCTAATGACTGCTACGCGTGATTAAACATTGAGAAAATAAACTCCAAACGTATGCTAATAAATGGCAAAATTTACTACGTAGGATTAATATCTGACAGAGGAATAGAAGGATGTTTCAGAGCATGTGTGTGTTGTGTAAGTCATAGATTCTCTTTGAAAACTTAGGGCTCTGTCCTGCAAACGGCTTCACTGCGGTCATGTCCTTCATGTGAGCAGTTCCGCTGAAATAATGGCACTACCTATAAGAGCACGTCATTACTGTATGTTTGGAAAGCTCAGCTCCTAAGAAATTACTTCACCTTGGAAAATATGAATTTGTCTTTTTTCCCCCTGCTGAAATATTGCATGTAGTACTTACTCAGATACTATGTATAGTTCAACCCAAAAGATCTGGGGCCTTATTCCTGAATCTGTGGTACATTTCAGATGGATTTTAGGAAATGTAAACTAATTTATTACATCCTGGCTTATTATTATTGGTTGCACTGTCAGGTCATGATTAATTAAACAGGAATTATTCAGCCATGCCAGTCCAGAGCTGCTATCAGGCCTCACCCCCCCACCCATCCTTTTTTTTTTTTTTTTTTTTTCTTTGCTGCAAGCTTTCAGTAGGGGTACACAAATCTGACAAGAGGGGTAATAGTTGTCCCCACAAATGTCTACTCAATTCTTGCTCAGAGAGAACCAAGCTCTAGTCTTTTCCAGGACAGAAAAAAAAGTTGCTGTGTAGTTCTCTCATGTATTTCCTTCAAGAAACAGCTTGATGAAGTGAGGATGAAATGTCGGTTTTCTGATGCATGTTGGACAAGAAAACTTAATCAGTGCATGGTACTTGTTTTGGCTATGCTTCAGAAAGTGTCACATGTGATGTCACCTGTAAATAGCAGAGAACTTTGACATCAGCTCTGTGTGAGGCTGTTTAAATAAGAGCCTCATTTATAGAATCCCGCTGCCTGTAAAATGGCTCTAATGGTGTTATCCCCATGCCTGAGGGGAAAGCTAAATAATGAAACCCCAAAGAGTCTCTAACTGGGAAGAAGGAGCACAGGAGGAAGGAGGAGAGAAGAGAAAGCTGATCTCTGGCAGTATAACCTTATCTTGTGTTCTGATTTTATAGGAGTGCGTAGTTAGTAGGACAGCATAAAGCTGTAGTTTGTGATACAAGGCATATGAGACTGTTAAAGAAATACTGCTGCTGCTTCAGACTAAGCGTATGACTCTTTGCTGCTGGACATCTTCAGCATTCTGAAAGCAATGGAAATGTTTGATCTTGCTTTGTTAATTGTTTGTAATGAGATTCTTGTACACTCTGAGGAGAGCACATTATGCAATGCTGAGGCCTTGCGTGCATCTCTGGTACACGTGTCTATCCCTGTAAAGTGAATGTACACAGGTGTGGTTATTGTCATTTGACTTGATTCGGAAAACTTCGTACTCTATTTCAAATTTCCACTTACAAATCTGGAGAGCATGAAATCCCCTAATATATGTTTGCTCTGGGATATTCCATTGTGCAGTTGTGACTTTAGCTTCTCTGAACAGGACTTGTATGAGATGGGCCAGAGATGATTTTAAATGTTCCTTATTAAATCTATCCATTCGGTGCAATGGAATCTTTTATTTCAGCTGCAGCTTGTATTCAAACATCCATTGCCTGTGCTCTGACCACATCATAAAGCCGTGCTAATCAGTGGTGCTGCAGGTGGTACCCTACCAGCGTCTTCATCGCATTGGCTGTTGGTGACCCTTCAGGTTTGGTGATCTGGAATGCATAGTGATATCCACAGGTCATTGTTACTATTGAAAATAAAAGAAGGGTTTTCCCAAAATAGTCCGTGAGCAAGCACACAGTAGAAGCATTTATACATCCTGCTGTTATTTGAGCACTCTGATGTTAGCTACCAGACAGAACACGCTTCTCCTCACCAAGATGATCGCTGTGGCTCTGGAGTAAGAACCACCAATACTGAGTTAGCCTGATGTCATAACTGTTCACTCCACTCAATTTCCCTGCAAGTGGGTGTTGCTGATTCAGCAGCAGGTTTGCTGTCACATTGTGGCATTTCTGAGGGCTGTTTTGGAAAAGGAGCCCAGCAGGAGCTGCAGCTGCTACCTGCAGTGTGTCAGGGCTTCCTGCGATCTTTTGGTGAGGCTGAGGGAAGGGTAGCAGCGGGCAGTTTGCTGGAGGTGTGCCTGCGTAAGCTTAGAGCTAGCTGCCATGTGCTCCCTGCGGACCTGAGGAACGCAGGCTGCTCGTCATGCAGCTGTCGCTGCTGTGAGGGTTGCCTTTCGCAAGAAAATGAATCTTGTATTTTCTGCCTGCTCCATGCCTCAGGTAGAAGCTGCTTCTTGCAAATTTTGGTAAGCTCCCTGAGATTTCTGGCCCCACAGACATGAAGCGTTAGTAAGATGAACTAAATGTCTGTTTGTGGTGGATGTGGCCAGCCAGCTGCTCTGAGTCAGCTCTGTCCCTGCCCAGTGCCAGCTGAGGGCAAGGTGCTCGTGGAGCGGCACGCTGCCTCCTGCTTGCTCCAGTGAAGGTTTTCCTCCTGCCAGCTGCATGCTGAGGGAGATGATGATCAGCTGCTCGCTTCCATTCCTTTCTTGGTCGTCTTGCAGGTCTTTCCTGTTATGTAGGTTGGAGTATTTTCCTCTTCTGTGCTCTTCGTTGTTAGGGAGCAGGTCAGTACTTGCAAATGCAAAAGCTGCCTTTGGACTATTAGCTGACCCACAGTGATAGGAAGCAGTGCGTCGTTTGGGGGTGCACCCTTGTGGCTGTGATGAGGAGAAGTGCACTTAGCAGAGGGGCTGGCATAGGTCTATGGAAATTCTACCCACATTTCTATTGTTCTTAGCAAAATTTCTGTCTGACTTTGTCACTGGTTTCTGACAAAGACTTAAAGACTGACATCAGATTTCTGAATGTGTCAAACACCAGTTGTCAAAGATAAACTTTTGTGTTGTTGTGGAGTAGATCTGGCTGCCATCTGTGTGTTGATTCACCTAGAATTAGATCTCTTCAATTTTAATTTATCGATATGCCAAAGATGTATTAATTTGCCTCAGTTTCCTCCATCGTGAAGGCAAAAGATCTACTGGTGTAAAACCATAGTAGCCAATTACCTCAAGCTGCATGCCCTGTAAGCAATGTAATGCAAGTGCGTACTTGCCAAATAGTTTCTAACTGACAGCTTACAAGCATCAGATCAAGTAACGACAATGTTATACTGTATGTTGCCTACAAATGTAAATATATCAAGTATCTTTATTTGTGTTGTCTGAAGTGAAAAGTAGCCCAACACCATCTTCTTTGGATATTATTGTCTGAACATTTTGGGTAAAGCTATAATAATATTTATTTTTGTTTTATGTGATGAACAACAGTCTTAGAACTAATTCTGGTGAATTAAGAGTTGTATTTCTGGGGAGCTAAGTACCACTGTTTGACTGCTGTTGTAAAACTTTATTAGGCAATACATCTGACCTCAAATTGGAAATTTGTGTTGGAACGAGTTTAGGAAATCATTATAGCTCTGTTGTTAATTTTATATCTGTCTAATAAAACACAGCAGGCAATACATGGCATGCACTAATGCAGCTGATGCTAGCTGCTAGACATACTTTTAACTACCTCATACAGGCACAGGGTAGGAGGAAAGTGAATATAACTTAGTAATACAGATTACTTTTTCTTCTTTTTTCTAGAAAATTGTTTTTCTATAGTCTGTGGATACTTGTTGGAGGGAATGCAGCTACAGAAGTAGAAAATACATTATCCAAAGTGAGAGGAAAACTTGAAGGCTGAATATGATTAAAATAAGAGTGCTGGAGAAGCCCCATGCCAAAACATAGAATGAATTAGTGCATCATATTGCAGGCCTGAACACGCAGGTTTCTCACCTAGCTATATCATGTGGAGAGGGAACTAGTGCAGTTACCGGATGAGAGATGAATATCAGCATTCAAGAATATTGGAGGGGGGTAGAAAGAAATTGAGAAACTGCAGTTTTATGAATCAGATCTCGGTAGTAAGCAAGTTTTTATTTTTTATTTTTTAAAAAAAGGGAAAAAAAAAAACATAATTTAAGGTTTTGAATGTAATGCAGACTAGGCTGGCATCAGTGGTAGACAGTGCTAAATTAACCTGTTTGGTGTTTTTGGTAAGGTCCTGTTGGGCAGTGAACTATGATTGCCATATGTTCAATGACTGCTGGTTATGGGTTGCTTATCCTCAGCCATGTCTTCTTCACTTCTTGTCTGGATTACTGTTGCTTTCATTTTAAAAGCTTTCTGGCACCTCGTAGCTTGTGTGTTGGGTGTCTGCCATATTGATCACAAGAAGGAAAATTTGCATTCACATATTCATAGTTTGCTGCCTGCTTTCTTTGCATTAATACTTTTTGCATGCTCAGCACTTCTAAATACCAAAGCCATCTTCATTCGTTCAGTTCTTAGTTCAGTCATTCATTCCTGCAGGCATAGGAGTGAAACTCAAAGTATACCAAGCACTAGCTGTGCTGGGTACAAGCTTGGTAGAACTTGGGTCCATTTGAAATCACTGATTTTTGCCAAGATAAATGAATGCATAAGCATGGTTATAGAAGAAACATAGACTGTTCTCACATTGCCCCTTCTGGGGTCAGTTAGCAGTGTTAAAAGGGCTTGTTTAATTTATGTTACTTATTAGGAGGCTTTCTTGTCCTTGTTGCTATTTAGAAAACGGAGACATGAACACTGAATTAAAATTAAGAGTGTTGGAAAGAATGCTCCACAAAAATTTCAGCTCCTTTTAAAACTTTGACCCATTTGTTTTTTATTTGTTCATTCAATTCTATTTATAAAAAGCTTGGTCTTTACACAAAGGAAAAAAAGGAGGAAGGGGAAGCGTACATTGACATACTAAGTGAAAAACCTCAAGAAAAATTACAGTAAATTAAAATTTATTTCCCAAGGGATAGAACATATTTCAGTGGCATGAAGGAAGAAACTAATAGACTTTCTATGAACAGCCATTTTTATTTAAAGACTAAGCTTTCAGGCAAATATAATTCTGCAGCCTCCTGAGGAAAGCCCTTCTCTTCTTCTTAGGATAATACCAATTAAAAAATGAACAATTAAAAGCACTGAAAGTTTGTCAATGTACATTTTCTATGGATCTGTGCTCGCAAGTTATATGGCATGCAGTGCATCTGTGCTTCCTGTCTGCAGACAGCAATTAGTTAACGCTGCCAAGCCTAAGTGAATTGTGTCTGCTAAGCTGAAGCACTTGCTAACAAATCAAACCTTTTGGGAGTATTTTACCATTTTGAAAAGAAGCAATTTGACATTTTGGTTTCTTTTCACCTCACCTATTGCTTTCTCCCCAAGCACCTGTTTTGGAGGGGCTGAAGGGCTTTTTGTTTGCTTTAGCTCCAGGAGTGGTACCAGTGGTCTCACACAGCGTGCTCGCTCTAAGGGGTGCAGGAGCGCAGCCCAGACGGCATGTGTGCAAGCAGGCAAGTGGAGAGAAGGATGCAAGTCCTTAGAACGGTTTTGCTGCTGAAGATGATGTAGGATCAAATAATACCCTAAGGAAAGGCAGGGTGTGCAGGGAGAATGAATCACAGACTGGGTAGAAATTCTTTTTTCAGCCATTGTAATTTGCCCCAACTCATATTCTACTAACTCACACTTCTGCATAGGTGGTGTCTGTCCTTAGCTCTGTTCAGCACAGACAGGTGGATGCCTTGTCCCTTTTAGCCTCTCTTCTGCTCTACAGATTATAATTACTTTTGTCCCCTCTTTTTTTTTTTTTTTGTTTTTTCAAGTTGATAACAAGATAGATACTAGATGAGCAGTCCTTGCTGTACTCTAAGCTCCATCTCTGTTGTATTTCTTGGACCTCATAAAGGGTTTTCTGCTTGAAATTTTGTCCCCTTTTTACACAGTATAGTTTGTTTTCATAAAGGATGCTACTTCTTCCTTTAAATTTGGTCACTCTTACTACCATTCTTATCTGACATCACCTCCTTGATTAAAAGCCATCCTACTTTCTAAAAGGAGTTCTGAACCCATGAAATCTAAAAAAAAAACCCTCAAAAACCAACCCCATCCCACGTTTTATTTTCCAATGGAATAGCTAACAAGCTGTAATGCTCTGGAGATGCCTCCTGGCTGTTAATGGTGTGCAGTAGGTTATGCAAGTTCATATTCTTCATTGTACGAAACTAGATTCTTATTTGAATACTACTGAAAATAGTGACCTCATGATCTACTTCACAGTTCTGTTATTGATCCTCCTTGTTATATATTCCTTTAAATGTACTTAGGTATATTTTTTCTAACTTGAAGAAATGTGACTATGTGTACTATGAGGGAGTTTCATTAACAGACAGTTACAGGAAATTTACCTCTGTGTTTAATTTTTATGCTTTAATTGCTTCAGTTTTAAAGGCAGGGCTACTTGATCTGATTTATGATGGCAGTGTGGAGTTGTGAAGAGAAAAATAAATTTTTATTCATTCTAACCACATGGTTCTCAAGGCCTTGAAAATTTTAGTTGCATTAAACATGGAAGGTACCATCATTTTTCATAGATCTCCTTGAAAATCCATTTCTTGCATACAAAAAAAAACACAATTTCACAATGTTACATGTTAGAAAGTTGAATGAAAATACTGCGTAGCTAATCTTGACAGTTCGAACTTGGAGAGAAGCCAATGCCCCCGAACAATGCACAGCCAGTGCATTTGTAACATGATACAGAAATCAATACACATGACCAGATTTTCTACTCCACCATGCTCGTTTTGCAGACTCGTCAGAGGTCTGGCTGGGAGCATTCCCCACGTCAAAGAGACTTTCTGATGGCCCAAAGCTGGTGAAGGTGGCAGAGCTGCCTCATGTGCCAGCTGCCTTACCCGCTCACAGCGTATGAGGGGGACCCTCAGAAACGTGCTGGGGCGATGAAGGGTTGAGAGGGTGCCTTGGTCTCCCACTGCCCTTGGTCTCCTGTCTATGCCTATGCTTTGCTACAGAGGCATTGCTAAAAGCAGAAATTACAATGTGTGTCTGATAGCTTTAACTTCTGAAGAAATAACGAATGCTATGTATGCATTCTTTAACAGGAGCAGAAATGCCTGTAAGCCGTGACTGCACCTGCTCATGCGATGCTGAGATGGTGCCCTGCAGCCAGCTCAGGTAGGGACAGACCAGTCCATTCCTGGCCTAGTGGGGCTCCACTGTAGCAGCTGTGGGTTGCAGCACAGAGGAGCTTGCCTTGGTTCTGCTCTCAGCAGGTAGTAGCTCACCTGCAACCTTGTCCTGATGCGGTACACTGCTTTTGGTTCCAGAAGAGGAAATTGTGCCTTGTTTAATTGGAAACATATCCTAAGGGAAAGAGGGGAAATAGGAGGATTCACTGATAGCTCGATTTCTTCAGAAAGCTTTCTGTGGCTGTTACTAGCATTCCTCCCTGTTGAGAATAACCTGTTTGGATTTTTGCTTCCATATTACTTTTCAAACATACCCCTTTCTGGCAGTGAAATCTGATGAGTTCTCTGAACCCACCCAGCAAGAAGACCAGGGTGTTAGATAGCTGTTGTGCGTCCATGGACAATGTCATGTTGTGTGACTTTGCACAGCATAGCATTTGCTGTGCTCGTGTGGGTCAAGGGCTCATGCTCAGCAAATCTGGTGTGGGCTCTGACAAACCTTTCAGACTGACCAGCGTTGGCAAGTGAGAAGCTTCTCTGTGCTGCTGGCAACCCTCCCTGCTAACACACTGCTTAAACTTATTGGGAAAGGTTCTTCTGTTAAAGCTGGAACTTTTTGTGAAAGAGGCAGAATTTTTACAGAAGGACAAAGAGTTTGGGAAAAATTCTCTTGCAGAGTTTAGCTCTGCTTTTTTTGTTTGCTTGTCTAGACAGGCAGGGTACTTTGCTTTGGACTGTGCAGTTTTGATGGATTTTAATCCCCAAGCTATTTTTGATTCCTGGTCACATTTATGACATATACAGTCTTAGCTTTTTTTTCCTTCTTCAAGATGCATGCGTCTGTATACTTGAATGGGTGTAGGAAAGATAAATGGCTAAGGGAAAAGGAAATTAGTCTGAATGTTCTTAGAGCAGGAGCAAGGAGACTCTATAAAGGCAGACTCTGTGTGAGAGAGATAAAAACTAAATGAAAATTAAGGCTCAAGAAGAGGCCTGGCTGATAGGGGGAAAGGAAGTCCAAATATGTTCAGATAATACCCAAAAGATGAAATGTAAAAAATGCTCCATTAAATCCCATTTCCCTCTTACTTTGATATTTTAATTTCCCATTTCACTTCCTTTTATAATTTCCTTCTACCATTCCAATGATACTCACTCTCTAGTGAAAACGTACTGTTGCAAATCATTTTCCCAAAGACCTTTAGCTGGGTAGTATTCAGTGTCTGCCCGTTTAGATTTCGATACCTATCAGAACACAGAGCTGACAGAAAGGTTCTGACACTTTGTGAGTTTGTGGCTGGAAGTTCTGATCTGGACAGGCAAGAACAGTGAACGGTGTCTGTTCTTCAGAAATATAATGGCAAAAATGGGATATGCAAAATAAACATTTGACTTACAACATGATGTGAAGCTCAAGTATCCCTATGAACAGCTTTAGTTGTTTAATTATTTTCATTTTGTTGCTAGTTTCTTATATTTAATGATAATTCATCCGCTTAGATTTATGCTACTGCAGGCCACTGTCCAGCAAAGCACTTAAGCACTCGATTAACTTTAAGCACATAAGTAGTCCCATCACTGGATTGGGGCCATAATAAATGTAGAGAATGATTCAAGAGAGATTGATTGCTTTTTTTTTTTTTTTTTGCTTTTTTGTTGTTAAGTGTCAACACCACAGTTTATTTAGCTGCCTTTTGCACACTAATCTTATTAGTAAAACTGGCAAGATGAAGAGGATATTAAACAAAATCTATGTTTGCACATCTGTTACAGTCTGCACTGTATTCCCCTGGAATACAACAACTCTGTGGTGCAGTGACTGGATTTTCATGCATCCAAGTCACTTAAGATTGCATTAAAACACATTTAATAAATTACTGGGTTAGTTTTGAATGATCGGTTGGAAGTAGGAGCTAACTACAGTTCAAAATGTAAAGAACATTTTGTAGGATTTTCTGCAGTTTTTCTTCATCAATCAAAGCACATTTGTTTACCAAGCAACATGTAGGGAGTGTTAATTTTACGGCTGTTCTGCTGTGTCCAGGACGAAGCCATCTGTCCCCGAAGGCAGCCGGGGCAAGCAGCCTGTCTGTCACGTTGGCGTGCTCTGGCTGATGGGGACAATGGATGTCATCAAAGTTGGGCTGCTTTGTTTTCTTATTACCACATCGGTTCTGTCCCTCTACTTTTTGCCTGTCTCTTTCAGTTACACACTTTTACTGTGACGAATCTAGAGATCAATAAAAAATATTTTATTTCTACATGGAGACTTCAGTGCTCTTAGTGAAGAAAACTTTGTGGAAAACAAGGAAGTAAAAGATGGAAGCAAAACAGAAGAAAAAAGCCAGCTCTATTCCCTTAAAAATAAACAGAAATGTCCCCAAGAAAAAAAAAAAAATCTCTAATTTTGTCATTTACTAATTTGATATACAGTTTTCTGGTACTATTAGAGTAGTTCTGTTAGCTCAGAATTCACTCATGAACAAAACAAAACCAGTATCTCTAGTTCCTGAATATTAACATTTTTGGCAGCGATTTTCTTTTCCAGTTTGCTAAGATTAGAATACAGAGCTTTAGTAGATAGGTGCTGTTGTATTTGGGTTTGACAGTCGATCTGCTTGTAGCTCTGGTACAACAGTTACAGCTCTCGGACCTGTGTGATACAAGCAGGTGACTGCCAACGTTTCTCGACTGTCTGGAAGATGATTTGATAGAAAATGCTGAGTTCTTGCAAAGTCATTTCTCAGGTCTTCTGATTTTTTTTATTATTATTATTTTTATTTATTTTTTTTTTTTTAATTGAGTGCTTTGATCTTTGTTCTGCAGTTGTGGAAAACATTGTCTGCAACCTGTAGGCGTTCTCTGCACTTTTTAGGTAATTGTTTTGTGCGTCTGAAAACAAGATGCAAATTTCCCCAGAGCTGTCTACAAAGAGTCTTCTCTCCTGCCTGGCCTTTTTTGTAGAAAGTCAAACAATGTTATTTTTACCCACTTCTAAAAATTGATTCTGAGCATATCTTTTTACATGCCTGCTTGCCTTCCCCACTCCCAAATGTCACCAGCTTCCTGCCTGCAGTACAACATTCATCCTGTCTGGCACGTGGGGCTGAGCCAGAGGGACGAGAACAGCTTGAGACAGAAAGCAGCATCCCAAAGCTGGAAGCTCCTGTCCCTACGGTGGGCCAGGAGTGTCAGGTACTGATTAGCTTCTTACACAGTGATTTACATGCTGGTGGGCGCAGCCTTGTACTTGTACACGAGCAGTTCACTCTACGTTTTAAAATTGACAGCCCGGGTGTTAGCAGCAGGATAGGTGCAGGGAAGCAGGGAAACACGGAGGTGGTCAGCTCAAGGAGAGCTCTGTGCTATGATAACTCTTATCGCAGCTAGCTAATTTTAAAAAGTGCCAACATCCCCATGCTAGACAATGCAATCAGAGAGTGTTGAAATACCGTAAACTCTGTTGGTTGCTTCTCCTTACATGTGGACTTCAGAGAAGAGTAGGTTCTCAGCCTTCTCAAGTACCATTTTACCCTTTTATAAGCTGCTCCCAACAGCCTAGTACATTTATATAGCTTTCTTGTTTGTGAGAATGTGTTTGAATCCTTTTTTGAATGTTTTGAATCAGAACATCTCATTGCTTTTACACTCAAGTTTCATTGTATTGCCTTTTCATTTTTTGAAGATGTTGGATCCTTTTCAACAATATTCTCACCTGGCAAAGCTAAATTTCAACTTGAATTTGATGTGAAAAATGCTTGAATAAGGAGTATCATGAAGACTCAGTTTCCGTCCTTCTATGTCATTAGTAGTTATTAACTTGATGTCCAAAAGTGCTGAGCACCTAGAGCTCTTAGGAGAGATTAGCACAGGAACTGCTGATACTAAATTCCTCCTCTGGGGAGTATACAACACCTCAGAGCCATCAATGGGGCTGGGTGGAAGGAAGGCCATTTCCACACTGTGCTCCTTTTCCAAACTCCTCCATGGCACCAAGGAGATACAAGGACTGTCAATAGACCAGTTGTGATTTCTTGCATATTTGGGAAATCTTCAAGGGGACTATTACTCAGACAGCGTGACTCTGGTACTACTGATGGAACTGCTTGCTTTGTGTACACAGTTTGGAGCGAGGTGATTCCTCATCTGGTATTCATGGTACATAATAGCAGAGTATGATTTTGGTGAGTTTGGTTATGTCTGCTCGTTTAGCAATATGAAATATGAATGCCTGATGTCACATTATCCCAGAATATAGGAAATCCAATGTTGTGTACACTTCACATTTGCTATTGGTACATTTCTTTGTTAAATATAAATCTTAAAACTATTGGGTTTGGATGATTAATGTTGGCCATTGCTGCTCATGGCCTATAGCCTGCAAAAAAGTCCATAATCCTTCCCTGTTGACTTGATGGTACAACAAGGCTGGTGATACTGGTGGAATGCTGACCCTAGTGAAATAAATGGCCAAAATCAGTCTGGCTTCATTTAGATCATGAAATTCACCTTTAATTTAGCAGTGGCAGATGTTTAATGTATAGTATGGACTAGTTAAAGTAGAAAAAAACATCTAATTTTACTTCATTCAACTTCCAAATTCTTTGCTCAATTTCCCTGTCTTTTTGTTGCTTGCTGCCATTATATATTTTGCTAGCAATAAATTGACCTGTAAATAACTGAATTAAGTTCATTTCCAAATGATTTTAATATAACTTTCATTAGAAATGAAATTTCCAGCAGGTTTTCATGATGTAAAATATCTTCATGAAAATAAGCATAAACATATGTACTCGTATGTCTCTGCGCACATATATGCATAGATGTATATAATGAATCTAGAGATTAGTTTTGCTTCTTTGCAATGAATGTCACAATATATTCAAGATGCAGTAATGTATTGCTTTTCTTATTGCTTTAAAAAGCCTTGAATTCTTGTAGAATATGGTTTAGTGGGTCAAACATCCCCTTTCCTCTCATTTATCAGCCTTTTGATCTTGTGTCAGTTCTAAATGTTGGCATGCTTAGGCCAGAGCAGTGTGCTGCAAGATCACAAAAAGGCATAGTTATATCTTTAAAAACTTATGGGCATCCTGGTGCTGCATCCCAGCGTAGCTTAGCAGATGTGGTATTGAGTTCCCCCAAGTCTTCACTACCCCTTTGTCCATTATTTTTTTTATAGTTTTGTTCTGCATTCCTTCCACTCAACCTCAAGTAGATGGGAGCCTGTTAGTTTATTACTTACATATGTCTGCACCCTTTTACCTCAGCAGGGAAAGACAAAATATTGAGGAGGACTGTAGGTTTGGGATGGTCAACTAATCCTTCCCCACCTTGAACTAATCGCCAGGCTGATGTGTTATTGTGCTGAGCTCTGTTCTTCAGTGCATTGCCAGTGGGGTTTCAATTTGTAGAAGCATAAACAGATACTAAAGTAAAAAGAATGGTGCGGTGATTTGTTAGCGGAGTTCAGATCAAATTATCACAGTGGTCCCCTGCTGACAGTCCTAACAATTACCTCCTTTTTCTTGGTCTTTCAAATGTTTTCTGTTTCACTTACATCTTGGTAAATAGTGTGCTTCTCACTGTGTTTTATTTATTTACCTAAGAAAGGGAAAGAAATGGAACCCTTGACTTTCATTCAGATGTCTGAATTCCTATATGTTTTGTCCTAACTTAGATGCATTAAGAAGTTTTTGTTTTCTTTAAAAGAAAAAAACTCAGCAAGGTAACTAAAAGTGGTTTCAGCTTCCTAATGAGTACCTGCTTTTATAAAATTTTCTAACACTTCTACAGTTTTGATCATGACAGCACAGATCTTGTTGGAACGGGAAAACTTTTAAGAGTACCTACTAAATAGGAAATGAGTAGAAATTTGAATGCATTAAGCCAGTATTAAGACTTTAAAGCATTTGAGTCCTATTTTGAAGGCAAATTGGGTGTATGTCAGTAGATATTATTCTCCTTTTGTGGAATATAGTCAGATGATGTTCTCTACAAGTTGTCTAGAATTAACTTCAACATTTGTTTCCACTCTTTTTCTTCCTTTTCTGTTTTCAACTCTTGACTTTCACTCTTGCAGTTACATTTGTCTGCTTCTTGCAGTTCTAGAGGGACTGATTTATCATCATTTGCAAACATATCTGTCTCAAAATCTGAGCTTTGATCAGCTTGTATTTTATAACTTACATCTGTTCTATGTTTAACCTTTTGTAATGCTGTTTCTCAAAAATATTATCTAGTATAACAAGAGAATCATTTAACTCTAAGCATTCCGTTAAACCCAAAGGGGGGAAAAAAAAAAAAAAAGAAAGAAAGAAAGAAAATCTTACATACCTTTCTGTTTTGTTGCATTTTTCTTAGTTTCATTTTTTCATTAAATCTATAAATCTGTCACAAACTTTTTCCTGTGATTGCCACTGAACTATGAACTCCATCTTCCTGTTCTCTCTCTACCTTTTGTTCTGTGATTACAGCTACACAGCATCACCACCAGAAAAATCCCTGCTCTGGCCCATTTGCTGCTGCAGAGTCGAGCTCTGAATTCCTAAAAGATAAATGTAGGGATTCAAAATACTCCCACATACTCCCACTGTAGAAAGCTTTTCAGATTTGAACAAACCTTACCGAACTAAAAGCTGTATCCGGGGCTAACTGACTGATGTTAATCCGTCTGCAAAAGTAAGTCCTTGAAGTGAAACAGACAGATAGTAGGTTTGGTGAAGCATTGAGATAGATCTGTGCATTCTGTTGCTACCTAATCTGTCTTCGAGAAAGGAGATTTCACTTAAAAGGACTGACTCTGTCTTGGGCCAGACTGATGTATGCTGGGACAAGAGAGATGTGTGAACAAGACTGTTAGATTTCTGTTTATAACCTGTGTCCTGGCGTATAAATAAATGAACCTTGCCTAGCACCAATCAGGCTGTTGACATCAGAAATGTAGCCGTCATGCAGGGGCCATCAGAAAGCTAACACTGCCAAATGCTGTTGGTGCTGGAGGGCTCCATGGCTTGTTTGCTGCACTGATGTGCCTATACCAGTAGGCTGAGAATAGCCTCAGCTGTTCTCCAGCTTCTAAGAAGCTTTTGAAATCCTCAGCTAAGCCAGTCCATAGCCACAGGTAGTAGCTGCACAGACTGCTTGATCCTGACTGCATCAGTGTCTAGATGAACCCGGACAGAGGACCCATCAGAGAAGAAATATCCACAAAAAATCAAAGCGGTTACAACTCACAAGTCTTTCCAATGCAGTAGAGCCTTTTAATACAAATGGAAGTTTTATTGGCACTGGGGCTGAACTCAGTCTTGGCATAAGTGGATTCAGGGGGAGCAATACTTGCTTGTAACAGAGTGAGTTTTGGCTTCAGGAGTAGAGAGAACTGAGGGGATATAAATTTTGAGCCTGCAGCGACATTACAAAGGACAGAAGGATAACCAGCAGTTATGGCAGCAGTTTCTTCAAAAAGATTATGAGCTATGGAAAAAGATAGTCATTGTTGCTGCAAGTAGCTTAGAAAACTTGGTGCAGGTATGTTGAGTGTATAGAATGGATTAATGCCGGCAGATACACCTGGATAGTGACTAATTTGGAACGGTGAGCCAAAAAGTGACCTTTCACGTAGAAAGTAGCATACAGTAAAATGAATGTATTTGGAGTATGTTTAGATGAAAGATAAAAGTGGGAGAACAGTCATAACATGAGCAGTTAATGAATGATATGTGATCATAGATCTAGACTAGAAGAGTAACACTCATTACTCTTTGCCACTTTAGATGCTTCTCAAGAAAGGTATACAGCATGGTCCCTGTTTATGAGCAGGGAAATCAAATGGCAAACCCAAGAACAGAATTTACTTTTCCTAGATCCCTCCCAATATTGTAATTACAAGACCAGAAGGATAGCAGTTGACTATTCTACACACAGATTTCCCTAGTAAAAGTCTACATTGTAGATAGTCATCCCGTTTCTTTTTTCCTGGGATCTTGCAAGATTTCATTCTGCAAGATTTAGTCTCTGAAACCATCCACTGTTGCCAAACCATTAAAATTCATACAGGTAATTTTTTTCATTGAGTTTCTGTTTGCTTTTGTAATATTCTCTTTAAGATGTAAATGTTGAGGTAATTTATTATAGACAGAACAGAATCATGCTGTTTTCCATTCTCAAATTGTTATCTAATAGTGTTGAACATTTTGCCTTCTCCCTAGTATGTTAGTTTGGCTAATTAATCTTTTGTTTTTGGTGTGCATCAGCTACAGGCAGACCAGAAATGCATGTTCCTCTACAACCACCACCTCTGACTTCTGGCTTTCATATCGATTTTTATTTTGGTAGTATACCTGCATATGCAACGTGTTCCTTGAAGACAATATGGAAGTAGTGCTAAAAATTACAGAATATATTTTTTACTCAAAGGACTTCACAAAATGTTAATCTTTGAAAAATGCAGAAGCCCATTAAAGATAAAGAATATAAACAAGTGTAAAGCACTTCTTAAAGTCTTTGACAGAGGTCGCAGGTGTAGGGAGGTCAAAGTGATATCTTGTTCTTCTAAATATTTCAACAGATAGACAGACTTTTGATTGCAGTATCTATTAAAAAATTGCTTTGAACCTTCCACCAATGCAGACCACTTGTGCTTTCTGAAACCAACAAAGGTTTGGTCAGCAGATAAGAATTTCTGACCATGGAAGGGCAGCTGCTTTCCTTTCATCTTTCCTCTGGTGTGTACATGAAATGTTTGCTTAGCCTGGCCCTGCTATCATGAGGACTTTTTTTTTCCTTAATCCTCCCTCTAATTTGAATCCTACACCCTGTCTGCAAATAACACATGAAGAAAATTTAGATTTCAGCAGTGCAGGCTCAATCCTGCTGGATGCTGAGCATCGCAGCCGTGGTTCAGCACAATACTTAGCCTTATCTGACTATGCATGTGCTTATCTGTGAGCCCAAACTTAAGCATATGATTAAATGCTCTGATTGATTAGGACTAATGATCCTCACTGAAGTACTGAGCCCTGTGAGGGAAGTTTGTTGTACAGGCAATTTTGTTTTTGTTTTTCTTCCATTGTTATGTACCACCAGAGGAGGTAATTAAGGAAGTGTTTGTTTTAAGAGCACCAGAGCAATTTCTGTCAATTTTTTAATCTGATTCTTGAAAATCCACTTGTGACTGGTCCTGTGTTTGTTAGTCTTTTATTACATACTTTTCTTCAAAAGCAAACATGATCTCTAGAAATTGTGCCAAAAATACCCAGGTATGTCTTTTCCTTCTCAAGAAGCTTAATCTATGTGAAATGTTAATGAGAAAAATATTAAGACAAAATGTCTAAAATTGCTTCCTAGAAAGGTTCAATCTATATGTAAATGTAGAGTTGCATGCAAGAGGCAGGCCAGGCTAACAGTGTCCTGAAGGAAAGATGCTGTTTGTGTAGACCGGGATCATTATAAATGTATGCGTTCAGATGCTGCCTACTTTGACATCGTATGGTTTCCTAATGAGAAAAAATTGTGTGTTGTTTTCAGTTCTTTCTCTCTGCATCTCTTCCACTCACCTCTCTTCTTTTTAGCCAGGTATGTCTGGAGGAGTGAGTAGTATGATGAAAACTGGAAGAAAGTTGTATTTGGAGGTTGCTGACTTTTGTGTGAGTTCTGGAGAGGGTGAATGTAAGGCAGTAACAGGTCAGCTAATGATTTATGAGATTGGGGCTTCCATAGATGTTTAATAAGGATCTCTCGTCCTCATGCTACATTGTTTGAAACAGCATGGGAAGCAAACCTCGAAGAATGTATTTGGACATGTAGAAGGCTGTCATCCCTGGGATGTTTGCAAGAGTGTCCTTCACCAACAAGCGTTCCCAGACAGACTCTAGGCAGGGAACTGTGAAGTTCTTCTGTCTGTGTCTTGGAATAAGACAGTGTAGGTGCTTTAAGCAGTGGTTTCTGAACACTCAGTTCAGTAGCATCAGAGCAGGAGACAGTAATTAAGGGTAACAACTCCTCCCATTTTACCTATGAGGAGAGAAAATTCTTCTGGATGAATTTGTTATGAGCAAAATGTATTGCTGCCCTGTCTGTGTCATCCTAACCACCACAGTAAACCTTTTGCGGGACTTTGCAGGGAAAGGAATGGAGAGAGCTTGAAGACATGTGAGGACAAGGCAGCAATCAACCTACATTTTCTGAGGGCTGAGGGGATCTTTTTTCCCTAGCAGGATTCCATTAAGTTTTTGTAGCATTAAACTGCAAGTATTTTAGGCTACTGAACCCTGGAAGAGGAGCCATGTGCTTTCATGATGCTCAAACTTTGATCCTAAGTTGCTGTAAAGCTCCAGTTCAGCAAAATGCTTAAGTGTGTGCTTGATTTTAAATACATGAATACTTACAGTGACAGAATGGTCAGGAGCAGTATGAAGTCTGCTTTGCCTCACAACTAAGCCACTATGCAACTTATGAGTATGGTGTATTATCAGTCTAGCATACCTATTTCTATGCAAACCTGCCATGGAAATGCATTCCCTAGAGTTGGTGGGATTTAAGTACAAACTTAATTTAGGAAGAGCAGGGGAAGAGTGCATATGCTTTATTTATATATGCAGTTTATCTTCTGGTGGCCTAAATAACTTCTTGCATCCTGATTTGAATTCTTAGGCTGTTTAAATATTTTTCCCTGCAAGACCTAGGGTTTTTCTGGAAACACTGTGTTGTTTCTTTCATAAAGCCATTATACTGTGCCTTTCAGATTTTTTTTTTTTTTTAACATCTCTGCATTTAATGAATAAAGGCTGAGGTCTTCTTTCTTCATCTTTTATTGATTGAGGACTTTTTCTGCATCTTGTGTATAACGGGTTTTTTGCTCTAATGTCTGATATCTGGAAGTCTATATGTGGTTATTTTCCAGATTTTTGTAAACAATGAAATCTGAGCTAGTTGTTTCAATGTTGAAAATTTGTATTATTTGAAGACAAATCACTAGCTCAGAGTTCAGAAGGAATGAAGGTCATACTGCACAGAGAACCGTATTCTGTCTGCTGGTGGATCTGACATTTGAGGATTACAACATCTGTGATACACAAGCATGGAGTTCTTCACAGGGGTAAATTTCAAACAACAGTCTTGATCTGGTACTAGTGGAATCAACGAGCTTTGTAAAGGACTTCAGGCTATGCAGAATCATTAACAAGTGAAAAGTGTAAATGAGGAAACCCAAATATTTCAGAATGAAGTCTCCACAGAATAACAGTATTTCACTGATCTTTTTTTTTTTTGTCTTCGTAATTCTCTGGTACCATTAAGCTTTTTCTTTAGCAGAGATAAAAGCTCTGGCATGGCTATCTTTGCTTATTTTCCTTAACGCTGAGTTTTTTTCATATGAGAATAAATATTTTTCACTTAGATGTATCAGTGATTATACAGTATGGCTACTATTTGACATGTGAGGGGATTTTTCTGTTCTAGTGTGAGCAGCAACTCTAAACCCTTGCAGTCTGATTTTCTTCATTATACAGGGCACAGAACCTGGGGAGGGTCACAGGAGGACCCCATAACAGCTCTGTGTACACAGAATCAAAATACCAAGGGGAAAAATTATAGTCAACAGGATTAATCAACAGCATGTTGAGAAAATGCTGTTTTGATCATTTTACACACGGTCATATCAGCAGGTCTGTAGTTCCCATGATAGAAAACCTCTAGAAAATGATTGGATGTGCATTCTGCCTCTCACATGTTTGTAGCATTTTTATCAATCCTGTCCACATGGTGGAACATGGTCTATGTTAATAATGATGGGAAAACGTGAAATGCTGCTGTCACTTCATTGAACTTGTTGCGTTTACTCACCAAGTCATGCATGTGCTCACCAAGTGTTAGCATCTGAAATGAGTTTAATTTCTATGATCAAAAAACAGCATTTTGTTACTTTTGCAACATTTTAGTTGCTGAGATGCGTTTTGATTATGCTGATCAAAGAGTGACTGAGCACTGGAAGCTAATATCAGCCATGATTCTGTCTGATGCATTTTGTCCTAAGTCATGTCTAACTCTTTGTCATGATTAAACATTCATTTGCACCAACTAGGTGCCCGACAGTCTTACATCATAAAGCATTTTATTTGGTGCAAATTAGGATTCAGTATGCTCCTCTGTGGGGGATTTTCCCACTAATGACGTATGCAAATAGCACTCATTCAGTCTAATATTAAGGGGAAAGGTACAGAAGCATGCAGATCTCCTAATGAATCTATGTAATACCTCAGATGAAAGGAAAACAATGTGTTTTTCAGATGTTAATTTTGTTATCTGCACATACTGTGTTCCCTCAACTCCTTCAAAGTTGAGATACACAGAATCAGATTTATAGAGCCTTTATGTTCACAAAGACTGTTTGTCAAAGAAGTACCCATGCATGCACAGTTTCTGCAACAATATGGAATCCCTTACTTCCGTGAAGAAAAGGAAGAAATACAGCCATATTATTCAAATGCGAACCCTAAGAATTTAGGCCATTCTTTGTGTGTGTAAAACTGTTTCCCTGCCCTTTCTGTAGCACCATAACACATCTAACAAAGCCTGATAGCTTCTGTCACTTTATTACACTTGTATTTTTACAGCAATATGCTGTAAAATGTACTTTTCTTTAAGTCAACAGCCTTTGTCATCTACTCTGCCGTGTTTTGTATTTATTTAATAATGTGTAGTTGTTTGATGTTGAGTGCCAAGGTAAAAATATTTGTCTTAGCATTTTATGAATGAGGAGTTTTGTTAATTTTCTTTAGCCTTTCGTTTCTGAAGGCCTTTCTTCAGTTTTATTTCCTTTGGGCTTAACAGAGAAGTGGGATTTGAGCAGGACTCTGCGCACTTGTAATTATGATCATGAGGTGAAATATTTCTCTGTTTGTAGAGGCTCTTGGCCTGCTCCTGTCTGTGCTTTGAAAAGTCTCATCTAAAGTAGTTCTAATGTAGCAGACCCTCATGGTTTTGGCAGGTTGGTTTAGAACAGTTCAGACACTAGCAAAAAGCTCTTCACCTAGAGGAGGTGGTCAGGCACTGGAACAGGCTCCCCAGGCAAGCTGTCACAGCACCAGGCCTGTGGGTGCTCCAGAACCCTTTGGACGATGCTTGCAGGTACGTGTTGGGACTTGTAGGCTGCCCTGGTCAGAAGTTGGAAGTTATGGTCCTCATGGGTCCCTTCCAACTTCAGGGTATTGAATGAGGTAGTCCTGAGAGAAATCTGGTGAGTTTTACTTGAAAACTTCTCAGAATTCTTAAGTAAGATCCAAGATCTTTCACAATGAAGACAAAAACCCATTTTAGTTCCCGTAATTGTTAAAACTATGAGTCTATTCCCTTGGCTCTTCTCAGGTG
Source organism: Alectura lathami (assembly GCA_013399715.1). Taxonomy (NCBI): domain Eukaryota; kingdom Metazoa; phylum Chordata; class Aves; order Galliformes; family Megapodiidae; genus Alectura; species Alectura lathami. The sequence goes on from VXAV01004436.1 coordinate 70,879, forward strand.
GCTCAGAGTCCTGTGTGCTCTATTCCTTAACGCAGATCCACGGTCATTTCCAGCTGCTGTTGGTGTTGGGGAGCAGGGACAGGAGAGGCCTGAGCACCTGCTGGGATGGGCTCAGGTGAGGGCAACCAGGCTAGGCCAGGGCAGGATCGGTGGAGCCTGATGGGGCCCAGCTGAGGCTCTGCTGCCACCTGGCCTAGGCCTGCACTGACCCAGAGCTACTGGCACCTGTGGTGGGAATGCCAGGTGAGGCCAGTTAGGGCTAATTAGAGCAGGGGACTGGCAGGTGTCAGTGTCTCATAGTTAGACCTTTGTAACCTCCACTGAAGGCAACACACTTGGTGTTTTGTAGGCTCTGGGCACTGGTCTGCGCAATGAGGACAGGCACAGCAGTAAGTAAAGAAAGCAAAGAAGAGTTGGGTGGCTGTTAATTTTACAAGACTCAGACAAAAGACTGGATTGCAGGTAAGTTAGTGAGGTGAAGCAAAACTTTCTGTTACAGCAGTCCCACAGGGATAGCTCCAGCAGTTTCTTTCCCACTCTGGGGCAGGAGCAGGGGTTTAGGGTGTGGAGGAACCAAAAGCCGCTCTAAAGTAGGAGGCAGGCTTGAGGATCTGTGGTCTTTGTGAGTTTTGGCTGCTTTGTGCTGGCCCTGGTGTGCTGCTTCTGGTGCATGGAGTGTTTGCAGGGAGCTTTGAGTTGTGCAAGGTGGCTCATGGCTCAAAATTAGGTCCTCTCTAATCAACACTTAATAATGTTTCTGTTAAAGCCAAATCTCTTTTGGCTTCACTGGGGAGAAATAAGTTCTAATTCTCCTAATTACTCATCATTCACTGGGAGTGCTGAGACTGCCTATCTGTTAAAGAAATAGGATATTCCTGCTGTATTTATTTCATATGAAAAGAGTATGAGTTTTTGCTGTGAACTCTGGTGTTTCCTTCTTGAGATTGGGAAGAAATAAATTTTTTGTAAAAATAAGAAAAACCTTTTTCCTTTCTCTTTTAACTAAGGTTGAAATGTTAATGTTTAAAAACTAGCAGTTTAATGCTGTTTAAACACTCTAGGCAGGCCTTGTAAATGGTATTCTTTATTTTTTGCCTTGAGGAATGAGTGGTGTTTTGTCCATTTTGTTTTGACTTAAACTTGATGCAGACATCCCCTGTAAATGGGTCAGGCAGTCACTGAAGTGAATGCTTGGCCACATTTGTGCTAACTCCAGTCTTTTTGGTTTTTGCCAGAGGAAAAAGAATTCTAATTTCTATCAGTCTAAACTGTGCTGGGCAGCATTATCAGCTGGAAAGACCCCTCTGATTTGACAGGCCCCACTGTATGATGATTAATTACTACTCAGCTTCATTGGACTTTTCTAATTTCCTTTTGCCACTAGCTGTAGGCAACAAGCGATAAGTACTGCTCTTATTATTTTGTGCAAAGGAAAATGTCTATTACTGCTCTGTCCTACAAGTAATCAGAATAAAAAGACAGCTGATCGGGAAACCTGTGAGGATCATTCTGTCTTTATTTATCCTATCCTTGCTTTATTTCTGTGCTGCTTCTACACAGAAGTTGTTTTACACAGTTGCCTGTCAAAATAAGAAGATAAAATCATAAGCTCTGTCAAAGTAGTTGACATTTTGAAATTTGTATAATGATTTCATGGGAATTAATCCTCAATCTCTGAATAAATCCTCCTCAAAATGCTAATATAACTAGAACTCTTATACCACAAAATGTAAAACAATTCTTAATCTTCCTTTTCTGTTTTGCCATAAATTTATTAGAAGGCTGCCCTGTTGAGAAAAATCACGGTGTTATCACCAAATGCAAGAAGAGTAAGTCCTTTACGTAACGCTCACATTATAATGGCTTTTCTGAGAAACCAATTGCTCTGCAGTACACCAGGAAGGTGTGTTAGTTAGAACTTGTCAAGGACATCGCTGTTAGGGATAAAAATGGAACTTCACAACTTTTATATTCTTGTTTTTAGTGAAACATTAGGCAATTTCTAGTGAATTAATTCTAGAAAAGTCAGCTGAGTTGCTCCTGTATTCTACACATTTAAGAGATTTCACAGAATTTTCTTTCAGTGTGAAGATATTAAATGCATGCTGGGTAACAGCAAAGCTTGCCTGCCCAGCGCGTGGGAACGCAGTGCCAGGGCAGAATCATGTGTAACTGTAGCACAGTTATCTGCTGTCTGGCCTAATTACCTGCAAGACAGGGCTCCTTACCTGCAGGCTTGGCGTGTGCTGCTGTACCTTCAGTTTAAAAGTTAACTCGGTCACAGGGCTCGATGTCCTCATCTGCACGAGATCTATTTTCAGAATGTTTCAGTACTTAAGGGTTTAGATATATGTGGAGCCTATGATCCTCAAAATCTGCCTCACCTTGGAAAGGGGACTTTCTAAACTTCTGAATGTTACCCTGCTTTTTCTGCCTCAAGACTTCTTTGAACAGATAAGGTATTGATATACTAGAGAAACTCCTCAAGGGAACGATGTTTATCTTGTTTCTCTAAGATTTGTTCTTTCAGGCTGTTCAAAAATATTTCTTCTGATCAGGTCCTTCCTGCTCTTTTTGCCTGCAATGAGAACTTCAGGTGTTTATGTGATTTGGACCAGATTTACATGCTACTGTGACAGCAGCAGTCATGGGCCATATGTGATGCTACAGTGTTTTTTGTTGTTGTTTTTTTAAACTGGAATGGAAGATGGCAAAATGTTAGCAAGGCTTCTGCTTTGTGGGGGAAATAAATAAATAAAATAGAAACTAACTGTATTGAGCCCAAAATAGCAGAGGATCCCTATTCCATGCTCCTACAGGGAACCCTCTCGCATCAGGAGTGTGCAGCACTTACCAGCCCAAACTTCGCAGTGTGCATATTCAAGAGCTGCTGCAGTGCTTCTAAATACTGATGTCTTTCATGTGGAAGTTGTGTCCTGCTAGCAGGAGGGAGAGAGAAGGGATATTTTCATGCAACTTTCACATCTGCTACCAAAGGCAAGAACCAGATAAGTATCTGCATTCCTTTCCCCAAATAAACAGAGAACCAAATGGCTTGCAGATCTCCTGAAACTCCCATTTCCTTATCCCAAGCCTTATCTAGTCTCTTCTTGGCCTCTGCAGGGTGAGATTCAGTGGCTGGTAAGGAGACCACAGGTGCCAGTTGCAACTTCTTTCCCAGCAGGAAGGGCCAGGAAGGGCCCTCTAGAAACCTGGAAAATGGCCTCAAGGGTGCTGACCCAGGATGAAGCTTCCTGACCGCTGGCTTGGCTCGCACTCACTCAGCGTATCTCTAGTTCACATTGCATGATGCAGGATATTGTGTAGAGGTACTTTCTTCCAGCTGTAATTACTTTAATTTTTGTTCTGCAGCCAACAAAAATAAATGTATTGGCAATATATTGGCAACATAGCTGCCAAAGCTGTTTTGCTCAATACAAACATAGCATTGTTATTTACAACAAAGCGCTTGTGATGTTGTTATCAGACTGGTAGCACTACTTTAATAGTTAGTGAATTCAGACAGTTAATCTAGAAGGTACTGGATTATATTCTTTCCTCCCACTTTATCCCCTCAGTATCTGATGGTTATTGTTCTCTTGGTTTGGGATCGCTCACGGCCAGTAGGAGGGAACAAGGAGCTGTGTGTTTCACTTGAGAAGAGTTATTGTAGCACAGAGAGGCCTGAACTACAGAGGAAACTACCTTGTGAGGATGTCTGTTGAAAGTACTCTTAATTATATAGTCTTATAGTAGCAAATCAGAGGTTAATGAGTATCTCAACAGTTATTGTGAGTGCTCTTTGGTTAGTAATGTTTCGGTAGAAATGCTGTATACTGTGCCAGGCTGCAGTATGAAGTATGGCATGCTTGTTTAGCGACTGTAATTATGGTATCCTGTTCCCTCATTATAATCTGAATAGGATGGTACATTTAGAGTTTATTCAGTCATTTAAAGCAGTAATAACTACTCTGTAGAGATCTGGATCGCTGAGGTACATACATGCGTTGAAGAGCTTATCCTAGGGTCATCAGCAACTATTAAGGAAACTAGCTCTTCAGCAAATGAGAGGTAATATCCATATGCTGTTGATAAGCACCATTTTCCACCTGGGCTCACGGATGACTCACAGTACAGTTCTGTCTTGCCATCTGCATCTTTGTATACCTAATGTATGGATGGATTACTCAAAGGTGTCAGTGAGCTACAACGAGCACAGTGATAACAAGACAGGCAAAATTTGGGCATCCTTTTGACAATGAAGGTCTGTCCCAAGTCGTACTGCTCCCAGAGGGAATGGGAGGGAAATGGGCACCTGTCCCTCCTAAGGAATAGGGGTTTGCAGGTCGGGTAGCTCGGGCAGCATGGTGCCTCCCAAAGGGTGAGGGCTTGCGATTCTCCTGATCTGTTCCTCCTGGCTCCACCAGCAGCAGTAAGCTCCTGCTGAAACTTCTCTGCGTTCAGCGAGCTTGTCATGTTCAAGGTCAGACAGTGAGCAAGTCTGTGTCAGAAATGAGAAAAAGAAGGTAGCATCTATTCTTGGAGATACCTTCCAGGCTGCTTTGCAGATCTGACAATTAATGTTTGAACAGATTCAAAAATACATTCTTTCACTACCTGCAAAAGTAGGCTCGTTCAGCTCTTCCTAGGTTATAGCTTCTACTTGTCTATGTGGCTATTTGTTGCAAACCTTATTATCATGCTGATCGGTGTTTATTTTTACTGCACAATAGTATATGTTGTAGTGTTTTTCTTATTGATAAAGAGTGATAACAGCATCCTCAAATTAACTCCTCTTTCAGGAAAGCAAATGAAAAGACAGTCTCTAGGTAGGTGTGGGAGAAAAAGAAATTCCCAATATCATGATTTATTTGATGTAAATGATTTCTGGAATATTTACAGAGTCATTCAGTAAAACCTCTGCAATATTTTTGTCATACATAGGCTAGATAATTATAGTTTAGAGTTTATTCATTTAATTTGGACTAATTTAGAAAGTGAAGTATATAATGGTGCAACTGCTTTGTTCTTTTTCTAATAAAAGGTAGGGGCTTTTGAGTGTTATTAGACTGAGATAAGCTAGGCTTCTGTATAGCACAATTTTGTATGTCTGAACTAGCAAAAGCCTTTGAAGTCCTATGAATCATTCTGCTTGTTAATTCTTCCATTTGTTTGATTTTTGGTACAAAGAAAATGAAAGAATATGATGAGATTATGGCATTTTAAGTCAATATTTATTAAAAAATCAATCTCGATGAAAATCTGCCCATCCCTCTAATTAGATGAGGCAACTTGAGGTTGATTTTTAATTGCAAAAGTAATTACACGGAGCAGATAGCCAGTGACATTTGATTATCTAGGTGATTGATTAAAAAGCCTAGCTCACAGAGCAGATTGTCAGCCAGGGGAATCGAGACAAAAGAGCAAATTAAAAAAGTTGTCCTGTTAGTAATCACAAAATTCAAGGATGAAATTACAAAGCCAAACACCTCCAATCCACCCCATCTTCATCACTCAAATGTGTGCAGCATGCCTGAGCTCAAAAACGGATGATAAAGAAATGGATGACTTTTAAAAGGAGGAAGTATTCAGGAAACATAAAAATGAAACAGCAAAAGCACTGCAGAGAATAGGGACTTCAGCCACACATGCAAAGAAATAAAAATTTCTCTTAATTGTGACAGAGTTCATTTTCCCTGTGCTCTTATGAAAGCTTATTAAACCCAAGCAGCGTTAGTCAAATTAAAGGAAGCATGTTGACTAACAAAACATATTTTTAGTGACAAATCTTAATGATTGTTTAAGAATCTAGTGTACATTATTCCTTTCTTCTCTTATATATATATGTGTTTTACAGAGAATATTCATTTAATTTGCAAATACCTTGGTTTTATTTTATGTCATTTCAATTGATTGCTGTTCATAACTGGAATGTGTATTTTAATATTGTAATGCCTACCTCTCTGGACTATACTTTTCTTGTAAGGCAGTCCAGTGGGTTCAGGAGCTACAAATCCTAAATAACAATACAGATTGATACAACAACAGATGTTAATGTATGTAGCATGATCTCTGCTGTGTTTCTGTTGATTCTGGAGGCTTTGGATCAAGGCCAGTGTGTACTTTTTTTTTGTTTGGTTGGTTGTTGGTTTTTTTTTTGGTCTGGCTGTTCTGGATGTCCATTACGGGGAAAACAAGCTGGGGACGCAGAGGGNTGTGTTATCTGAACTATTGGATTGTTTTGCCAAAATAGTCTTTGGCAGAACCACTGTAGTCAGCTCAAAATGATGTTTAAGCCTGAAACCTAGTCATGAAAATAACTGTTTTCTCAAACATCGCATGGCTTCTTTATGTTGTTTTCTGTCATTTAAGTAAGCGTCAGTCATTTTTTTTATACTATGGGTGCCTAAAAGGTGGTCACTTAAATGCAATAATGAGGGATGAGATTAAACAGCAATGATTCTTTAATTAAAACCAGAAATATATACATATAGTATTATAATCTGTTTTATTTAAAGGAATAATAATAATAAATAAATAAATAAGAGAAAGGAAGGGAAATTGCTGTAGGCATTCCATCCAGTGTGAATTGATGCACAGCCTGTCAGCCTTCAGGGTCCTCCATAGCTCAAGTGCAGCTAATATCAACTGGTACCAAATGGGAGTTTTACCACTGCGAGCATCAGCAGCAGGCCCTTCATCTGTTGTCTAGCAGTCATTCAGGGAAGTCTTTGCAATCCAGTTGCTAATTCCATGGAAACATGTTTTTTTCTTCTGTAGTGTTGTCATTGAGAAAAAGAAATGATCACTAGACTGCTGGATTTGTTAAATGCCATCTCTGTATTGTTCTTTTATGAGGCTCTATTACCTGTCACCCATCAAAATGTAATCTGTCAAAGGGTAAAAAAAAAAAAAAAAAAACAATTGATTAAAGGTGCTTCTTGCATATTAGAGGTCTGTATAGTTTTGCAGGTTCCTGGTAGGCATTTTGAATAAAAGCACAGACACAAAAACAGAGGTGGATGCCGGCCTTGTGTTCCTAGCTCCTCAACTTAAAAATACACAAATCTGCAGGAAAGGCAAATTAGTAAACAATAAGAGGGACAAGGCAGTTGTGGAAATGTGTAATTGACAACCTCAAGAGAGCAATTTGAATAGAGCCATAGCATTGAAAATCAGTATCCATTTCCAGTACAATGAAATGTCTAAGGGTGTGTTGGGTAGTTTACAGCACTAGGCTTTGTTTCCTCTTTCAGCATGTTGAGGAGGTGGGGTGAAAACAGCAGAAATACTTTTCTACAAGAGCAACTGCCTCTTTAGCAAACAAAATGTCAAACTAATTTACAGATTTGGGTAATTTCAAGGCATTCTGCAGACAACTTCATCTGCTTGCTCAGAGCAAGCAGATGAAAAATGAACTCAGTCTTGGCTATTCCTACTCTGTTAAGTCCAGTGCTAATACCATTATTTATGTTTACAGTTTTTGTCATTTTAGAAATATAATTTTTGCAAGCTAAATATTCTCTACCTGATTTCATGTACAACTGTTGTCTCATATTCTCACATGGAAGCTTCTTCCATAAAGATGGACTCTTGCACTGCATAGAAATGGAATCCTCATCTCAGTTTTCTAAAATAGGTGCTCTGGGTGATGTGGCATCTGTTATTTTTCTGACCAGTTTTCAGTCCTCCTCAGTCTGAGTACCTCTATTTTTGTCTTTGCCTGCATTAAACAAGAAATTCAGATGTTGGTAATTAACTGGAGTTCCCCTGCTGCCAGCCCAAATTCTGTTCCAAAAAGCCCTGTATATTGCTACTTCTGCATTTGTTAACAATGTCCAGACAACAGGTCTGCAATTAGATTCCCATCTGTTAGGCTGAGCATTTAGCATAGCCAGTGGATGCAAATGAAGTTGGTTCCCTTGATGGAGTGGATCCCTAACTAGCAGTATTATATGCGGAGGAAAATTTAGCAGCAAATGACAGGGAGGGAGACGAGATTTGTAATAATATAGCAGCTCAGAAATGTTCACAGGCAAACAATAAAATACTGTTGATACGTATGATGCTTACTGTAACAAATCTGAAAATATATTTAAGTATGCCACTGTTTTGCACAATATCTTGGATGCTGCATTAGATTGAGGGGAAGAATGTTAACTTTAAGTGTCAGGTATGGCGCTTAATGCATGAGGCAGTGCTGCGTGAATACACAGATGTTAGAATTCTGCACCAGTTGTCGTCTGTGATTCCTAAAGGAACGTTTCAGAATATTAGATATTTTAACAGGATAAAATGGAAAATGCAGAGAGATGCATTTTTAGAAATTCTGGTGTTTAATCTCGGACTGCAATTTTGTATCAGTTCTAACAGTGTTATAATAAGGGATAATCCTACCAAGTCCATAGGCTGTGTGTTGGAGGATTAGCTAAAGCTTGCATATTTAAATGTTCCATTTTCTACTGGAATGTCTATAAAATAGACAGTAAAACCCACTTAAACTAATACCTGTTGAAGGGCTAAAACAGTAAGGAAAAACCTCTGTGCAAACTCAGATTTCCTCTGAGTCTTCACTGTCTTTCTCTTTTGCCTTTGCAGAATGTGCATATCAAAAATAAATATATTTAATACGTGAATATAGTGTTTTAAAAAGCTTTTTTCTTATGTTTTAAAAATGTATTAGTTCTTGTGTAAAATGAGTTTTCACATCTATATTAATTTCTTGTAATAATATTTACAGCTTAGAACAAAAATCCTAAAGTAATAGTAAAAAATGAATTTCTGAAGTCATGCTTGAAATTATTTTGCTGCATTAGTAAGAGAACATTTCTACATTATGAAAACAGGAATAATTTTTAGTGGAATTTATTTGTGTAGCGTCCAGATCTGAGCAGGCTAGTTGTTGCTGCGCTCATGATAATGAGCGTTTCAAGTTGTCGTGGCTTCTTTCAGCGAGAGTTTTGTGGTAGTTGTCCACTGGATTTGGTCTGCACTTTGTCTTTGTTACTTGAGCAAATAGTGGGATCACAGAGAACCCCAAACATATCAAAATATCTGTCAGCATTACAATTTAAGTATGTGGAAATGGGAATATTGGAGTGCAGGTTCCCAGCACGGAGCACTGCACTGGCCACCAGTTGCACCAGTAAAGCATGTTTTTGCTTCATAAAGCGCTCTGATATCCCAGTATACTGAAGAGGTACAAATAATGGTAGCCATTCTGTGTCCCTCTGCTTCCCAGAGCTTTGTTACCAGGCGAGTCCACCAAGCCTTCTTTAAGGCTAAATATTCTGAAAATAGCTCCATTCTGGCGAGGAGAGCAAGCTTTGATCGTTGCTGGCTGCCTGAGGAGCAGTGTAAGCAGGGTTACGCAGCACTCGCTGCTTGAGGGCAGCACCACATTGCTCCCACACTCGGGGCGAGATGGAAGCGTGCCCGTTGGAAGGATGTGCCCTGCTTTGCACAACCAAGTATGACTTTTGCATTGAATGAAAGTAAATGGACTTAGAGATTTTTCTGGGCCCTTCGAGGAAGATGGCATCCGTTTCTTTCAACCTATCTAGCAGTATGGAATTGCTCAGGAGGAGATGTATGCTGCTTGTCACCATGACTAAAGAGCAGATCTTTGCCTCCGTGGGATTCCACTTCTCAGGGCCTGATGGAAGATGTGTAGGATCAAAATTCCCTGCCAGCCAAACCCTTGGTCCAAGCATGCTGCAGACAGGGTGGGAGCTTGTGATTGCCTGGTCCGTAGCCTGCTAATCTTCCAGATTAGTCTGTGCTTTCTCCCCTGGGGGATAGAAGGCCATCAGCAGAAAGCAAGAGCAATCCCCTTGCTCTTTCCCTGGCAATAAACAGATAGTGACAGCAGCGAGAAACCTTGTGGCTGTGCTGTGGAGATCGGGGAGTGTATGTGGGCTATGGTGCTTTAGTCTGTCACATTTTTCTTCCTGCTATCAAAGAGAAAAATATTTCTATGCACAGGTGATGGGAGGAACTGTGGGTGGGAAGAAGAGAGCATAGGAGTGCATAGGTGCACGAGCAGGTTCCGCTAGCAGAATTTTGGTCTGCGAGTGGGCAGCTTCCTGCTAAGTCAAACGGCCTCTCCAGTCACAGAGACAGAAGCTGCTTCTGTGCTTCATGGCAGCCTATGCCAAGCCGCCATGCCGTTAGTACCTCCTCAGCTGGAACCTGGGCTTGCAATGGAAGCCTTTTCAGACCTAGTAACTTGACTAGGGCTTTCAGATGAAATGTCACTGCTTTTGCTTTCTAGATCAGAAATGGGCAGCTGTGCACTGTGCTGAATGTGTCCAGTTCTTTGTGCATGGCTCTGTTTGGTCTGAGCATTGGTGTCACATGGCATGGTCTCTTCAGCTGAGAGTAGCCATGTGATCAAGACTGGGACTTGGGATTTTGGTGTGTGGCTCTTGCTCTGCTGGGAATACCTTTCACTCACCTGTATACTTGCACTTCAGCATTTTGCTGACCTATAAATGACAATTAGCTACTCAGTCTGCACACATTTTCCACAAGTACTGCTTTCTTATCACTTAGGGTCAGTAGTTTCCTATTCTCATTTATTATTTCTGAATAATTCTATTCCACACATTTTTCTGCATAGCCTTTCTTTTATAGCTCTGTGCTGTTCAATGCCTTTTTTTTTTTTTTTTTTTTTGTCATTCATACCCAGGCTTTACCACTTTAATAAGAAGCACTGAGTCCACCAGCTAGCTTCTTTCCTATTTCACTTGCATTGTTATTACCTGGAGGTAGGTCTAATAACAGGAGCACAGCATCAATGTCCTGCATTCAAGTAAGGAAATTAACCTCATAATTGTCTCTTAAATGCATTCTTTCACTACACAGCTCATGGGGGTGAGGGGCAGAGGTCATTTAACTTGCACAGTGGTGCATTGTCATCAGCGTAGAAAACCATTTTCTCAGTAGGTTATAGCTAATCCTACCAACAGCAGTGTAACCTGCCTAATTTTTCTAATAAAGAAAAATGTTGATGAGGTAACAAAAATTGGTCAAAATAAACCATTTAATGAACACCAAGTAATTGATGTACCCAGAGCTTCTTGTCAGAGGTGTAGGCAGTTTTAGTTCCCGCCTGACTCGAGCTACACCTTCCAGTCCTTTGAAACCTGCTACTGATGCTTATTCTTCTGTGTTTTGTGTCGTGGAAGACAGTTTGGCTTGTATTAATTTATTAGATGTCTTTCTGCATGTTTTATGCCATAAAGCTTACATCCACAAAGTGATGTCAGAGGTGTGACTGAAGCCTTTTTGGACTTGGGTCCTCGAGGACTGGAGGCAAGGTGGCTGCGACAGCCGCAGGGCACTGCTCCCCTGTTTTCCTCTCCAAGCATGAAATGCCATCATTTTTGAAACCACCCAGTACTGTGAAGGCAGGAGCAGAGATGGAGGGGCTGCATTAGTTATACCTCTGAATATTTTCAAAGCAAAATTTCCCTTCAGAATGGGCTGTGTCTTGACACACCAAAAGTTTTCAGCCTCAGACGCAGCTTGTAAGCAATCCAGGCTGCACTGGACCAACATTGTTTTCATTTGGTGTGAGTATGTCTTCCTGCACGTGCTCTTTGTCTTCAGAACGCTGTTGGTTTTGCTCCATCTTTGGAAAGTCAGTGTTTTTCTCTGCAATGGGATGATTGCTTCTGGAGAAGCCAGATGTTTACTCTGTCAGTCTGCCCATGGTCTCTGTTGGTGCTCAGGGGGCTGCAGAGGGAGGCTGGTGGCAGCTGTTGACTATGCTTTCGGTGGCTATGCTTCAGGCTGCTCAGGAGACTGAAGAGACAAGGTGGAGGTGCTGGTACAGCTTGGTCCAGTGTACCAAGTGTCCTGCTGTGCTCCGTGCCCTGCAGGTACACACTGCTGTGTGCAATAACCGTAGCGCATTAACTGTAATTATCCTCTACTGGTAGTCCAAAGTCATCTGGTTGTTTTATAAGAGATAGTTTGGGAGAGAGTTAAAACAGAAGTAGGTGTGGATAGCGTCTAACAGGAGGAGTTGTTGTGTGACGCCAGTGGTGTGGGAGCCATGGGAGAGATTCTTTTGATTTCTACCCTGTTGCAGTTGTGTTTAGGAACAAAAAGGCAGGGGCCAGGGAAGTAAATGTTTTTAATTTTTCTGGTTTATTATTTGCATGTTGATAGCCCCTATCTTCTTGACAAGAGAACTTCTACGCTCATTGCTTTTTATTGCTAAACTCTGATTGCAGGACCCTAGAAATTTGTTTGCAACCTCTTTCACATTCTCTGTCTGACAGGCAAACCATATTTGAGCAAGGCAGTCACCTCCAGAAGCAACCCACAGTACCAGCTTCCTGCAAATGCTTTTAGCATCAAGTGTTACCCCCTGGCATGCACCCTTTCCCCAGCCTTACTCCACCCTGGCTCCACTGGTCTGTGGTCAAAGCGCCAGGCAACAGCTTTGATTAGCTGTAATAACAATATTTCAGAGATGGCTAGTTTGAGCCAAAGTCCTCACGCAGCCCTGTGTGTCCCAGCTGATTCCTACTGACGAGCGCTGCTCACCCTGCGAGCTGCTGGAACCAGCCAAGCGGCTGCGGTTTCCTTTCAAGTTGCAGGATCCAAAGGCAGCAGTAATTGTTTTTGAAATGTTTCTTTTTATTATTATTAAATAAGCTCATTGTATACATTGAAACCTGGATCGCTCCTGCTCCGGTTTGCTTCCTTTGCGTTGCCAGGCCTAAAGCGCAGGCACAGCGTGTGTGTTTTGGATTGCTTCTAAGCCATAACACAAATATACTTGCTGCAGAGAGAGGGTGCCATCTCTGCCATTTCCTCAGAAACACGTAGTCCGTAATTAGTCAGGATTTCCAGCTCGGAGTGCTAAATGGAAGAGACAGCAGGAACAAGAAAACCAACAAAGTAACCAGATTTTATTTAAGCTAACATAAAAGTGCAGAAATACGTTAGTCATGTGTCATGACAGATTCTAGCCCAGCCTAAATCAGTTCTTCATGTGTGTATTGGCATAGGGAATCAAAGACTGTTTGAAAAGATGTGCTTACAAAGTAAGGCACTTTACTGAGTGTCAGGAACAGCTTTGAAACACATCCTTACCTCCAGATCCTCTTTACCTCGAGGATGTGCACCGTATATGCTCTCTTCAGTTTAAAGGCCCAAGGCTCGAGCAGCAGTTAGTGTATCTTCCAAAACCCCCTTGTAAATTATCACATACGTGCCTTGCAGCACCAGGCTGTTTGCTCAGCAGGCAAACACAATGCAGCAGCATTATTAAATTTCCATGAAGTTTACCGAATTTGCAGGATCAGTAGGGCAGACTCAACAGGGAAGCACTCCTACTGCCTACAGCACCTTTGCAGCAGCTGATGGTGCCGCTGATACTTTGCATTCTGCTGTTACTCTGCTGCTGTAGCCATCTACTTAATCTCCACAGCAAAGATTAGTTTATTCGATTAAGCCTGTTCCCTATAGACCATCCCTGTAGCTCCTTGGAAAGCATCAAGACTGTGCGTCTCCAACCTTTTACCAGCTAAAGAGATTCAATAAAGTAATCTTTTCCCCCTCCTTTTATATGATTGGAAAATAAATTGAAAATGAATTTCAGTTATTGCTTGTGTTTTAAATATGAGATAAAGGTCAGCCCCCTCTAGCTATCTCCATAGATGGAGATTAACATGAGCATGTTCCATTATAAAATCATATAACAGTTTTGTAAATCTGTCAAGTCATCTACAAATACATAATTAGTCTGTTAGATTTTGAAATCAATAAACAATGACTTTTCAGTCCTGTGTCTAGAAAGCTTTGCTAGAGAGTGCTTTAGGCATCAGAGTCCAAACAAAATGTTTGCACTGTATACATTAAGTTGTTCTCTGAATCTCTTTAGATGTCGAAGGTTAATTGAGAATTAGGTGTACACTTGCTTTTTTTTTTTAATTGCCTCTTTTTTTTTTTTAAGAAAAAAAAAACCTTACAAGAAGAAGCCAATTTTAAACTTGATTTGTTGTTGTTGTTAAAACAGTATGTCAAACAGTAGATGTTTAAAGTGTAAACTCCCTATTTTTCTTTTCATAGTTGGCTACGGTGAAATGGTGACTGTGACTGTTTGTAAGGCAACATTCAGAAACATATTTATACAAGGCATGTGTTCACCGTTTGTCATCACTGTCACACAACATGATTTCCCGGGTCAGAAAATTGACTTCAAAGCTTGACCCTGAAGATTTGACTTGCCTGTTTGCTTATTCTGGTTCAAGATGTGATGTCAAAAGCTGTCCTATTAGTGGCACCTTTTCACATTTAGTTTGCTCGGGTTGATAATAATGATACTGGAAGGACCGCGTTTTGATGTTGAAAGAGATAGGGGAAGGAGCACTGCTGAAACTCACGGTGTCGACCGTAGGAGGTGAGATTGGGAAAAGGTGCATTAAAATGTTGGTATTACTTTAAGTGACAACATTCTTTTGTTAAAATGCTATCCATCATTATGAAATTAATTTTGTTCATGCCTTCTGTTCCTAAATTAATTGTGGTTATTTTTGGTGCTATATAGGTGCTGTTTGTAGTAGTTGCAAGTATACACATAGGTATGGTTTGAACACAACTTGAAGTGGATTAATTAAAATGCACTGATTGCAATGGATTACACCATGTTTATTTTAATTATTCATTTAAATTCTGAATTCTGATATGTAGAATGTATTGTTTCTAAATCCAGTAGGCTTTAGACAAGTAAAATTTTTTCTCCAATTTCCAGTTTCAGAACTGGCATCACTCATCTCCTGGTTACGTTAGTATGACATCACTGCAAGTTGTTGCATGTACATAAGGGTCTTTCAGAATACAGGGATCTCAAAGGATAGAAATTTTTTAAGTAAGTTGTTGAAACACTTAACAGGACAACACTTAGGACAGGATAAATGTCTAATCAATAACTTAATGCTCCAGATTGAATATCCTGGGTTTTAACTAATGATTACCTGTTTATTGATCTACCTTGTGACACCAAAGTGGTGAAATGGCATGATATTCTTTATTTTAAAATGTATATATAGAAAAGGAAAGGAGATCTCATGCAGCACAACATCTGCATTGGCAACAGCTTTCATGGCACGCAGATAGCATGATGCAGTTGAATCCACTAGTGTCATTTGTTGCTAGTAAAGTTAAAATAGACAGGCTTCCCATTTTAATATGACCTCATAAGAATCGCATTGTATAAGGTCATATTCTTGAAGTTTCCAAGGCATTCAGCTGTTATAGACCATAGCAGAATGTAAAATAGCCAGTGTGTAAGGTCACTTACAAAGAATCACGATTGTGAGCCTTCCTTAGGGTGTGTGCTTCATCAGCACTTGAACTCCTGTATTGTATTAATGATAGCTTATGCTTGTCATTTTAGAACACTAATAATAATTTTATTCCCTATGTTTGCTTGGCTTCACAGTTTTATGGTGACTAGCACTCATATTTACTATGTTCTTTCATTTCCTCACATTGGCTGGCGCAAAAAATCCCATTCTATTAAGATCCAGGATTTCTAGAACAGGTTTCCATTTCTTTCCCAAGCATTTGTAGATAGTGACCCCTTAGCAATGTCAGGCAAGTACTGAAGTTGCCTCTGTCAGTTTCCTTTGTGGTTCTGTAGGTGTGGTGCAGTCTGGCTAAAGATGATGCTGCTGTTGTGAAGGGAAATCTGCAAGCTTCGAAGAGTCATAAATGTAATTTCAGTCATATCAATTAATAGTGTTCGCTTTTAGGCTTTTTTGTCTTTTTATTTCTTAACTTTCACAGTGTGTGAGGTGTGGCGGGCTTTTTTTCTTTTGTTGGGTTTTTTTTTTTGTTTGTTTTCTCTTCTTTGTTGTTTTACATAATTNAAAAAAAAAAAAAACTTTTTCTGGTGAAAAGGAATACAAAAGAGAGAGACTAGCTGACAAGCCATGGGGTGGTCAGGATCTGGTACAAATCAAGGGGTGGCTCTTACCTGGCAATAGTTACTTTACTCCCATGGTAAATATTCTGCTTTTGAAAAAGTTATTGGTTGCGCTTTTTATGCTCTATGGAAAATTAGACTTGGAATGCAACTAAAAAGCTTGAATTCAGTTTCTTGTGATACTGAGTAGATAGTTCAGAACACTACCAAATGCCCAGCAGTAGGAAAAGTAGACTAACTTTTGCTGAAGTAGTTAAAGTCACTAGCTTCAGTGGGAAGAACACGTATACAACTCTGGGCCACACTTATGTACCTGCATCTGTTCCTGCCTGTGATGATCAGCAATACCTGCACTTTCTGATATGATGTGATTTAGATATGCAAACAAAATAGAAGCAGACTTACAGTAGCCCTGCAAAAGTGGCGTAAATCTGCCAGCTTTGCCTGGTTGCAACTCCACGGATAAAATACTGCAGTGCATGAATATGGGTTGCACAACGGGAGCCATTTACCAATGGCTGATGGAATTAAAGTAGACCCATGGCCTCTTTCTAGTGAGGTACGTGTTCAGCCCATGTAAAAATGGTATGAACTCATCTAAGTGAAGATAATTACTTGGGTATATGTTACCCAAGGATGATGCACCTTACTGACTTAGCTGGTGTTTGTGTACAAATTTATACGTCTACAACATTCATTGAGAGCCCCAGCGTGTTTAAATGCTGTATTTGATATATAAAAGCCTCCGTGAGACTAAATCACACTAACTTGTCTTGAATACATTCCTTTGAAAGTGCCTATTTGAGTAGGAATGTTATTTAAACTGCAAACAGTAAATACCCAGTGTTTGTATTGTTTGTTCCACCCATCCCTTTTCAAATGAGCAAAAGATTTGACATGTCTTGAAAAGAGATTTGGGGAGGGGGAGGAAACAGATGTAGAATTGAATCAATTTTCAATCAAGTTTTGTTTTAAAAAAAACTATTTTTTTAACTATTAAACATGACAAAGTAGTAGAGAATTTTGTCTTCAGGGAAAGTCACCTTGACTTTAAAAACTAAACAAGTCCTGAATGATAGCTAATTATGATACATCCCTTTGACTAAATGGTTGAATAAGTTTTTAAGTACTTGTCTTGCTTAAGTAGTTCAGGTGAAGTTCTTCCTTCCCTAGTATTTTTTGGTCTTTTTTTTTTTTTTTTTTTTCCCCCTAAACA
>VXAV01004436.1:88067-120567 GCA_013399715.1 Alectura lathami
AGAGTTGGTTGGTCAAGTTGATCTCTTGTTTGAAATTCAATCAAGGGCATTAAAGTGTAAACCAGTTGGAAAAACAAAGAGCTTAGGGAAATCATTTGCTTAAACAACAACAAACAAGCAATGGTAATCTTCTTACAGAAATTAATGAAGGGAAAACCCCCTCAGCTTGGGTGGATAATGATCCTTAGCTATCATGTAACAAGCCTAGAAGGTTTAGGGAGAAGGTGAAAATTAAGAAAGCTGGATTAAACTGAACTTCCAGAGGAACAAAAAGAAATTTGGGATAAAGATCAGTTCTCCCAAGTTGAGATTGAAAAGTAGTTCTGAACTGGAAGGAGCTTAATCCTTTATGCAAATCTGGTTTAGAGGTAAGTTTTCATCTCAGGATGTTTTGTATTTCTAGCATACAGTTAATAAATATTTAAAAGTAATTCAGAGAACTATCTTGTTAATAGCTTCTTTATGCAAGGAAAGCTTTTTCATAAGGTAGAGCTATAAAACTGGTAAATGTAAAAAAATTTGTTACCTTTATCTTCACATGATTGTCTTAATGCTTATTCTTTACTAATTAATCTCTTCAAATTATTTAACCACAAAATTGAGATCTCTTTACATTAGAGCCTACCTCAGAGGATATTCATAAGGGACTTCCTGATAACTCAACAAAATTTAATTAGTTTTCTCAGTACCTACATGTTTATCTTTTAATAATGATAGGAGCTACCTTCATTTCCACTAAGCAAGTAACTCAATTCTGCAACTTCCCTTTGCAACAGGCAGTCCTCACTGAAAGTAATAAGCTATATTTATGACATAAATATATTTTTATTTATAAAATACTGATTCCTATTTCAATGAAAGTTTTTAAANTTTTTTTGGGGGGGAGGGGGCAGGTTCAAGCTGTCTTCCGTTTTCTCCTTATCTTCAGGCTCATCAGTGCCCAAGGTTTGTTTTGAGTCAGTGGAGGCGCTGAAAAGCGAAGTGACGGAAATGCATGTTTTGCCACTATGCTAGGAAAAGTGGAACGTAAAAGCCTTACTAATGAAATGAAAAAGTAGTGTTCGGGGATCTGGGCTCTGTCTCGAGGTGACCTGGGGGAAGCCAGTTGGCAGTTTTCACCCACCCTGAACTCAGTCCTAATACTGTGGAAGTTGTAGGTGGAAGTTCAGTTAGGCTCCAAGCCCACAAACACAGGCATTTTGGGATTTATGGGGCTCTTTGTGTGTCAAAGTAACCACGCATCCAGGTATGCTTTTGCAGGATTGGAGTACTGCTTTCTCTGTTTTCAGAGAAATGGTGATGTCACGCGGGATAAGGGTTTCAGGACATCAGCTGGACAGGTCTAAAATGTACTGTGTATGATATGAAGCTACTGAAAAATATTTAATCATGAGGGAAGAAGGAGAGGAGTGCAGCGGGGAAATGCCTTTAAAATCAGAGCAGTAGTGATGACTTCAAGGGTTTGTACTGTGCTGTCGCCCTGCCATTAAGCCTGATGTCCTCCTTTCACATAATTTCTCCTGGCTTATTCTCACATACATTTAAAATGTTAAGTAATACGAAGTCAATGAAGCTGGTGATACTTTAAAGTTCTCAGAGACTGATTGTTTTACATTTCAGTGTAGATTAGATCAGACTGAGCAGAAGTCACTTCATATGAAATATCCTCGAGTGTGTAATCTATTGATTTAATTTTGTAGCCTCAATCTAGAATTTAAGTGAGAAGACTGAAATAGGAAGTCCTTCACATTTACTTCATTGAATTTCTCTTCATGGGTTGTCGATAATTCTCTATAGAAACAGACAGGAAATTGTACACAATTTGAAAGCTTGAGTAGCTGTCCAAAACATTCCTGGTAAGATCAATTTGTACCTGTTCTTTCTAAAAGAACTTACATGAATATTAGAAGGAATGTTTAAATTCATAGTTATAATGATGATCATATCAGTGTTTACAAAACATTTAAAAAAAAATACCAGACTTGCACAATTTTTTCCTGGAATTTCTTAGTAAGAAAACATGTATGCCTTTACCATGCAGTACTGAAGAAGCTGTTTCCCTTTCAACCATATGAATATAGAACGAGAATTACGCTAAACAACGTTTATTTAATCTGGCCTATTTACTACCCTTATCTGGTCCCCATATCTCTAACCTTGAAGGTTCCAAATCTGTAAGGCATTTACTCTCATTGTCCAGCACGGCAATGCAGTGTTCTCTGTTTGACAGGGAGCTGAGGCACAGAGAATCTCAAGATCTGATCCCCAAAAGTAGGTAGGTGCTTAATGAAGGTCTGTCTTACTTTCATGGAGAGTAGGAGCATAACAGGAGTATATTTCTGAATACATTTGAGTATCTCTACCTAACTGACCGAAAGGTGACTGACCTGATGCCTAACCCAAGTCCCACAGAACAGGGATTTGAATTGTGTCTCCCAAATCTCAGGCTTGATGATCTAATTGCTGGACCCTGCTCTAGGCTATTCTTTTCTCTAGTCCTGCAGTTCTGTGTCTTAACTTCTGTTGTGGAGCAGATGAAACTGAAACATGAAATGTGTTTGTGGTTAGTGATGCAAGTGTTGTTTGTATTCATAACAGGCATATTTGGATTTTTTAATTTGTCTCAGCAAAACTTAAGACATGAACCAAGAGGTCTCTAACAATTCTAATGAATATGAAAACCTCCACCCAAATAATAGCCAGCCAAGTCTTGGGTTTACTTTCTGCTTTCTCCTGAAGCCCTAATAATTTTGAATGCAGTGTGTGATTGATACAGCATAGTCAAAGCGAAATGGCTCTCAAAATAAGAAAGGAAATAGTCCAAAGTCCTTTGGACTCAAAAAATGAGCATCTGCCGATCTTACAGGTTTTCTAGCACATCTGCCTGTAATTTTTAGGTCTTGAGTAAAGTTAATTTCTAGGTTATTGTGGTCCTCTTCAGCACTTCTGCCAGTAGTTACATCCCAAACAAGAGTCTGGGGATTCTTTTAGGGAAGAGACCTAGTCCAACATGCTTTAAAGATGGAAGGGCTGCAAGAGACCAAGCAGGTGAGCAGCCCACGTCACCTTGGTGCCACTAGCTCTACCTTTTAGTTTGTTCTTTGCCAGCTTTAGGTTCTGCCACATACATACATAGGATCTACAACACGATGAAATAAAACAACATTGTTAGTAAACTGAGGGTCTAACAAGCAGTACCTTTGGGTACTATCTATTCTGGTCTGCAGCTTCACTATTTAGAGGATCCTTATCTCAACAGACAAACACCCCTTTTTAGGTTTCAAACAAGTTTTGGACTCAGGCAGGCTCATTGATGTGACTCACTTCTGATTATTGTTTACTCAGCTTTCATGGTCAGTAGCTAATCATACTTGTTCAGCCTCTTTCTGATTTCTGTTTCCCAGTGAGAAGGGAGTCATCGTATTGGTTCTCGCCTGCCTGCTCTCATGAATGACTCACAAATTTTAGCTGGTCCTCAGAAAATGTGTTTTTACAGAGGATAATGAAGATAATAATAAGAGAGCTAATTTCACATGTTAAATTGCTAAAACCAAATGCATGTAATGAAACCTTAGATACACGTGTGAAGCAACTGTTGTTGAACTTGAGATTTTAGGCTTGTCTGGTGTTACTTGTGACGCTCAGGTTACTGTTTGCAAATAATCCAAGCCAAAAAGAAATTGACAAATTGATTCTGAAAGAGTTCAAATGCTGGCAGTTCTTGGATGCCTCAGGCATGTCATGTGGAGCGTAATGGCCAAATCTCAGTTCAGACAGCTGTTTCCATGGAAGGAGCTGTCTTGGACTATTTTCTAAGTCGCTTCTTTTTGATCTTTGACATGTGGTCTCATCTTACACCATCAGCACTGAACGTCTTTTATGTCACTGTAATAGACTCAACAGAGTTACCAAACTTCCCCTACGCAGGCTTATTTGGGACTGTATTTGTTGACAAAAGTTGCCTACCTGCCGAGAGAGCTGTAACACGTTAATCGAGCTGGTGCTGCTCTGCAGCAGCCAAAGCTTGCTGGTACAAGGAACGCGTTTGCTATTATGATACTGTGCATGTTCTCATGCTCTCCTGTTATTGAACCCAGAAAGCACAACAAAGCCTTGGCTTTGAGGCACAATCCCAGTACTCCATAGTTGCACCCCAGCACCCAAAAGCAGGAGAGGCAGCCATAAATAATGTAACCTGTATGGACGCTTCCTGTGCTAGGGGCTCATGCCTGGGATGAGCTATAGCCATCAAGGACAATTCAGTAGACTCTGCTTGTGATTTTGAGACTCTTACCCTAAAGGCCTTAGGCTTTCTACAAGAAACGTCTGTCTAGTTTAACAGGAACTCTTGGGTGCCCAGAGGCACCTATCATGTCCCAACTGCCAATGTTTTTGCTGGTTATCATTTAATGCAGTGTTTTGTGTGCTGCTCCATGTGGGAGCTTTCCTAAATTCATTGCTACTGCAGAACTGGCTGCTCTGGCTGAGAAAAAGAGATCAGCTTGTGAAGAGTACTCGGCACATCTAAACCTGACGTTGCTTTGTGGTTGTATAGAGCTGTACTACAGAGCACAAAGGAACAAAATTTAAATAAAAGGTCTTTCACTTTTGTTTTCCTGCTGCTATATGAATAGCTTGTTGCAGGACTGAGAAAGCATCATCATGATCATATCTTGCTATAGGCAAAACTCCTCTAGGACTTCAGATTGTTTCTAGGCATGTGTGGAATCTAGATATCCTTCTGTAAATCAGGACCTGTGACGTGATCTTTGAGTAAAAAGCAAATCTACTGGTGGTGGGGAGGAGCTGGGGGTGGTGGGAGCTACAACTAATATGTTTATGGTTTGGGGGTAATTATAACAAGTGTAATATCATAGAATCATAGAATGGCTTGGGTTGGAAGGGACCTCAGAGATCATCTAGTTCCAACCCCCCTGCCGTGGACAGGGCTGCCAACCACTAGCTCACTAGATCAAATAATTATAATATGTAAGTATTCCAGTTCTGCAGGTGAAGGAACTGAGGCACAGAAAATAACATATGTCATGTGAGATGTCACAATGGTTTAGTGACAGAATTTCACTTTCCTGCTCCTATAAGCTTAAGAAAACTGCTCTACTCCTCTGTTGTTTGTTTATAATAATATCATATGATCAGTCAAATATTTCCCAGCATGAATCTCATGTTGTTTTGAGCTTCTTCTGTACCTTCATTATCCACTCAATGGTTATTAAGAATGACCTGAGTTCTGTGTATCCTGCAAATCCATGCTTTGGGAGCAGGTTCTGAAATACCTTAAATGTCTGCTTTTTATTTAAAACTTATCTGTCAATTCATTTGCTCTTACATTTAATAAGAACCTGTACAATGCGTATCTATCATTGCAGCTTGTAACATAGATTTTTTTTTTCATGGTTATGGGCTTTTTTATATATTAATCTAATGAAAAGTAAAGATTGGGCAGTTGCATGTAAATCTTCATAAATAATAGTGCTTAAGGCTGCCGCCTGAGTGTTTTTCTCCTATGACATGAAGCTTTAAGGACTTTTTGTCCTGATCAAGAAGGAATGCTTTAATAAGCATCTATGTTAGAGGGTTTGTGCTGTGTAAGCTTGGTGCAGACCATATGGGCAAAAAGGCACTTTGTGTGGCGACAACTGCCCTGCTTGTCATCCCCAATCATACTTGCTCTAATCCTTGTTTTAATTTACTCTGCTTGTACAGCACCAATCCTGCCAGTGCAGTCCTTAGGGTCCCTTCATTCCTGCCATTTATGACAAGGAATATGCAAAGGCACAATTATTCATCCACTAAGGTGACAGAGAAGGGCTCTGCTTGGGAATATGTTCCCAGACTTGCAGCATCATAATGTCAGTTGCTAAAGCACTTTGCAGTTGCAAACAATTCTTAAGAGACTTTTTTTTAAAATATTGCTGAATGCTCAAGTGCTAAGACTTGAACTGGTCTAAATGAGTCCTTATTGATTAAGACTTGCAATGTTGGAAAGTTTTTATATATAATATTCTCCAGACTTTGTCACTTATTCAAAGGAGATGTTTTTTGTCTTTCCCCATCCACTTAATTATTGTGCTCTTCTCATTTGTTTAGCTTCAGGCAATGGATAGTATGTTGAGCCACCCTTATTGAGTCTTACAGATTGTATGTTGTTTATATTCTGATGTATACCACATTCCTAAATGGCAAAAAAAAAAAAAAAAAAAAAAAAAACAAAAAAANAAACTCTCAAGTGTAGCATTCAGCCTCTCAAGTCCATGATGTATTTCATTTGCTACGGTCAGAGCAATTTTAACAATGCCTTTTATTTTCTTATAGCCTAAAATGATTTTCTTTCTGTGAGGCCATTCTCCAAAACTTCTCTTCCCCTTTCAGGGTATCATTTGCAATTTAAAGCTAACCTGGTGAGTGTACTAACAATAGGCTTGCCCATAAAATGGTTCAAGGCCTGCCTGCATGCCTAATGAGGTTGATGTTGAGCTATTTAGCTCTTTGTCCTTCCATAATATCTACTTAATGCAGTTCAATGGGAGTGGATTGTTAGAAGCATTAAAGATTCTATTAAGTCTTTACTAAAGCCACTCTATTCTAGTCCAGCTGTATAGTAGCAAGAGCATTAAATTTGAGAATGTAGTGGGAACAAGGGGCCTGAAAAAGCACCTATAAAAAAAGGACAAATTTCCTAACGAAGTAAGACCACACTCAGTTTAAGACCTGTTACTTTTGTATCTAGATCTAAAGAGTTTCTCAATGTGCATCTCACTGTGTCTGAATTATCTCTAGTTTCACTTAATGGATGAACAAGGTGCAGTTTTAAATCTTCATTTATTCTCATGGCACATTAGTAGATTTCCGCTTTGCCATAGCGTTTAGAACAATTAATGTTATAATCTCAGAGAAATGACCAAATTCTTGCAAGGACCTCCTTTCAGATAACATTTAAATGCAATGTATTTTCCCATTAATGTAAATACTATAATAAGATTGATCAGAATCATGAATACAGAAATCTCTGCACTTTAGGGGAAGATAAACAACACTTCTGACGGAAAATACTCATTCAGCACATTGTGTTGCTGAAGGGATTGTTTTTTATCAGGCCTGTATGGTGCTAGCCACCAGCATTGAGGGGGGGGGCGGAGGGAAGAAGGGGTAGAATGGCCAGGATTTCACACAGTTGGCATTGACTTGGCTTGAAGAGGCAAGCACTAAGCTGTCTTTTCAACCATAGTAAAAACCCTCCATCTGGCCACCCTAAAACTCTGTTAGCTTGTTCAACTCGCTGTCGGCTGATTGGGCTTTGTGAAGCAGAAGTAACAACATCAATAGTATAAACCCTTGCCACTTGAGAGTATTACATTTCATTTCATGCTTGACTTAATCAAAACTGGGGAAATGAAATTTACACCTTTTTGATGTTCTTTTCCCTGCTGTTTAAGGAGAAGAATCTTAACCCATTTGATCTTCACATGCACCCAATAAATGACCAAATATGCCAAGCTGCCAAAAGCAGACGGCTGCCAGTTGCCAGTTTATGTCAGGTCACAGTGAAAGAGCTTAATGCAGAAGGTCTTAAGTTTCATACCAAATACCTCGATTTGCAGTGCAGTGTTTTGGTGCAACATTAACAATTTAGCTCCCCTCCCTATTAATATTAAACTATTATAAAGAAAGCAAAAATGTCATTTTCACTGGAGGGAAATATGTTAGCAGTCAGCTGTTGCATGACAGAGTCAGGAGAGAGTGACAGAGATGAAATGAAGCTGGATGTGAATTGCTTCTTCAAACCCTTGACATTTGTTCCTTTCTTTCCTGGCTCTGATCTACATGATATACAGAGTTGTTGTTGTTGTTTTTCCTGCTAATAACAAGACAGTGCAGCGCAGGATTAGAGATTGAGTGAGAGAAAAATGGGACTGGTGATAACATTTTCCCAGTGCCTGGGGGGAGGCTCATTAAGCGGGAGATCAGATCGCTACCAAAATACGTACATACCAGCAACTCGCAAAGTTCTGTTTTGCAACTTACTCATGTAGAAAGCTTTTGGCTCAGCAAAGGCAAGCCGGGAGAGAGGCTTTGCTGCCCGCATCCCGGCCACATTGCAGCCTGGCGCTTGGGCCCGGGCCGTGGCTGTGGGGCATGTCCTGGAGCCCGTGGCACCACCTGCGCGGGGCGAGCGGCGGTCCAGGCGCACCGTGACGCCCGCCAGCCCTGCCTCCCGCTGCCTCCGCCGCTCCCCAAGGGCCTTTTGTCAAGGGCCCTCGTTTATGACTTGATGAAAACATTTGTAATAGATAATCAAATACTTATACATTCTGGGGACAATATCCTATTTGTTAAATATAAATTAACATTAACACAGATCCCCCATTGCACAGAGGCGAAGGGTTTTGACACCTTTTCAGCGAGACAGGCCGGGCCCCAGCAAAGAAAGCCGAGGGCCTGTAAAGGAACTTGTCTCGAATGGTGATCCTCGGGCTCTTGTGTGACAAGGTACATAGTTTCTATTCAGGGACAGGCAGATTATTGGTTACTATAGTTTCCCTAATGCTCAAATGAAGCCAAGGCCTAAGCTGAACAGAATAGGTTAAAAGGTGCCGATGTTTGGGCCTGCGAAACCACATGTTGAGAGTCAGAGACCAAACAAAACAAAGAGCACATCTCTCTGGTCTTTGATGTCTTCTCTGAGGGATGCAGAGTGAGAAAAATGCAGCAGTGCCCCCGGGCCCAGCGCTGGGCCGCCCGGTGGCAGCGCGGCGGTGCGGGAGCAGCCGCACAAAGGGACCGCNCCCTCGGGGATCGCTGCCACCGCACGCGTTTATCGTCCCGCTTCCCCACACGGGACGCACGCTGTAGTGTCAAACATAAACCCAGCACCTTGGAAGGACAAAGTTTAGCTGGGCTTAATTCGCTGGTCTCCACACGTGTTTCCTTTTGGTCTCTCCTTTAGTATTCTGTTTGTGTTGTGTGCTTAAACTCTTCGTAGCACCTCAGCTATCAGCCTTTTATTTCGCTGCTTGCCTCAGCGTCTGCCCTGAGCCTGCTGTGGGGCTGGTTAGCCGGCTGCTCCACGCCTCTTGCATGAATCACTGGCTCTGCTCTTTTTCCGTTTGTGAGTGTGCAGTGTTTTCAAACTCCGTAAGAATGTTCCATGCAGGATATCTCCTGACAGCACAAGCAATGCTTTTGCATTTTTCATAACCAGGATTAAAATACCCAGTACTTGTGCTCATCGTGTGGGTTCCCTCCACTCTGTTGAAACTCAGTTTAGTGTTTTAATTTTTTATTAAAACTCTTGTAAGCAAGATAAATGTGCATCAGCATTGAAGGGAGAGTTTGCTCGGACAGGCTATGCTGCCACAACTAGATGCTGCTCTTTAAGTATTCTGGTACTGCTCTTTAAGTATTCTGGTACTCTAGATCCAAGTATTATGCGAAGCAAAATTAATCAGCACCTGCATCTTTTAAAATAATAGAATTCATGAATTCTAAAGTTTTATCAGTGTTATTGTAATTCTGATTGTCGTTGGTTCTTTATACCATTATAGAAAAATATCTAATTGTAACAACTGTATTCCTATAGTGAACATATTACTTGAATTCAAACCCTCACAATGGCAATAGGATAACTGTCCTTGAATTTGAGCCTTTTGTGATACATCAATAGGCTTACAATGTGCTGAATTAGCAGGCATATTAATGGGCAGATGCAGCACCAGCCCATTCTTTTTACCCAAATCTTCTTATGCAAATACCCCATGAATCCAGTTCAAAGAGCTAGCTTTAAAATGAGCTGCTACACACATTCAGATGGGTCCTTTCACAACTAGCAATGGGACTTAGATAGAAAGTGACATGAGAAAAGTTTAGACACTTGTTTTTATAACTGAACATGATCTTGTTATCATAATCTGATACTGGTAACTGGCATGGTCTGGTTGTAGAATTTTAAGCCTTTAACAGAGGGAGATAATCTAGGCCTTTGTGCTACAATGTACTGAATCCTGCACTTGGTGAAAGCTATCAATGAGAATCGCAGTTCATGCTTTTTCAGACAAAACTTTTTCATGGCGAAGGCTTTTATCCTATGATAATTACTTAACTGATTGTAGTGGTGCCTTTAACATTAGTGAGCTCATAACAAGGGCAAATAAAAAAGGTTAGAATAAATAAATTATCAAATAAACAGGTTTTGTTTGCTTGTTGAACTAAATGATAATGAGGTCATTATTAAAAATGCTAATGCACACCAGCGTGGCTAGTAAAAGTTAATGTATTTTGTGATTTTTCTTTTGTTTTCTATGTTTCTTGCATCAACTACATCTGGGCTAGAGTCTTTTTAATGATTTAATTGCAAATTTAGGAAATCCTGCCAAAGGAAAAGAAGGGGCGAATACTTTTACTAAGGCTTTGACATTGAAGCTGTTTCCTCAAAGACATTTTTAAATTTTAAAGAAAACCTATTAAAAAAAAAAAAAAAGCCTGTTTATTTTAAGAAGTCCAAAAGATGGTGAGAAGGAATTTCATGTTGACCTTTCCCATGCACGCTGACCAAGCTTCATTAAAGCAATGCTTCCTACAGAATATTCTATGGGAAGTGCAAAGACAACTGAGAATCGATTCTCAGCTGGAGCAAATTGGCATAACTAATTGACTTCTGTGGATTTGGTCTACACTGTTTCAGCCTTGGCCAGTGTGTGGAGTTGATAGATGTAGATAATTTGAAGTACATGAGATTATTGTAAAAACTGAGAGGAAAATTATCTGGTTTTTGTTGTTGTTGTTGTTGTTTGTTTGTTTTTAATCATTGCATTAAAGAATCACCATATACGTTAGACTAGTCCTGTACAGTATTATTGATTTGCTTTTTTTTTTTTCAGAACTGAATATTTATATTGTGTTCTGAAGCATTAACAAGGTAATTCCTTTACTAAGATCCTTAATGGAATAGATGAGCAGGAAAGCAAGCATGTACTTAAAACGATTATTTTCAGGGCAATACAACGATCTTGTATAGATGCGTTCTGGCAAAAATATGGATTGTTCTCGATAGCCTTTCTGGAGGAATGCACTGTTAAGATTTAATGGTAATAAACATGAGAGTCCCACTATTTAGGGGCATGAATACTTTTGGTGGTGCTTTGATTTTTGATCTTGGTCCCTATTTCCTGTAAACCTGTGGTAACAAACTTAGGTGCTGAAAAGAATAGGCTGAATTCGTGTATGGGCAGGTAGAAGGCCTAATTCTGTGTTCATATGTGTGTAAGCAGAACCCTCCTCTCTCAGAAACACAATCCATCACTGTTAATCCTGCTGCGCCATTACTGCCCTAGTCATCTGGAATAAATTTCATCTTTCATATGAACATATTGCTCATCAGAAAATACAGTTAAATGTAAAGGAGCAAATTATGACAGTGAATGACAGATGGGAATCTGCTCCAACGACTGTGACTCTGTAAGGAGCTTCTCTGCAGGAGAGGCTTTTCAGTGACTTTGTCAAAGGTGTTCCTAGAGTGCACAGTAACCATACATCTTGTGTTGTTGTGAGAATGCAAGATAATTGTGCGTACCTAGCTGAATCACAGCTAGACAATGACGCTTACAGTAACTTCAGATTTCTTAACCTCTCCTATGTTGCTCCATCTTTTTGCTTTTAGATGAAACTGAAGTGATTAAATGAAGTTGTGTTTTATTGCCCTTGTTTCTGTATCTGTGAATGTTTAACCACAGCATGGAAAAAAGCTGTGAATGGAAATCAGTATGGGAGAACCACTGAAAGAATGAAAATTAAGAAGACAGAGACAGGGAATTGTCTAGAACATAAGTATCAAACAGCCAAACTGTAAGATATGTAAAAGATGTGTGGAAAAAAATGGTGTAAGATAATTGCAGATAACATTATCTAGGGATCACAACAGATGAAAAGAAAGTCTATTTTCTGTTTGCAGTTGTGCAATTACCTTTAAAATGTTGTGCCTCATTTTGCCAGTATATAGAATGGGGGCAGTTACAGCAACTCTTTTGGAAATGGATTCGGGGACTCAGGATGAAAATTCTCAGGAGCCACTGGTACCTGTTGCTCTACCGCAATTCACCAACAGAGGGTTCACATTTCATGACGTCAGCAGTAACCAAAGGCAAGGAAATGCAGGTTGTGCAAAGTAAGTTAATCTGAATTAATTTAGTCCTGTTAATGTGTTTGCTGTGCTTTAATAGACAGAAGAACACATCTGAGAAGGGAGAAGGCAGAAATGCAGCTTTTAGAGTGTATGCGGTAGAGTGGCTGTGAATATGATTTTGTTACAGGAAAGCAGAATTTAATATGCTGCTAAGAAAATCAAGTCCTCAATACCTTTTTCTCAAGGAACAGATATTTTCTGAAAAGAGTTTCATGGTGGTGGAGTTTTCAGAACACTGTAAAGAGAGGCGCAGAGGCAAGAAGAACCATTTCTGTAAACCAAAACCAGATAAAATATTTGCAGCCAAAGCATATTTTGCAAATGAAATGGGATATTTTGACAGTTTGAAATCAAAACTTTTTATCTCTATATGGCATTTTTCCATAAATTGAAATTAATCCAACTCAAAGAAAAAGGTTTCAGTATCATTCCCTGTACTGCTCCCATTGATGTTCATGTATTTTAGTACTTAGAGACTGGGATAAGCTTCTGTAGTTTGGTGCTTTAAGGAACTGAACCCTACAGTGTTTGAGATAAATCTTTAGTTTGTCCTACAGACAAAGCTGAAATTCATCCCCAAGAGATTCAATTTCTCGATTTTGTCATTTCAACATCTGCTCTGAAATAAGTTTCATGCCTGCTTTTTTTTTTTTTTTTTTTTTTTTTTTTGTGTGTGTGTGCACAGGAGGTTTTTTTGTTTTGTTTTAAATTCTCCATTTTTAAAATCTCCTTTCAGGAAACACTTTTGTGTGCTTTGGGTCCTGTGAGCAAACCAGTGTTTTCTAACTATAGATGTTCACCCAGCAGTAATATTGCACCACGCTGCATTCCAACCAGAACAGAAAATGAATTATACTCACACTAGTCTTGTGCCTTCATCAGGGCTGAAATGTTAGTATAGTCTGCTAAATCCAAGTCAACAATAAAAGAATCATGAGAAGTGTAAGTGGAATTGTTTCTCTGCCAGCTGGAGTGTGGCGAGGCTTTGCTGTTTGATGAACAGCTGTAAGTACTCTAGATTCCCCCATCGCATTCATGCTGTGTAGATAGTAATGCTGGTGCCTTCTCTCCAACATCACCACAGCTGCTATCATTACACTCAGTTTCCTGCAGTTTTATAGATTCTCCTCTGCTTTCCTTACCTTCTAGGTATTAGGTGTGCAATGCCCTATAGCAAATACAACTGCAGCCTGAGCATATCTCATCCTTTCTCTGTAATTTCAGAGCAGCATTTTACAACAAATCCAGCATTCCTCCTGTTAGAATACCATCCAGGGGGATTGCCATGTGCAGCGATTACCTCGGAAATGAGTGACTCTTCCAAGTTGTGCAGGAATTGAGTGACAAGTTTGACAGTCCAACCTAAGTCACCTCATTCGGTGTGCATGGTTCAGCCTGTGTCTTTTACTTATACCTGACAGCTGGTAAAGAGAATAATTATTTACTTAGTAATAGATAACTTCTTGTTTTTGAAATGTTTGTCGTATTAGCACTGGGGGATTTAGATGGATGTGTTAAGGGTGGGTTCAGGTAAAAGCTATCGTGTCACAGCATGGTTCTTTTGCACAAGCTTGAGTCTGAGTGCTTACTTCATGCTACGTGTTCCTGCAGGATGAAGGAGCAGAGCAGTAGCTCCGTGCATAAACTAACCTTTTTCTCTCAGAAATATGTAGCAAATTAGGAGATGAACTTGCTCACATAAGGCAGGAGTGGTTTTCTGATTTCACCGTGCTGACAGGACTTTTTGTCAAACCTTAGTGTTTTGGTGTGGTTTAAAATAAAAGGTATAGATATATCTGGCAGTTGTCAGACCCCTTGGAGATGACAACATTGGGGCAGTAGTCTTGTGTTAGATCAGTGTAATGGTCAAATGCCAGGTCTGGAGCATGAATGTCCTCAGCTGAGTGAGAATACAAGGAAGGTAGTACATTTCGCTCTGAAGATTTAGAAGATGAATTGCTTCACTGTTTATGATAGCCCTACAAATACGCAGCTTATATAGTAGACTGGCAGAGAGGAGAAGGGAGATTGGCTCTTTAATCCAGGATCTCTGAAAGAGGATGGAGGAAACAATCTGAACATGCTACAATAATTCAAATCCCTGTAAATACTCTGTTGAATACTAAAACCCATGTAAAATTATTATTGCTCCCAAGGCAGCCTATAAATATTGTTATTGTATTGGCTGAATCCAAACATAAAATATTTCCTCCCTGGTTTGTAAAACAGTTGACAGATATAATAGACAGTACTAGTCAACGCTTAATCTTGGTTTTGAGATTTAGATTTGTTCTAGATGTTAGAATTAACCCTGGTTAGAATACATGATAGATTTCTATTCTACAAGAGAAATATCCCCGTTTCAGAAGAAATCCCCTTCTTAAATCATCTAGTCTGTGACATCCCCTTAATCCCTTTATTTTTCTTGAATTTAGCATAAATACGTCCCTTTTTTTACACCTCCATCTGTCTGTTCTACTTCTGCCTTGATTCCTGTCTGTGATGCATTGAGCTCTTTTCTCAGTCATAAGGGCATTAGCTAAAGTAGTAGTTTCCCAGAGCTGGTGCCAGAAGAGTAGACTGAATGTCCTGAGAATGGTGAAAGACGTAAATATAGAGAGACACGTATTGATCTGAACGCGTGCAGCGGCAGGATGGATGGATGGATGGACAGACATGCACACAAATAAATAATACTGCCAGTGAATGTACATGCACATCTGTCAGAGAAGTCATGGATTTCTAAATGTTCTCACTAACAGTCTGGTTAATGAATACAAATGTAGTGCAAGCTTAAGACTTACAATGGTTTGTTCCCAGGCGTCTATGGAGTGGTAGGAGGAGAATTAACATAGGATTATCATATTTTACACGTGGGCATACTTGTCAATCCTTTTAAAAATAGTTTAAGGACAGATCTAGAGTTTAAGTATTTGGAAGTAAGGATCACTAAGAATAGAGACTGCAAACCACTTAGCTATAATTCTCTTGAATTTCTCGATGAATGACACAACTAGATGTTTCATTACATAAGAGTCAACTGAACAAGCTATTTTCATTTTTAAGTGTGGGAAGATAGCACTCCATAAGCTATCCTAATTATTTTGCAAACTCTCATTTGGTTAACTGAGCCATTTTTGGCAGTATGAGAAGCTATCCACAGCCTGGATATTATCAAAAATCTGTTTTGAAAGTGAATGGCGAAAGATGTGCATGTTTTCCTGAGCTTCAGCACATTTGTGAGGCACATTCCACAGATGGTGGAGATTTTATGCAGGTACAATCAAGTATGTATAACATCACCTGGCTGTGTTACGCAGTTGTCTGACAATGTGGGCTGTGGTTTCATGATAGTTAATATCTGATCAATGTGCTATCAGAGCACCCAGTGGTGCAAATTTTATCTGGGTAAGGGGAAGGCGCGTAATTGCATTTGTGTGCTTGTGTTGGTTAACAATGTGCAGTTTGTGGTGGCCATAGCAGGACAAACAATGTCTGATCTGGTAGAAAGTTTTGTTTGTTTGTTGTTTTTCCTTTTTGGAAAGGAGCTACAAAACCAGATTGAAGAGTGAGTTTTTTCTGCAACTTTTCTTTGCATCTTGTGCAAGGAATAATGCTTTTTATCTGGTATTAAAGATCTGAAGTTAACATTTAGCCTATTGTCAAATGGACTTTCAGGTATGTCTCCTTGTAAAAGGTACCTTTATAATAAACCTCCTACCTAAATGTTCTTAGTATTACTTTTGCTGAGCTGGAGAACACGTTTGCTTTCTTAGTTCATTAATGTTATCTAAATGGCTCACTTGGATGCTTCATTGGAATGATATTATGATGTGTTTCAGGGTAGCATTTGGCATAAGGAAAAGAAAGTTTAGAAAGTTTAGAACATGGAGTGGGCAGAAAAGTGTTAATTCTTCAAAGTTTTTATGTGTTACCACGGGTGGAAAGTTTTTAGGGACAATGTGTCTTGTAGGATTTCGCTCTGTCATTTCTTGCCTTTTTATGTGGAGGAGAGCAACAAGGGTAATAAGAAAAGGACAAAGCCAAACTGCTCTGTGGCAGATAGCATGACAAGGGGCAACAACCACAAAAGGTGCCTTGGGAAGACTCAAAGTGTGTCTTAGAAGAAAGTTTTCCTCCAGGAAGATACAGCAACACTGGAAGAGGTTGGGCAGAGATCCTTATAGGTTTTCAAGTGCTGCTAGACAAAGCCATGGCTCATCTGTTGTTCTTGACAGTCCTGTGGGAGACTGCAGCAGAAAGCTTAGAGTTCCCTTCACTGACATGTCTGTACCTGACATTGCAGAGGTACCAACAAGCAAATCGTGTAGGTAGGATTTTCACTGCAGGGGCATTTTTCTTTGCAGGTGAATTTTTTCACTGGGATTGTGGCTTTGTGTACTAGGGCCGTAACTCAGCTGTGAAACAGAACTCCATGGTTCTAAAGCAAAAGCCATGTATTGTGTAATGATCATATTTCCACCAACATGGTGACCATTCTAAATGTTCTGAAGTCCTGTTTTCTTGTTGAAGTCCACCATTAACACCAACTGTGTATATATGCTTGAAGGTCCGCTTTCACATGGACAGACTGTCAACTTGATGAATGAAATGAAATTAAACAAAAATCAAATGAAGCAGTTTCTACTGTGTGCAGCATCACCAGCCTGAAATTCTGTACTCTTTCCTGTGTTTATCTTCAGAGTTTTGCTTTAAAACCCATTATGGATAACTCTGAAACATTTGTTTGCAAGGTGCCGAATACTGCATAGGGTCAGACCAGCTGTCCTGTTGTGTCCTGCTATCTGACTCCAGCTAGCAGTGAATGCTTATCAGTGTAAGAGCAGTGCGTCATCCTTTCCCTGGGATATCTCCCAATTATCAGCGCTTCACTCTTCACTGAACCCAGGTAGGATCTGAGGATGCATCTAACAGCAGCACTCAGCACTTTGCATGTTTAAGCCCATTGAAACGTAGCATTAATTACAGTGCTGCATCTAATGGCACTGTCATTACCCGCTGATGGATTTTTCCAGATAACCAAGTGACCAGATGTTCATTTGGTCAGTTTCCAAAAGAAATACTTTTCTCTGTATATCTTTCGTTTGGCATTTAGTGACGTTTTCATAGCAATGTACTTGCAATTAAGAATCTCTTGGTTGTTTTTTCTTTGAAGGGGAGAAGGGGAGGAGGAGCGTAATGCAACAATGAGCTCAACTGTGTTTCCAGTTGAACTGTTTGAAACGGCATCAGGCAATGACTCAGTCTAGGTCACTCTTCAGCTGCTCTCAGTTCTCACCCAAATGTTTAAATCAGTTTTGTCTGCTTTTGGTTTATGGATGCATGATTAAATAAGGAGACTGGAGTAGCAGAAAGCAGAAAGTATCTGCTGCCATTGGGGAAGCGCAAGCCCGTGAAGTTGGCGGATGTTGACTCTGCAGCAGATCAGCCTGGTTGGAGCAAAGGTCATCCTCTAATGGAAAGAAAAACAAAAATAAAACACTCCCGTTCCACCATGAGGAGATACTGAGCTACCAGGGGGAGGAAGAATTGTAATATACTGCCGTGCCTCCTGTGCTGTACAGATTTTTATGGTCCTTTACTTCTCTTTCCTGCCACAGACAAATTACACAGGCTAACGGATCTGTGATTTGCCCCGGCAGTAACACAAGGGGCTACTGGTCAGCCTGGGGAGAGGGATGTGATCCAGAACCCTGTCGCAGTCAGCGGTGGCTCCTTTGAGTGCCTCTTCCTGCGATATCAGCTCATGCCCTGACCCACAGTGGGCTGCCCGCATCAGTGAGAGGTCTGCAAATGGTCTGGAGGGTTCAGGAGGAGCTTTGGTGTGCACAGAGATACAGGAGAGTTGGGGCTATCCCAGCTGTCCACCTCTGGCCATGCTCTTCTCTCTGGTGGAATCAGTGTGTCACAGCCCACAGTAAACTCAGTGTTCTCTTGAGC
The DNA here is from genome assembly GCA_013399715.1 of Alectura lathami. Classification (NCBI taxonomy): domain Eukaryota; kingdom Metazoa; phylum Chordata; class Aves; order Galliformes; family Megapodiidae; genus Alectura; species Alectura lathami. The sequence continues at coordinate 106,225 of VXAV01004436.1, forward strand.
CCCACTGTCCAGCGGCGGCATTGGGTCTGGCTCTTCTGTTCCTACATGTTCCTCCACTGCAGGCACACAGCAAGGCACTGTGTATGCTTCCTCAGCGCTGGCAGTTTCCCAGGGAGCTGTCTGTTGCTCCTTCAAGCATATGTCCAAATGTTAAAACCTGGAAACTTAAACAGCTAAGCTCTGACGTAGTCCTTTACTGCTTACGGATATTCAGTGTCGCTTAAATGAAATTAAATTCCTGTCTTATCAAGCTATGAGTACTTTCATTATCTCACGCTTTCATGATGCTCTGGAGGAGTGACTGACTCTATGTAAGAAAAGCTACACACATTCACTTTCTCCATGTCCTCTGGGACTGGGAAATGAGCTCAGTTGAAAGCCTACTGCTTTGAAGCTGGAAGGTACCACTGAGTCGCTCCCTAGCACAGCTGAGGAAGGGGCTATGCCATGTTGAGTGGTGCTGGCACTGGACAGAGGAATCTTTTCTGGAAAACCCCAGTATATGTTACAGTAACAGCTGATTAGCAGTAGCCAAGAATCTGAACATCAAACTTCTGTTGTCAAGGAGGTGTATCTGTTAGGATCTGGTTTTGTTTTGATTTTTTTTTTCTTTTGTGCTTTTGCTTAGCTTTCATTTGTATAGCTATCATATTTAAATATGGGGCTTAAAATTCCAAGTTTTATGTGGCCATGCTTTTTTTGGTCAATTTTTGTAGAGAAATCTTTTATAATCACGGAGTGACGACAGTGTTGGCCAGGTGAACTTTGCTACATTGGTTCAGGATTTTGGCTGATTTTTTTCATTTCCATTTTGTAGCATTACTGTGGTCATACACCATTTACTGGGGAAATCTGGTCCATGTCCTTCTGTTGTATGGCTCCGCTGCTGTGCAGTACTCTTCTTGCTCTTGTTTGAAACTGTAGTGCCCATGTTCCAGCTACAGAAACGGAATAAAATGCTCGGGCATACTTAGGTGTGCCCATGAAGTGAAATTTCTGTATAATGAAATGAGAAAGCCCACATTTTCAGTTTCCCTCTGCATGCAGGCCATAGGAAAGACGGATTCTCCACTTCACTAATAGCTGTGAATCCTGAAATAATACTGTTGTTTGGTTCAAATGGGCAGAATAGCAAATCACACTCCACGTTGTTTGCATTGAAAGGGTGCTGTTTTGCAGTCTCAGCCACAGGTGTTGCCAATTGCATGCATTTCCATCAGTTTTTCGTCTTTGCTCTCTATAACTCTTCTTCCAAAATCCCAGTGATCAGTATGCAAAATTTCTCTGTCTTTGAAGCTAAAGGCATACTCCTGAGTACTGTCGTCAATTATAGCTTTAGGGTTCTGTTCTGCATCTTAAGGACAAAATCCCTAGCTAAATTCTTATGCTGTTGTTAAGTACCTTAAGTAAAGTAACTAACTAAAGGCAACATGCAGATTGTGAAGCACTTTTTGTTAGTTTTTGCTTCAGTAAAGCTAGTGGCAGCTTTTAAGTGTGAACAAGAAGTGGTACAACACATGGGCACGTGTCTGTCTACATAAATTTCACTTCTTTAGATTAAAAACCCAATAAATGAAAACTGTCCGGATGCACTTGCAGTAAATGAAAGGCTGACTCAATGTCTGCCATGGCCATTAATGAGCCTTTCCTATACTCCCTAATCATCTTGATTGCCTTATTGAATGAAACATATGACACAAACCTTGTGAGGAATCTCAGTCGTGCTCAGGCACTCACTTTCGTTCCTCGTAGGGTAAGTGGTGATTTACTTCTGGCACCTTTTCAAATGGCAGCTCTTAAAATTTGTGGTACTCTTAGAGCAACTGTTTTTCAGCTGAATCTTCCCCTACGTGTACACTTAGTTTCTCAGTTCACCAGTTGTCTTCAAGTTGTTAGTATCACAGTGAGTGGTAATGCCAGAGAAGTCATCCATGCCATCCATGCCAAGCCCTTGGCCAGTGAACCATTTTGCCTCTCCTCCGTGAAGCCAAGGTAGCCTCCTCAAGAGGGAACAGGCTGAAGTGGAAAACAGCTGCACAGGTCCATAATTGCATAGCCTTTTGAATAAAAGATTCTGCACATTTTTAACCAAAATCATCCTTATTTCTACCTAAGAAAAGTTTTACTAGGAAACGCCTCTGGTTTTAATAATCCTGAAGTTATTTGGGTAGCCCGTTTAAAGTAAGATTGTGGCCCTATCATGTGTCTAGTTAAGAAGTATTATCCTGCAGCCCATAGTACTGCATGGCTACTATGAGCTTTCCGTTGATGTTTGCAGTCTCAGGAAAAAGCTGAAGGTTACGATGGAAGTGGAAAGGGAAATGACTGAATAAGCTTTGAAAACTAAACTTCTCTTCCTCCTTCAAACTGATCCTTCTGGGCATGGCTAGAAAGAAGTGGAGGACAATGGCAAGGAAGTCCACCTAAGCTTAAACTTCTGGTTTTCTCATACTTGTTCGTGCTTAGAGGAACTCCTTCAGAGTTGTTAAAAAAAATGACATCGTTAACTAGTAGTTAACTACATTGCTAATGACTTGTTTCTGGTATTCTGATTTTCTTTTTAATTTACAAAATTGTGCAAATTTAATCCATAGTGAGAAAGCAGATTTTTTTCTGAATGTCATTTCCTCAATAGATTTGACAGTTGACATTTTGAATTGTAAACTTCAAATATTTGCTTTCAGTATTTTCAAATGCATACTTGTCCTTATTCTTTCATTGTACATCTTACTGAAGAACTCCTGCAAATGCAGAATAGTAACTATTTAGCTTGACTTTCTGTCATAGTTCTTCTGCGTCACCATTTCCATGTAGTGCTAACCCATGGGATGCTAACAAGGAGAGCTCTCATAGCTCGTCTGGTGCTCTAAAGGGGAGACTCTAAAAGCACAGTATTTCTTATCAGTAGTGTTTCTGTTCCAAAAGATCAGCACATCTTGTAATGTAATAGATGAACTATAATGTGTGGGTGAGAGGGTGTGTTGCACTTAGAAGCCCCAGTTAGGAACAGGTAGGTAGCTGTTGTCCTTTGCTTAGCCTCTGGGCTAAGGAAAGCACAGGGAGAGGAAAATAAGGGACCTTAGGGGACAATGGTGAGCCATGCAGAGGAGATTTTTAAAAAAAAAAAAAAAAAGGTATAAGAGGAACAGAAGGTTAAGAAAAACAAACTGAAAAGGAGAAAAATGAGCTAAGGACAGTGGAGGACAGGGAAAAGGAAAGTCAGATGGGAAAACTATGGGAGGAGCAACCAGAGCACCACAAAGAGAGGAAAATGATAGAAATTTGTATTGACTAGAGACATCCATGGTGAAGTTAGAGAATACCTGAAAAATGTGTGGTGTTCTTAAGGATTCTTCTGTGCAGATTTCCAATCTGCTTTACTATGTTAAATGCATTTTTGTGCAGTTGGATGAAAATGGAATTCTATTTCAGTACAGGTTTATTTTTTCTTTCTGAATGTGGCAATGTATGCAGAAAAGGAGTAGGATGTGTATTATTTCAACAGGAAATCAGGATGATTCGTTTAAAGTGAACGAGGGTGTTAGGTATTGTGAACTATAAAAACATTTCATTGTTAGACTAGAAGAGTTAAATGTATCATTTTTAGCAATCTTCCAAACTAAACAGCCATGTTTTGCGCTTCCCACCCTCAGAATGACATCATTTTGTTTACACTGAAAAAACGATTTGAGAGGTACCTCTTGAGTTGGAACAGGTTATTTGGTGTGGCAAGAATTCCTAAAATGTTCTTAGAAGTTTTTGTTTCTGTCTTAGTAAGAGGAAGTCGAAACAAACATTTTCAGCCATATAAACCATATGCTTTAAACATTGCTCCCAGTGTCGCGTTTTTTTTTTTTTCCCCAAAAGCACAAAGCCATTAATCAAATAGGTTGGTACATAGGAGAAAATGTATGGGGGGAAAAGCTGTACATTTGTACAAAAGGATTGTGTAAGTTCTTTGTTCATTCCAGTCTTGAACTTGTGCTTTCTATCACTCAGTACTTTAATATTTTCTACTTAAGCCTAATTTTGTAGTTCTTTTTAAAAACGTAGTTAACACTCACAGTCAGTTGAGGATTGGATTACATGGATTAAGTTCTCATTTTGTTTCCTCCTCAGGCTTTTCCTGATCATTTTTCCCTGTTCTGCTGAATCCCAAGCACCCCTGAGTAATGCCAGTTGGCTCTGGGATGAGGATAGCCATCTATGCAGACCCAGCTGCTGCAGCCTCACTTCTCTAAGGTAAGGTTGCTGTATCAAAGCTAAAGCATAAAGCATGCACATGGCAAACTGCTCCTGTAGCTGCAGCACTAGGTAGCGTTTTGGCATCTTTAGGAAGCAGGAAGGCCTGGCTCCACATGTGTGAGTTACAAAGGGCTCTGTCTGCAAGGATGATGCCATGACATCTGGCAGTGGTAACTGGCTGCAGTGAGGTCACTTCTGAAAGTATCGCGTTGCAGCGCGGAGCTTCCTGGCTTGATGTCAGGCGGCTCTCGTGAACCTCAGCCGCTCTGCAGCAGTCATGGTTATTCTTAGAGACACTTCCCATTCCTCAGGAAAAGCTGCTCTGAGACGCTTAGTTGGCTTTTATCTTTAGAAGCGAGTGTTTAAATGTTGGACTAATTTGTAGCTCATTCGCAGCTCAGCTGCAGCCCTGCCAGCTGTGCTGGAATCAGTGACAAGCCTTTCTTCCACCACCAAAGCACACTTGCAGACAGATCCAGGGCCTAGGAGCACATTGCCCCAGAGGCAACCTGGCTTTTCACAAGTGTGTAGCTGCCTGGGGGAGTTTTCCAGAACAAGTAGCATATTAGGCTCTCCCTAGCAAAGAGAGACCTTACATGCACATAGAAGCCTCGCTGGCTTCATGAGCATTGGATTGCCATTGCTGGGGACTGCTCTGTAGTGTTCGGAGGTGGAGAAGGGCTGGTGACCACAAGGTTAAATACTGCCCGGTGCAGCAGCTGTGCTGCCTGCCCAAGTGGCAGAAGGGAACAAGAATAAAAGCCTCCATCCTCTCCAGTGATGTGCAGAGTGGTGGGAGTAATATCTGTCTAACCAAAGCTTCTTCTCTGTTGGCTGGATGTCCATCTGTGACCCAGAGACAACACTCTTGCAGGAAGTTAGCAGGACATCTGAATTAGAGCCATCCTGTGTTGTGTGTTGGACCACAAGGAATAAAAGTTCCTTTTTGGGTGAAGATCAGAAAATTAGTTAATGAGGTTGAGGTAGGAGTTGGCAGTAAGTACACTGGGAGACATCTGGCTGTGTGGTTTAGCAGTCATTTGGCAGTTCTGAGCGTTGCAGGGATTGCTTCTCTGTACGTTGTGTTCTTCGGTCTTGTCCCACACATTGCTTCTGGCTTTGGGGAGTGAGGCTGGGAACGTGTTTAACCTCCCAGAGCTGGAAAGCTGGTCTGTCCTCCCAGACAGAATAACAACACGCTTACTCTGAAGCCCAGCAGCCCCCCACTGCAAACCCCCACCACCAGCCACGACTAGGCTGGCCATGCTGGCTGCAGACCTGTGTGCTGGAGATGTGGGTCACAGCAGCTCTCCTGGACATGGAACCCCTGGGCAATGTCAAGGCACTGTGGCTGGTGGGGGGGGGAAAGGAAGGAGGGAGCAATGGTGCTGTCCCTGAGCTGGCACTGGGATGAGCCACCCTGCCAGTTCTACTTAATCACGAAAAATGAGTCTTATTTTCATAGTTGCGTGTTCATATGGGGCTCCCTATCTGAGGGAACAGAAATGACTTTGCATCTCTGGGTCTCTTGACAAAATCCTTTTAGCCTGGATAGTAAATAAAAATATTTTTAAGAGAAGCATATTCATGCTGAACTTCTTTTAGCTCTGTTCTTGTTTATACCTCTGTTAACTTTAGTCCACCTTACAGGTACAAAAGATGCTTCTTTTCAGTCCCATTCTTCTCTTAAGATCCAAGAAAGTGTGAAGGAGTGAAAACAACCAATCACTCCCTGTTAACACAGGCTGCTGAAGGGATTATGTTAGTTCACGGTAACTGTCCAGATGCTCTGCACACTGGGATCTTGCTGCTGGCTGGGAGATTCCCATAGCGGGCGTCGGTAATAGACAGTGTGAGAAAAAGAAACATGATCAGGGCTCTCCTTGAGGAGAGTAAAATATACACCCAGCAGGGAGGAGAATATCCTAGAAACAAACAGCAGGGAGCTGAAAGGAGGAAGAAGCAGCACAGGAAATGGAGCTACAATTCTGATTCCATCAGGCAGATTAGTGGAAGCCGAATGGGAGGAACCAGAGGATTTCTGTGAAAGCGGCAGAGCGCTGTGTTAGATTCACCCTTGGCCAGTAAACCCAGCTTTCACACTGGGTGTGTGTGAAAGAGCAGGAGAGGTGAAGAAGTTACAAGTAAGTGAGATGTCTTCTCATCATGAAAGAGCTGGTTTCCTTCTTTTCTAAACAGTTGTCTTTTTTTTTTTTTTTTTTTCCAACTTCAGTTTTTTTAATTAAGAAACTGCTCTTTAAAACTTAAACCTGAAAAAAAGTTGTTTGCTATACTGACCCAATTTCAATAATACTGTTAGTCTTCCCTGAGTGATGTTTTTGAACAGGTTTATTAATTGAAAGATAGCTCTCGCAGTGGTGCTTGTAAGGGAGTCCGGCATGAAGAATGGTTACAAAAACATTGGGCTCTTTGCGAATGAGTGAAGTAGCCAACTAATGTTTATTTACATTTACTTAAATTTCTTTATTTTGTGGAATGCGGTAATGCATATGGAAATCAAAATATGAGCATTTTTCTGTATGGTATCTTGGTGAACCTTTTTGGCTTTTATTAATTTTTGCATATCAAATGCAACAAACACAAAACTAAATGAGCCTTTAAAAGCATAATACTGCTCTTAATTAAACAGAAACTTTGAAGACATTGGGTGAGCTTAGTGAGATTCACCAAGGGTAATAAGTACATTATATCTGCTTAGTGTTTCAAGCAAATTTTAATTGTCACTAACAAAATTAATTTGATTTTCAAAATGAGGAAAGCGGGTGGAAGTAATGGGAGTCTTAAGGTCAGTGAGTGATCCCATAAGAGCCTTGAATTGGCAGGTGGAGCAGAGCAAATCATGAGATGGAAAGGAAGGGGAGATTTCATTAGGATGTCATGTTAACCTGAAGTGATAAGGCCTTATAGGAGCCTTATATGGAGGCTTTATAGGAGCTGATTTTTCACTTCTCCCAAAATCAGGGCTTGTAGAGACTAGGAGACAGCATCAAAATATGAGGACTCTCAACCGTACCATGTTGTGGGTCTTAGGACCTTGGCAAATTCAAGCTTCCTGAATAAGGAAATTGGTCCTTAGTATGATTAACTAAAGAAGAGATTAAGAATTATTTAAATATAATTTAAAGCCATTTGATGAAAAAACAATATCTGAATATAAGCTTTAATTTCCCTGAAAATAAATCATGGCTAAGGATGAGAAATTTTACACATGACCTGTAAAAATCCAGTGATCGTGGAGAGACCCCATAGAAAGGGAGCCCAGAGGCACTGCATCTGTTGCACCCTGGGGGAGCAACCCTGGTGGCTGGTGTGCTGGCTGTGCGTGCTGGCACAGCCAAGGTAAGATTAAAGAAAAAGATTACATGCTGGAAAACTTAGAATATATGACTGGTGGTATTCTGTGGACTGAACAAATAGTTTTAACACTGGAGGCTTTTTGTGGGTTGCAGATGTGTTCTGCTGTCTGTGCTGGGTTAGGAGTTGGGACTCCAAAAGCGAATTCCCTTTTGCTGTCTTCAGTCTGCCGCTATTTCAGAACTTAGAGAATTCTTGCTCTTAGCACTTCTGTGAATGTTTTATGAAATGTGTTCATTGTTTCAGAGTAAAGATGTGGAAGGGAAATTTTTATTTATTTTTATTCTGAAAAACTTCCTGGAACAGTAGGATATCATAGTCATTTACAGACATGGAACTCAGATAACTAGAGAGAAGAGTGTGTATACAAGCAATGGTGTACCAGAGGGCAGGAGGCACCTATGCTGCCTTTTCTGTTTTCAGAAAAAGCTGAATAAATTAACAAAGCAGAAAGTTAGCAGAGTTTTGCTCTCAGCACTCTCCAGCTTCTGGGACCTGGGCAAGACAGCCTGCATACGTCTGTGCAGTGGGGTCCTGCTGTGGGCATGCCTTCCTGCAGTCCTAAGCACAGCTGAGGTACAGTTCTTATGTCCCTCACTAGCATCCTGAGCTCCATCCTCTATCTTTTTTACTCACTGATAATAAACATTCCTTTGGGCAAAAAGTGCAATAGAAAGCTGAGTCCCCTGGTATGTGTTGAGTTTCAGGCCTGGAACAGCACATAAGGAAAGAAGGCCTTTAAAGTCTGCTGTATTTGAGAGAGCAGGTACCTGTGGGTTTTCTAGTCATCAAGTAGCATTTTTAAACCAGAAAATACATTTAAATACAATGAGGGTGAACCAGCATAAAAGCAAGAAAGCAGTTTGTGTAGTAACTTGAAGTACTTCAGAAGAAACCTGCAGTGCGTGATTCTTCGCTAAGCAGAAGCTGGGGTAGAACTTTCTACTTCTAAAAAACATGCATTAGTTGTCATGTCTTTTCTTTCTTTTTATGGTGTTGGCATTTATTCAGTGCACCATAAGCCCTGTGTCCTAAATTTCTTGACTCACGTCTAAACATTGCTTGTATTAGCTGTACCCTAATTAATCCTTTTGTGGCACAAGTTGAATTTGCCCAGCATGTTTTTCATTACCAGGAATGGATGCACCAAATCTGCTGATGCCAAAGAGGTAATGTGCATTTAACACGCATCAGCACTCTCTCTGTCCCTCTGATAATTGCTGATTCTACTGCACTTAATGATACAGTACTGGGTTAAGGTTATACACGGCTCAGGCGGTGCTATCAGGGTGTGTGGTTATTCTATAATAACCACATTTTAGGGTGTGTTTCAATTTTACAGGGCAGTCATTTACTTCAAATTACTTTGTCGTTTCTTAAAGCCATTGTGTAATTCCTTTATTAAAAAAAAAAAAAAAAAAAAAAAAAAAAGAAAATAAAAAAGAATGATTTTAAAAGATTCATTAAATAACACTAATTATAATGCTCAGCTCTTAACATGTTTTTTATCCTCAGTGCCTTATAGCCATTTTGCTAATTAATTTTTACAGCATTCTTGTGGTGAGCAACTAGCAGTTCCTTTGACTGAAAGTTAGGAATGCCGAGGCAGGGAAGTCGAGTCATTTGCCCAGGAGTTGATTGTAGATCCAGCACTAGTATTAAGCTGTTTCTGACTGCCAGGTCATGCTGTCACAAATGTTTCTTTCCCAAAACCATAGTCTCAAGAACTATATCATCTTTAGAACAGAAAAGAACAGAGTCTTGTAATGGCATAAGTCAGTTCTGTGACCAAAAAACTCCTGACTGTGTGAAAGAAGATTTGCTTCTAAACTGTTCCACTTAGAAGCTAAATTCCAGTACAACACTGGTCTTTGGAGGCAGCAAAAATTCAGATAAATGTCCATGAATTCTTTTCTTGAAGTTTCCTCAACTAATTAGTGGCTGTGAGAGCATTATCTGCATTTACGTTGCCTCCTTTAAGGTCTTTTCAAGCTTCAATCTAACTACTGGCTGTCAGCCTGTGATTAAATTTCTGAGCTGCCGTCAGTCTCAAGAGCATTCAGCGCAGTAAAAAGAAACATCTTCAGCTGCATCGCAGGTTAGGCACCAAGGAGGAGGAGATGCATCTACAAATGACAGAGGATACATCTTTCCTAACAGGGGGAAAAGGAGAGGCAGTAAGCAGAAGGTGAAATGGCTGAGATGGGAGCCACTAGGTGCTGAGGACTTCTGAAAAATCAGGCCATTGTATTTAGGCAAACCATATGCAGACTGGAAAGCCTTTTTTTATTCAACTTAACCAGACAACTTGCCAAAATCGTTCTGGTAGCCTTTGCTTCAATACAGTCAGTTTTGTTGCATTGTTGATAATACTGGAATATATTCATGCACATGTTTATATATGCATATGTACTATTATGGTCCAATAACAGAATAGACTGTATCTATGAAGTGAGTGATTTTATAACACTTAACCTCCATTTATTTAAAAAAAAAAATCAATCTGAATATGCATCTTAAACAGGCAAGTGCTTAACAATTCTGGGGGGCAACTTAAAAGTACGCACAACTTTTAAATGGTTGGGTTTGACAATGCTGTGGATATATTTATTCTCTGCATATTATACCCATATTTATCACAACTGGATTATTTTCAGCTGCTCAGCCTGTCTTGTTTGTTGATAGTATCTTTGGTTCCAACATTGAGGGCACTCAAACTGAATCCTCCTCAATCCCAATATTTTAAATTTAATTACTTCTAAGCTTTTGACGCAGTTACCTCTGACTTAGGTATTATGTTAACACTACAAATACTAAATAACCATCTAAACAGAAAAGGTGACTCTCCTAATTTTCCCAAAGGTCCTAATCCTCCTGTAGGATCATGTTGCAACACGTAACTAACATGCTCTGGTTGGCTTCAGAGGAGCTTCACACAGGAGCAGCATCTGAGACAAGCTTCCTTCAGCAGAACAACCTTGAAAACCCCGTGTTTTAATTCTGCTGGTGCCACGTTGTTGTTGATGGTTTGTCACTAACAGTGGTTTGCAACAATACAAACCTCAAGGACTTTAAAATAACGCAAAATGAAAACTGAAGTATTGCTGGCATTGACTCGCTGCAAGACTTTGTTTTTACTTGCCATGAACAAGTAGAAGTAGTTACTTAATACCTGCATCACAAAGGCTGATGCTGTTTCCTTGAGAGTTCAAACAGAGTCCCACTAGGGGCCTCCTTGCTGAAACCTGCTCACACAACCTGTATTTGAAAACGTTGCTTACTGTAGCTCAGTTTCTGGCCTACTCTACAAAATTGCAGTCTCTGGTAAAATTAAGAAAAGGATGATTCATACACCTGGAGAAGGCATTGGATATTCAAGTCACTTGTCAGCTTGGCAGCTTTAAATTATATAACCGGAAGCTTTCTATTCATATGTAATGTCACTGAATCACCACTTCTTTATTGATAATTCATTATATGTTGCTACTATCACTCTGCAGCTCTGAAATGCTTTTTGCTATAATGATTTTATACCATACTAGTATAATGGCCTTCTGACTGTGTCAATCAGCACTACTTGCGTGTACAGTAATATTATTCTGCAATCTGTCTTGGGAGAATGCTTAAAAGCTTTCTCTCATTTTCTCCATTTAACTCATGTATTATCTGAGTTTTTACATTAAATGGCCATACTTAATATCCCATGACATGTCACCTATTTTCTAGGGAGGATACCGATACAGTCCTTACCAATTCCAGAATCCATACAAATCAAATTACACCTGCCACTTCAGCCAAGAGCAGCTAGTTCAGTGCATCAGCATTTAATCTGCAGGGAGAACTTATGAGAAGGAACAAAAACAATGTGAACTGTAGTTGGCTAAATGCGGGCATGGTTGATGCAATTTGTTTTGTAAAGAAGAATTTGAAGGTATTGAAGTCAAGCTGAGGTACAGGGGTCAATTTATGAGCAGGTTTATTGCCAGAACTCAGGCCACACTGGTAGCACATTTACAAAGACGAGGCCCAATCCAGCAAGTGTATCTGTAATTTCTTGCATGCATGTTGTGGTAGGTAGTTGTGCTGAATAAGGCTTCTTGGCTGTAAATGGAAGTGCTTGCAGGAATGCAACAGACTCCTGGTGTTAGGTCCAACTTCACAGGGTACTCAGTCCCAGTGCAGGTAACAACTGTAGTTTTGCATTGAAAGGCTGCTGGAGGTCCCAAATAGATACTGTAAACCTCTCCCACCATCAGATTATTGTACTAGAAATCTGAAGTCTTGGAATTCCAATTGCTGAATGCAAAAACTGCTACAGGAATCAGTGCCACAGGATTAGCCTGTTACAAGTAGACATTTTCCCTAAAAATAATAGTACGCTTAGATTTTACTTGTTTTGTTTAATCAGTGCCACGGTGCAACTAATTTCTAGGCTAAAGAATAAAAAACTATTTGTCAAATAGATGTGAAAATGTAATGTTTCAAAGGGCAAGTGTCCATCTACATTGCCATTTGCTTACATTATAATCCTATCTGCTCTCTGTACGAGAACTCCAGGCAAAGTTACTGCAGCAAGTGTGTGAGCTCCAAGTGCAGGCAGAAGTAATTTGCTTACCCACATAAGAAGAATGGCAAGAAGAATGTGCAAAGGAAGTAGTTTAATTAGGCCACAGCCCTATTAACTTGTGAGACAATAAATTGTACAGTTTGCACTGTCATTCTTTCCTTGGTCTGTTTTTAAGCCAGCTCTCCTTGGGAGTTGGATATTCCTGCCTGGAACTACAGCTGTAAATGGAGGAAACCTTTATTTGTAGATCTGACAGTAAGGTCAGGAGAAAATTCTAACCAGTCAGGCAGTGACAGAAGTGTTTCGGAACTTGTGAAAGGGAATATACATCCTAATGCATAGGTAAAAGGCTTTTCTTGCTCTCACTGACAAAAGTGGCACCCACCTGCGTCTCCCTTAACTGCTCCCTTCACCAGTACATTGGCAAAAGCGATAAGCAATTTCCTGTACTAGTGTACATCTGAGGGAAATGAAGCTGTAGGTAAACTACATAGTTCTATGTTTAAAAATTGAGAATTGTCATAGAAACTTCTTAGATTTTTATTTTGCCACTGCTTTCTCCATTGCATTAACTTGCCAGCTTTGCTTCTGTAGCTTCTCACAGGCTTTCAGAAGCTCTCAGCACACAGGACTGCCTCAGTAGCACGGCTGCATACCCTGTCCTACTCTCTGTTTTTACATGAGTGCAAAATTTTGACTTAGGTTTCCTTTAGCAATGGCAACCCCGAATACGGAGACCACCCTCTGCATTGCAACCTCGCAGTGTTTTGCAGAGGCAAGCGAGCAGCATTGCGCTGTAACCCTGAAACCGGAGTCAGTGATTGATACGGTCTCAGGACGCTGTAGCAGCAGCGAGACCAAAGTATACAGACCAGCAGACACGGGCAGCCTGTCATGCTGGGCTCCCAGCTCCATCTGCAGCACCCAGACCTCCTTTGGGCTGCTGCTGCCCTGTCATGTGCCCCCAGGCAGGACCTGCCGTCCCTGCCCCGTGTCGCAGGGACCCCCGTGGTCCCTCCCAGAAATGCAGCAGCTTCTGAAGCATGCTCTAATTATTCATTTTATTGTTTTGCTGTAACACACAGTGTGTGCTTGATTGCCCTAATATTAGTACAACTAATAACCCCAAGGGGGAACAATGCCTGCTCATGGACAAGTTAAATGTAAAGATGTAAAATAAAGCGATAAGGGACATTGGGCAGGAAGTTCTTAGGAAAAAAGAGATTGGTTTTCTGGGTGTATGTTTATTTTGTAATTTGATAGAAATAAACAGTTACTATGGTAACTGTCATATCACAGGCGACATGCACAGCAAGGAAGACACAGTATACTTACCAATTAGTGGAATGAGTTTTAGTATTTTTTTTAAAGAGACATTTTCCCTGCTAATGTGATGGTACATCTTGACGTGGCCTTCAAAGAAAGTCAGGTTTTGCTGCTGTGCACCCTTCTGGCAGCTGCAGCAGCTATCGCTGCGTGACGCTGCACCCTCCTTTTGGGCAGCCTGATCTAGTGGGTGGCAACCCTACCTGTGGCAGGGGGCGTTGGAACTAACTGATCTTTAAGGTCCTTTCCAGCCCAAGCCATTCTATGATTCTAAGATACATTTTTTCCTATTTTTAATACACGAGGAAGCTGATGTTGGAGTGTTTTCAAAGTCAGGGGGAAGCGGAAGTAGAGAGCCCAATTTTTGTTCACTGAACATCTCTCATGTCCCTTTTTATTATATTTGTAAGAACATGATTAGTAAGGTCTTGAAAAAGCAAAATGCTGTAGTGCACTGTAGTGCAAAACCTTTTGTGTTTTCAAAGGACCTGGAAGCATAACACAGAAGCTTCCATGCTTGGACAAATTATTATTATCATAAGTATGCCACATTTTCAGGTTTGTTTTTCTTTTTTTTTTTTTCCTTCAGGAAGAATGGGGCATTTTGATTGCTTTTCAGGCAGTCCGTGCTATGTGTAAAATTATCCTCGTTCTTCAGGGTAGTTCAGAGTGTCATGTTTAATCTGTGTATTCATGTGTTGTTTAATTTTCATATATACACATGCACACAGACACAATCTACATTTTTTGCATTAATATTTATTTGCATGTATATATTATATAAATACACATATGCACACATTATTTCCACCACTGGATACAGTACATAA
>VXAV01004436.1:126154-147931 GCA_013399715.1 Alectura lathami
TTTTCTTTTTCTTTTTTTTTTTTTTTTTTTAGATTATATTCTGTGTGAGAGCATTTATTATAAACAACAAGAGAGTAAGACATGTACATTTATAATAGAATATAGAGGAAAAAAAATAAACCCCTGAATATGCAGAGCTCACAGTCAGGGGATGCCATATTATGCAGAAGCATCACAGCCGAAATGCAGTAGTGGTGTTGTTTGAATTAAGGTAATTTAATGTCCAATTTGTTATTTTTTATTCCTGCTAATTAATATTTATTTCTTAGGTGCTTTTTCCTTTTTGGTTCTACAGTAAATAAGATTTTTAAAACCAGAATAACACATCTTTTGGCCACATTTGCTTTGCTATGATAATTTAATATATGGGCTAAGCTCCCAATTAAAAGCAAATTATTAGGATTTGCAGTTAATCTAGAAGCGAAGCAGAACACTAGCAGAATTTGTCTGTGAGTTAGGCCTTGTGTTTATAGCAAAGAACCAACTCCTTGCTCCTCGTTAATATGCACACTGGAAATGTTATTTCCATTTATCATTAGGTGGTGATTATTTTCACATTTGTACTTATAATTGTTACTGTTTATGTAAGAAACAAGGATGCTGTGTGTGTTCCGTGTGAGAAATGGTGAATTCATGTGTAGATGAGCAGCTGAAGTACAGCAGGGCCTGCATATCTTAATTCTGCATGTCACAAATAAGGTATATATTTGACCTAATTTATTAGCCACTCAAATTTAGCCATGATTTTTCTGTTGTTACTTCAAAAGCAGAGGTGCAAAGAATAGTTTAATACCCTACTGTTTAATTTCTCTTCCCTTTTTTGACAAAGGGAAGGAAATAAATAAACATAAAAATGATGAGCTCCCTGAACATCGCAATAGGCAACATGCATGTAAACTCCGGTCTCCCAGAGTTTGTGTTTCACTTGGGTACGAATCCAGCAGTGAATTTATGCTGGTTCATATACCTGGCCTTTCTGGTTTTGCAAACTGCATTTTAAGACCTATGTTAAGCTACAATCAGGGTAGAAAGCCTCAACTGAAAATTCCAGAAACTAATAAATATTCAAATGCCCTGAGTTTATGATCAACCAGTTTCTTCCAATTACATATTTCTCCAAGAATTTATTTTGGCTTTGTGAAACTAGAAACTTTTCAGATATGTAAATCAATCTTAGCATTACTATGCAGTATTCTTTAAACTAAATTACAGTACAGATATCAGATTCTAGCAGTTCTTTTGCTGCAGTGAGATAATTTCTGGAGGCAAGACACCTGGCCAGGCTAGAGTGGTGATTAATTTTATGTGTTTAGGGTACAATCATCACTCAGAAAAAGGCTTAGGCTTTGGATGATGGATGATGGGTAAAGTGCAGGCTGATAGGACATGGCCCATGAATCTGTTCTACATCATCAGTTCCTTTGATCACTGGCAGAAGTTCAGAGATAGTTCTTTGCATCTGTCCAAAATAAACAAGGCTACCATATACCTTTTGCAATATCTCTTTTAAACACAGACCCATTTGTGGGAGAGAAAACACCTTTATTTTTGCAACAATGGCTGAGGAAAATAAAAGGCAAACACTTTGGCTTGTGTTTGCGTGCATATTTACAGACAAAAGACGTGTGTGTGTCCATATGTTTATATATTTAAATGAACGAGGACAGTGGAAAAGCAGGGCTTTTTTGCCTGCACGCCCATACCTGTGTTGTCACCACAGACAGGATTCAGCATAGCTGCTGAAAAACAGTGATACACAGTCTGTCATGAGAAGAAAGTCCTAAGTTATAGCCATTCTCTGCAGCATTTCTATTTCCTTCAATAATGCTGGTTGCTACAAATGCTCGGGAATCTTTATCACTACTGATAGGAGCATGAACTCTGTAACCAAAGTAATTTTGATTAATAATTCAGAAGAGTTTAAGGGTGAAGAGATGGAGAGGATTTGCACCAACCTAAAAGAAGAATACCTTTTTTGTGTCTCAATTAACGAAGCACAATTTGATTATTGAAAGCAAATGCTTTTTTATCAAATGATTTCTACTTTTCTTTACCCAATGCTGTCCCCTGCAGGGTGTAAGAAATCAGATCACAGAAGTATCCAGAGGCTCAAAAAATATATATATGCATTTTTTTTAGAATCCAAGAGTAAAAGAGAAGAGGGGAACAGCTGAATTAACGTCTTGTCCGCTATCAGAATTCATTATCAAGCCAGAATGTTTTATACGAATAATCCTTTCAGAAGCTTGACTGGGTGCTATAAGGGGTACTTCTTGAAAATACTCTCTCGTGTCTTACTGCGTATATGAACACTGCTTTCCATAGGTGTTACGAATTCCTAGTGCGCGTGTTGATATTCTGTCTGTGGGCAGTAAGATGTTAGCTGCTTCTTTCATATGTCTCACGAGCTGCACTTGAACATGGAAATCAGACAGAACACATAAATTATAAAATCTCTGTACATCTCAATGGACTTACTATTTTACAGAATGGGGCGTGAAGGGTGTGCATGACTATGCACTGTTCATGTAGAAAATACAAAACTACTACTCTGCTTATAAGACAGGCGACCATCGTAAATTAAATACAACTCCTCTCTCAAATAACATTTAAAAGCAGTAAACAAGGGAAGCGTAAAGGTGGGAGAACTGGTTAGATTTCATTAATAGGATTATCTGTGTACCAAGCAAAAACAAAACGTGAGGCTTGAAAAACTCTGGGCGCATTTGTTATCACAAGGAAATCATACTCAAATGATTACTGTCTCCTTTCTCAACCGGAAAACAGCACTTTATCTGAGTGCAACTACTGAAATGTTCATTAGCTGTCTTGAAACACCTTGGCTTGTCTTTGAGTTGCATTTCATCCACAGCCTTTGCACCTGCAGGCACACAATACATTTTTCTGCACAAAGGTTTCCCAAGAGCGGTATGACTTCTTCTTTTCTCCCCAGTGTCTGGATGCATTGCATCATCTTCTATCATACTTACAAGCCCAGGGCTGGGATGAGGAATTGTTTAGTATTTCCAAACCAAAGCTTGCCACGTAGCAGATCAAATTGTTGTTGCTGTGCCACTGAGGTGACTCAGTGCTTGCTTGTTTGATTTAAGGCACAGTTCCACTGTGGAAAGTTATTGTGAAAATGGTATTTTCTTCCTTAGCAGAGCTAGTTCCTACATGTATGAAGAATTACATGTGCTGACTCAAGTGACAAATAAGTATTTACTGCTTCTGCTCTTGCTAGCTCTGCAGAGCAAAGACAGAAAAGAGAAAAGCAGGTTGGAGTCCATTTAATCTGTACATGTTAATGTGTTATTTGAAGCATCTCTGTGTTTACACCTATGCAAGGTCAGGGAGAAATACAGCATCCTAGAGCTGTTTACAGGAGTATAATTTGGCCTTTTAGTGCTCTTGAGCAGCCATGGAAAGGAAACATCTTTTCTTGGCCTCTTGGATCCCATAGTGCTCGTGGAAACATCACAGACTTTAAATAAATAAATAAAAATAAGGTAATTTGAAAGTAAATCAATACTTTATACTTTTCCATTCTTACCTTTCACATATAGTGACTTACAGACTTGGTGGCTGCCATAGCAGATTATTTTGTGGCATTCTGGTTTTGTAAACCTGTCTCTTGTATTAACATCATCTCTGACTACTGAAAGGTAGTGGGAAAGCATAACGGCTTTTAGTGTCATTTACTGCTGCTTTTAAATAAAGTAGTGCCATCGTGCTTCTGGAGCTGCCTGCTGCCTCTGTACTGCAAACTGCTGGCATGTGGCACTGCCCAGCAGCGGCTGTTCCTATCCCACTGTGCCATCCCAGACGTTAGTGAGGGCCTTCTGCCTCGACTGCCTTGCACTGTCTGTCTGAAACTATGGAGGGAGTTCACAAGGAATTACGGTCTGAGTGTTAGTGTGTTCAGTGTCCAGCCTCATTGCTTTAGCTCGTCTAACCCAGAGAGAGAGAGAGGTTCTCTCTTCCTCAGTTTCAAGGTGACTCTGGACTCTGCATGTGAATGACTTGGGCTTATGTTCCTTCAGAAAAACACAGTGGTTAGAGCAAGTAAAGAAGCAAGAAGATTTGCTTGAATATTTCAGCTACTTTAAAAGAGAATATTTAGCCATCTTGTTAAATTCCTAATTGCTACCAGACAATCAGATAGCCAGGAGTGTCTGCCGGTTGCTTTCATCATGTTGTGCACTGCAATAGAACTGTCCCCATTACAGAGCTCTTTGTGGGGCTGTATTTTAAATCCAGTAGAACTGAGGAATATGGCAGCCACTGAATTAGTCCAATACTTTCCCATGTGTCTTTGGAACAGTAAAAGCAACCAGTTATCTGTTAAATAGCACTTTTGGTTACCGAACTCCCAAAGGCTGTCCTACCCGAGAGACAGTGGCCATCCACAAGCCGTGCTGGTGGTACTGGAAATTAACACCAGCCCTCTGCTGAAACTACCTTAGCACTGAGGAGGCTAGGAGCAGTTGACAGCTTTGGAGTTTTTTGCCCAGAGTGGTCCAAAAAGGTTACCTTGCGTTGGCCTCGGGATATGCAGGAAACCCATTCTTCACCTGGGAGCTAAGGCTGGGTTTTCCTTTAGGGCAGTGTGGTCTTAACCCATGGTGATGCTGCTGGAACCGAGAATGTTTGGTGTGCGCAGTTCAATTCTAAAACAAATATAAATAAAAGTGAAACCTCAAAATTATAGTTTACACGGTCAATTTTTAACATTTTCTTCTGAAGAAAGCTTCAGTTTGTCCAATCAGTTTTTAGAAGTGGTGTAATTTCCTCATACTAGAGGAGATAGGGCCTCTGTCCAACCTACAGAGAGTGGAAAAGATAAATAGGAGGTAACTATATGGAGCTTATACCCTAATAAAAGATAACTTATCTCCTAGGTCCTAGCACACAGAAGATGATTAACTCTCTGCAGTATGAGATGTAACAAAAACCAAGGGGGAGGTTTTGACTTCTGTCTGAAAACAGAAACTGACAGTTTCCAAGTTTCTTTCTGAAATTAGGCTGACCTACAAAATATGAGATGATTCTTTAAGCTTTCCCTTTGAATAACCCTTTAGTTATTGTAGCCTGAGCAATAAATATTTTGTTGATTGCACGTGTGGACGAATTGTGCTTAAATATGTCCAGTTAATACTGCTTATTTTTCTGATTTTTTTTTGGAGTATGTAGATATCCTCATAAACTCTAAGTCTCATTTAACTTGCTAAGTAGTTTACCAAAATACTGTTTTGAATTTCCATTAGAAGGAAGAATACTGCCAGCAAGGTACAGGTGACTCCCAGTGTTCACCGTTTTGTTCTCATCTGGCAGTCAGACATGTCATATCTGTAGGCTGTATTTACTCCTAAAATGCTTCAATGCACAAGTGAATGTGGATACTGGAGTGCAAATTCACTTCCTGTTGTTACCTGCAAAGACCTTGAAGAGAATCCCTAATGCCTCTGGAGTTTTCCTTCTCCTTGGAGCCCTTTTGTTAGAAGCAGGCCTGGCTGGAGGGGATAATAAGAACTTGGAATATAAGAAATCTGAAAAATGCACATATACACTGCTGAGACATAAGCCTGACAATCTTTAGAAGCTGTCTGATAACTTTTTACAAAGCAGCTTGACCCCCCACTGTTATTTTTCATATTTGTATTTACTTTAGCACACAGAAAACCAATCATGTTACTCTGTCATATTAGTTATTTTATAAAAGTAGACAGAGGCATGTAGCAGCTCAGAATAGCTTACAGTCTCCTGCAAACACTTAGCACTTTCTTCCCTTGAGGTTTGAAGTTATTGGAAGAGCTGAAATGCTTCGACTTTATTCTTTAACAGAAGCTAGGTCTAAAAATGATAATAAAATACTCTTGCAAAGATCTAGTACCTAAATATTTCCTTCTTGAACAATATAATCATAAGTTTATATTATCACCAATGTTAAAAGTTTTCTGTTCAACAGCATGTTACACCAGAAAGGAGACTTCACTGAGAGCATATATTCCTTCAAATTATTGCAAACATGCTCAGTTAAACCAATATAAAATTATCTTCCATGTTGCTGTTGGGGATCATTCTCCTGCATTCATTTGGATGTCAAAGTGACAGGCCATTAGCCTAAGGGCAGGCTAATTACTTAAGGAACTTCTCTTATTTTGTACAATAAAGACATACTCTTGAAAATAGAACACAAACATAGATATGTGTCAGTGGTGGTGGTCCTTTTTTTTTTTTAAATACGAAAATGTAATTTTAGCATTCAAACAGTCAAGACAGTGGTAATTTAAAATAAAACAAGAACAACAGTCATTAAACGGCTGTGTTTCGGGACTTAGATTGATGCTTAACACATTGATCTTCTTCAATAGAAGCTTTCCATATTCCATCTGTTAGAATCTTTGACCTTTTCTTAACACCATTAAAAGATAAAATGTTAATCTACTGAAAAAAGATGCATGACCTTTTAAAAGTGAACTGTACCACTTTACAGCCTGCCATCATTAAAGAACTTTATGCTCAGGAGCCATGCATTATGTGTATCATGGCAATATAATTGTTTAGAATAATGTAATTGTTCAACCAAGAAGATATATACCATGCATAACATAAATTAGAACTAGAACTAGGTGAACTTTGAAAACCCAATCAAAATAGCATGTCAAGATCAGTTTTAATCAGCCTCAACCTCAAATTTAGTTTTTATTAGTATGCTGAGATGCATGCGTAGAAGCAACCATTTTAACAAAGAAAAATTATGGTACTTCAGGACAAATGAACCCACATCAGTGTCAAAGGATGATACTTTACTTTGTTTGATCACCTTTGTTTTTTATGTAAAGAAATAAATATGGAACTAGTATCTTAAGCAGTAGTGAGGAATTACCTCAGCAAGAGAATTATTGAAAGTAGACTTGCTTCTTTCTTCCTAAATCTGAATTGTCTTAAATTGACTTAACGGCAGTGACCAGAGCAGCATCGAAACATGGTTAACTGCAATTCGGTAAAGCACTTCAGAGAGGAGTTAGTTTTGAGTATGGGATAATTCGATTCCAGTTCACGTTAAGCTTCTGTTTTGACTCCTGACTACAGAGTCAAACTGAACACATGCTACAGGTGGTTCTTCACTTGAATATGATGTTCTCCTAATACATTTTTTAATATGGGACGAACACCTTTTCTGCCGAGGAAGGCTCAGATTCTCTGAATTTCAGTATATATTCTGCTGAAGTCCCTAACTTGATCCATTTTGCCCTGGTAGCTCTCAGGAGCTTAGGCCAGATGATTCTGGGTTGGAATATCCTCTGAACTTCTGAATGTTTTCCAGTGGAATTGACTCCATATATAAGTGATTACATGCAAAATAGAAACACAAGGATTCTAAGATGGCATAAGCCAGCTCCTGATATTATTTGTTCATAATAACGTAAGTAGCATTAGAAGTGTCACTGTGGTAGGGGCTCTCAGCAGAGTGCTTCCAAACTAGCAATTTAGGGCACATGAGGAGTTCTTTCATGAATTTGCCTTGCACCCACACCTGAACGCTTGCAGCATGCACTGAAAGCTGTTTCCCACCCCATGGAACTAGGGCTGAAGTCACATGCTGGCTCACCCTTGGGGGTGACCCATGTGCAGCGCAGATGAGCAGTCCTGCAGAAGGCAGCTCCTGCCACAGGTACTGCACGCCTGGAACTGGAAGCTGTCTTGGACTTCGTTATGAAGTGGAACCGTGCTCACAAGGTCCTTGAGCCGTAACAGATCACGGCAAACTAAGCCCTGGTCATTACTCCTTTGTTGCACAGCTGGTGCTGTAGGCATACGGAGAGGGTTTGAATTTAATGTGTGGATAGTAAGGGAGAGTAAAGGAAAGAACTATCCAGTGTCTGGTGTGTTAGCCAAGTTAGCTCCAGGGGTTTCAAAGAGGTAAATTTTAAGCAGGAGAATGAACGCAGCCCATGCATGTCTCAGTGCTGCCAAATCTTACGATCTTATCAACAGCTTGAAGATGTATGGTAATGTTCTTTACGTTCCAGCTGTAGACATCTTGTTATTAGATAAGACCATCAGAATTCTGTTTAAAAATGAAAGTTTTAGCTAGCAGGGAAGTTTGAAACTCTACATCTGGTAAAAACAAACAGCAAAAAGTTACTTTTAAAGAACCTGCATTATTTTACTTTCCTTATTGTTCTTCAAGGGAAGCTCCTCCTAATGATACAGAAAGCGTCGGAGAAAGCACAGGGTTTGCTGAGAGTTCTGCCAAGTAGAAAGACATTCACTCCTGTAAAGGTCAGCTCTTTAACTCCAGTTAAAACTTCGTATTCTGCTTTCTGATCTGGACTAGCCCTGTTTATATTTCGCTCCTGTTAAGTAAGCATTGCCCCGTTTTGTATAGGCCACGCACTCATGTTTGAAGTTAGCAGTCACTTTTTTGCCGAGCGCTTTCATTGTTTAGACCTGCTTCCCAGCTCCAGCCCCATTTTATCACCGCAAATTTCCTCTCTTGCATATTCTTCCCTCTAGGTCATTGATAGTGAAAGCAAGCAATATGTTTCCTGGTGTTCAACCATGTGGCACTTCACTAGTCACATAATACACCAGATAAGCAGATGACAGTCTGTGCTGTTCTGAACAGCATATGTGCATGCCAGCTGAAAGCCAGAAGCCGGAGGACATAGATGCAGCCAACAGAGGGAGTCTATGGCAGCAAAGCAGTGGCCATTGAAGCAGCACTTTGGAGAAGAGAAAAATGGGCAGCTTTGCTTTTATGGTCAAAGAGTAGAAGATTTCAGCCTGCCTTCCCATTAGGCCCCAGGCATCTCTGACAGTCCACGTGCTCTTCTGCTTTCAAGCTGCAGGCTGCCTGCCTGAGAGAAGCTCAATTCCAGCTCTGCAGGAGGAGATGTGGTACCCACTAGAATGTCAGGTATTTTGAAGAAAGCTTGGCCCTTCTTACATTTTTTATGAGGACATGGAAGATGTGATCAGTAGCATTTGCTTTTTTGTCTGCTAGGTATAAGCATAGCTACCAGGTAATGTGCAGAAGCTTTAATTGCTTTCTAATTAGCATTACAAAATATAGCCTATACTGTAGGGACACCTGCTTGCTCTTTCTTTTAGAATATAATAGTAATGTTTAAAGTCTCTTGAGCATATTTGTAACTTGTTACCAAACAGTTTGAATGATACAGACCCCAAAACCAAAGCGGTGTTCCCTTCAGTCCTAGATCTCAACACAGGTATGTATAATAAAGAGAACGACGGTCTTTTCTCTTTGACAGAAGCAAGCTGTCACGGTAATAATGAAACGAGATACAGAAGAAAAAAATATTTCAAAATGTTCTTAGACACATTCAGGCAACATGTAAATAGAATAATAAATCTGGCAAGAAAGACCTGTTTATTTTTTACATGAAGGGACTACAAAAGTTTTTTTTTTTTTTCCACTTTAAAATACGACTTTCTTTTCCTTCCACCTGAAGGCTGCACAGCATTCCACAGAGCAGCTGCCCACAGCAAGAAGCTCATCGTTCACTCTCTGATCAGCACATACAGTAAGTGACATGAAACTCTACTTAATTCTCTTGTGTCTTCATGAAATAATTTCTTCACCAACCAAAGAAATCTGCTGTTTACCATAATCTCAATTTAACACCTACTCTCAGTGTTCAAAAGTGACTGTCTGCATTTGAATAGGGTTTGCAAAGTAGAAGCAACTGCCAGGGAAAAGGAAACAAGCCTTGTCTCTCTTCCTTGAAGGTTGGGAACAGCTTTAGTTTTTTATCACAGTGACAGGTTACATGGTAAATAAAGTTTGAGATCTTTGCTTTGGCCATTTAAGACAAGAATTGCTTAGAAAGGAACAAAGCTGAAGGGTGCAAAACTTGAATTCAGCCCAAGTTACACATTAAGACGGTTGTTCAAAAGCAAGTGGCACACGCACGTGGAGTACAACTGTGGGGTTTCTGTACAGTATGACAGATAGAGGATGTTGCTGCTGACTTACTGAGGAAGTCTTGAAACTATTGAATTTTCAGTTAATGAGCAGTATGGAAAAGAGGCCTTTTCCATAGAGGAAAAGAGCGGAAAACATTCCGCTTCTTAGAAGCCAATTTATTTGGTTTGTGCTATATAGAAAACATCTGGGAGGATCTCAGCCGCAGCAAAGGTGGTAATGGTCTCATCTTGCCTCAGATCACCATGCATAACGACGGGTGATTTTAAAAAGATTCCCTCATTTACACGGGAATTGGATATTGTAGTTTTTAATCTGCAATCTAAACAAAGTCCTGTCAGCATTGTTGGATTAGCTCCATTTCTGTGGGTTTGTTCAGAAGTTAACAAAATGGCATTCAAATCAGGAGTGATGTTTTGCAAGAGGTCTTGCAGTAGCACCTTTGCTGCACTGCAGCATGTAAAACCACTGCCAGTACTTACCTGGGAGCCAAGGGCTGCTCTTGAGAGAAACATCTCCTGTGCTTCTCTCCCCCAAACTTGTAAGGTTGTGAGATGGGGAAATTAGCATTTGAAAATTTAGAAATATGATGCACAACTTTTTCACATGGTAGCTAAATTGGGCTAAAAATAAGTTTACAGGCAAGATATATTTTGTGTTTATCTGTATATTTGAGAGTAGGATTAATTTTTTTTTTTTTTTTTGGTTAGGATTTCTGTGTATATACTGTGTTGATTTAATGTGGGTAAATAACTGTTGAGGTAAAATCCTTATGGAGGTTTTCTAAAAGTAGGATGAGTTTTCCTGTCATGTGAATAGCATTGTACTGCCTGAATAGAAAAGGCACACAGGAAAGTGAAGTAATTTGAGGGAATTATTATTCCACCAAAGAGTCAGTGGTTGCTTCAGTAAGATATTTTAGCATTTGTGGATGTTGATTTATGGGGTTTTTTGTTTTGTTTTGTTTCCTGAAAGAACAAATATATATATATATATATATTTATCCTCTCTTCTTTTCTTCTCTTCTTCCATGTTTGGTTGTTTACTGCAGACCATTGCATGAGCCAGACAGGGCCATATGAGGGATGCTGCATGAGGTCATGTTGCATTTGATCTGCTGGAAGATGGGGTGTGTTTTGGATTATCTGTATGTTTAATTTGCTGCCTGTCTTTGGTCAGGTAAAAGAATAAAGTATTTCACTATGTAACTTTCATACTGGTACCCAGGTATGTACCAGAGTTATAAGTTTGTACCAGAGAAGCGGCATGTACCTAATCAGATGATTTTGCCCAGGCACAGGTTTTGCTGCTAGAAATAATGCTTTTTAAAGCATATTGACATATGCATTAAATGAAAAACACACATGGAATTGAGTGCTCAGTTTCCCTGCAAGACGAAGAAAATAAGTCTTAATTTTCCTTTGGGACAAAGCTTTAATAGGTTTGCTGTTATATCATAGTCTTCCAGTTATTGTTCAAACCCCATAAGATACTCAAGGCTTTCAGTTTTTGTACCAGGAAAAGAAAAATATGAATTCACTCTCAGGCTCAGATTTGGCAGCCCATTAAGTTATTCTGGCTTCTATGACATTTTTTGCCCACCAGCATTATCATGTTGCTGTTCTGTAGCTGACGAGTTTTAGTGTCATGAGCCCTTTGTACCTCATGGAAGCTGGGAAAGAAAACGAAGGTCACAAGGAATGTGGAAAAAGGCAGTCTAAGTAACTGCAAAAGAGAAAGCATAGGGAAAAAAAGAAATGGACCAGGACATAACAACAGCAGGTAACAAAACAGTGCTCTGCCAATACTGTTAGTGCTGTCATGTAAGTGTTGATGTGGTTGTCCTGGCAATCTGCTCATTTTGTTGGGTTTACAGTTCTTGGTGTGAGATGAGGAGGAGCTGACTGGTTGATGGTTTCTGACCATTTGTCAGTTTCTCCCCTTTCCCTATAAGATGAACACACTTTATTGTGTTTCTGGTATCTGACCCAGTGCTTCAAGGACTATTGCATCTTCTTACAAAATTTACCAACTTATCACACAACACTGTGTGCTTGGAATGAGTTTGCATTGTGAAGCGTGGCTCTCAGCAGATGAATTTTGACTTCCACAGTGCTTGATGCAAATAAATAGTGGTACCCCATGGCCAGACTAGAATCCCACTCTCTCGGGATGACATAACCGTGTCATGCAGTGGGCAAGCATATGTCAGGTGAGTCAGATGGGAGGAAAGCCTACAGCCATTTTAGCTGCTTTTGTCTCCTCTCTGAATCGGAGATGAAGGTGGATTTCATAATATAATTGTATGCATCACTTGTAATGATAGCATATACCCAAGGATTGGTATATAGTATAGGTAAATAGAGAGCAGAATGCTTACATCTTTAATTCAGTGTTTGTTAGGATCCCATCAGATGTGGCTGATCTGTAATTTTATCTGCAGTTGTCATGTAGACTTTAGAAGACCAGACTTTCAGACAACCCAGATGTACAACAGATACTCCAGAGTGTTTGCAGTTACCCAGCTCAAAAACAAAAGGGGAATATGGCAGGAGGAGGCAGATAGAAGTGATTCATGCCATGCATAAAGACATTCGTTCTACATACCAGCCTTCCTAAACAGTTTGTAAATTTGTCCTCAAATTGACTACAGAAAGTTCTGTTCAGTAGCCAAAACTAGGAGCACATACGGATCGGTGGTTTTGTCCATCTGGTTTTTACTGTTTTCTAGATCTCCGTGAAATATACTGTTCTTTGAATTGTCTTCATTAAATCTACTTTATGAGTAAGCCTCGTATAAATTGTGAAGATGTTTGGACTCTCTTTTTGCTCTCTCAATTTGGAGGATAAGGTTATGCAAATGCAGAGCTTGCAAGAAGAGCTAGGCTGACAGCAGAGATTGATCTCCTTTGTGGAGCATGTACAGCATGTTTCCTTGTTGCCTTGTCAATGCGTTTCAGGCTCAACATGGTCTCAACAATGAGCGTCCCAGTTTGTTTCCCACATCCTCCCATCCCCAGTGTCTGTGCTAGGGTGGGCAGCCAGCACTGCAGTTAGCTCTAACAGATGACCGAAGGTGGAAACCTTTCTGTATTAGGAAGCAAAATAAGCAAAGCAACTCATTTCATGTAGACTGAGGTACTTGCAAGGCCCCTAATTCTCCTTCTACAAATACAGATCCCTCATTTTCAGCTTCATTGAAAAATGCAGTGAAATCAGACTTTAATCGGGGGAAATGACACATTTTTCTGTGTATTTCAGGATCATAAATAAAAAGCTATTTTTTAAAGAGGAAAATTAAAGGCTATTTCAGATTTCTTGTTAATGCTGACCCTCTAGGACTGTACTGAGCTCCTGCCACCTACAAGCGCTCTCGCCAGGCAGTCTGTACAAATATTATTATTACTTTAACAGAGTCTGAATCATTACCTTGTGTTTTCACTTTGTAGTGAAGTGATTTAAATATAGTCTTCTTATGCTGGGATCCTTTGACAAACGCATAAATAGTTAGCGCATTGTTAGCAACAGTGAAAAGGAAATGGATGCCTGGCAGGAGGAAGGGCAAATAATTTTCTCATGCTTGCTGTGCTGTTTCTGTAGTGTAAATCAACTCTGTTCCTCTGAAAGTAAAAACTTATTCCAAGATGTCAACAAAAGTAAAGTAATTAGGAAAGGAAATGTAATTCCTCCCTGCCGCTCCTCCCTCACACACATCAGTAAATGAAAGCTATTTAAGGATACAACCTGAGGTAGACTAATTGGAGCAGATGAGTCATTTGGGACCTGATCCTGGAAATGCCTGCTCACATGAGCAGCCCTTTGATTGTTTGCCTGGGTCAATTCAGAGTGCATGTGCCAATGCTTCAAGATCAGGGAGAGTGTTCAGTCTTGCAGGGTCCTGAGTAGACCACTCCAGTGGTGAAAAGCATACACTTGCGATCCTCAGTCACATGCTTAGAGTTTACTGTCTTACGTGGTGAAAGCTGTTTCGGTCAGCATCTGCTGGGATGAGCCCTCAATGCTTAACTTTAAATAGAATAAGAATATTATGAGGCTACTTTGATTAATTAATCTTAAAACAGGAAAACCAAAATGCACCACAAAACTTCCTCACATTTGCTTATGCCTCTGGTTCGTGTCTGTCATAAAATTAACTACTGTAATACGCTTTTTCCACAATTTAGTTCTCAAATCCTTTGGTGTAAAGGAAGCTGTAAAGCTCAAAGGCGTATTTTTTTCTTAGAGTTAGCAATTAATATGCCACTAGTTTTTGCATAAATAAGTTGTCTATTTTAAAGCAACTCAAATGGGCTATTTCGTTTTATGTGACTGTTAATTAAGATGTTGATTAGCCCTGCTATTGAAGCATTGAAACCCTTTCTAAAAGAAATGGCCACTGTTTCAATTTTATTTTAATTAGTTGGACTTTGAGGTTATTTACTACAGCGTCAGCTATCAAAGTAAAGCTATTTAATTTGATGTTCAGTCCAAGGCAGGTAGTGCACAGAATTCCACATTTGCCTGTAACCACTGCCATTAACAGCAGTATGATTTAAGGTCATTTAAGAGTCATCAACCTCACAGATGGTAAAATGCAAAGTATCTAAAAGGGAAAATAACAATTGTTGTCTTGTCAAATAAAATCCGAACATTGTATTTTTTGTGAACACCCACTAGCTTCCAGCAATTTTATACAGAGCGCGTTTCCCTTTGGGCGGAGAGTGTTAGGTCTTCCCTTTTATGCATCCTTCCATTGAGACATGCTAACCCCCTCGGGAGGTGAAACCCACCCAGATATTTGTGATTTTAAAACTTCATGTGCGTCACTTGCAACAGAGATGGATCATTATTCTGGGATAAAATCACATCCTGCACCGTGAAAATAACAGGCAACATTTGACCTGAAAAGGGAAAGAGGAAAAAAAAAAAAAGNATAAGTAACTTATAATAGAATTTTTATTAGTGGTAGTAATTTTTTATGATAATTAGTGTAATCTGCAGCCAATAAAATCAGAAGATATATAGTTATCTCTTCTACACCAGAAAAGTATTCTTCAGACAGCTGAAATGTTAAGAAGATAAAAATGTGTTATTTTATGATGGCTATATGCTTTTATGTTCTGATTGTTTGGCTTTTTTTTATTATTATTAGCTCTTTCCATTTAATGGTGAAAAATGTGAGGCATAGTCAAGAACTAGTATAAAGCAGCCAGTCTGATGCAAGCAGCTGACATTTAGTTTCCTTGGCAATCTTTATTCCACCCTATCTGAAGGCTCCTGCCTTGTGGAAGCACACAAGTTTTACCGTTTCTCCTAGGTGATGGGCTACTCCTGCATCAGCCTTGTACTCACAGTGAGACTGCCTTTGCTCATTGGCTAGCATTGATCCATAGCTGTTGAAAAAGATGTTTTAATAGTAATGCTGTCCTAGGCTGCAGCACGTGGTGTATGAGACTTCGTTGTATTGCCCCAGAAAAAATATCTTGCAGCACAATCCTTCTCAAAAGCTCTTAAGCTTAAAATACACACATGCAAAAATATTCCTTAGTATGGATTAGCTATCCCACATGGCAGGACTGTCTGCTAATAGCTGGAAAATGGCTGGACCTTGGCCTCTGATTTGGAGAGGTATTTCAATTGGAGTGACCAGTGCTGCACCACTGCCGAGCCTGCTGGTTTGCTGGAAATGTGAAGGAAGAGAACAGTTCCTAATAAACCTATGGAAGGCGTAATTACAATTCTGCTGTTACTATTCCGGATCTTGTCTTAAGTCTTTAGTTTGCTTCTCTACAGCTGTTACTGACATGCAAAATTAAAAGTATTGCCTGCCTAAAAAAAGACATGGGCCTTAGGTTTATCAATCAATTTTCCAAAATAGCAATTGAATTTAAAGCTGGTCAAATTAGCATAGTTATTTTGTCTGGAGTGAAGAAAGGGTCTCTAATTCTTCCCAACTCAGCTAGAGAGGCTGAATTTCCCTTCCTGAAGGGGAAAAGAGGAGAGAATACTCTAGGAGAATACTGAATCTGTACTGATTTGAGATGGAAGGACTATTGTTTCATATGTTATCTATGGCCTGATACACTGCTATTTTCTTTTCTCAGTTAGTGGCACAACAGCTCCTAAATGACCCTCTTAATCTGGTTATCATAACTCACCACAGCTGTTACAGGATAAAAATTTAAAAAGTAAGATGCATGACCTAAGAGGAACCAAACAAATTTTTCATGATCTTTCCCCAGCCTTTTGATCTCATGCTTAAATTTAAGCCAGGGAGTAAGGAGGCTGGCAAAACTAGGTTTGCATTTTCTACATGGTAAGCAATATTAGATCAGCTTTGGAGAAATAAGTGCTCAGATTTGGTATTGAGCAACAAATAATGTTGTAATCCTCCAGGCTGCACAGATGAGGTGGATCTCTTCTGTTGGCTGTGCAGAAGTTGAAGCTAGGGTCATGCTTGCCTGGAATGCCTTGGGCTTGGGCTTGGACTTCACTCAGGGTTGCCTGAAGATACTTAAGGGCTATGGGGACTGCACACTGGCTTCCACCCAAGGAATGGTGTAAATTCTCCTGGACTTTCTGAATATTATTCCTGCAGAAGGAGGTCTGAGGCCTTCTGCATTCTCCTAGGCACCTCCTCAGGGATGCTAAAATGAGGTCAGTACTCCCAGCAAATGTCCAGATACCCATGATCCAGTCCTCTCTTCTGTGCCCTGATGAGCAGTGAGTTAATGTTGGCAGTTGACATATTATCACCAACATGTGACTTGGCATCTGTTGATGTGTGCGAGGTAGGGCAAGCCCCTTAGAAGCCTCCTCTGCATTCTGCAAATATGGGCAGACATTGCTGCCTGCAGTTACCGGTGATTCGTGTTTTCAGGGTTGTCCCAGTGCTCATAACTAACACAGGCATAAAGTGTGTTGGGACGACTGCCTGTGAGCACAGCAGGTTCATTTAAAGACTTCTGGAAGGCATTGGTTTGGCTCCTAATAGAGATACTGTAATGGTGGTTTGCTACGTACATTGTCCTTGCCTTGTGCATGGAAAAATGATAACTGGACAGCTGTTAAATAAGCAGTTGTCTTCTTCATGCCCAAGAAATCCTCACTTTGTGATGAAAATTACAAGAGTCTTGCCTTGCCTTGTTTCCCCCTGCTGCTTTCTGGCAAAGGTAGCGCTGTGTAGACCTTGCATCCTCAAGCCCTGGTCAGCCTGCAAGCAGACTGGCTGTGAAAACACCATCCTGACAGTGAAGCTTCCACCAGTGACAAAGATCAAGTATCCACGCTGCATCTGCTGGATCCCGGTGTGCCAGAACTTAGAGACGTGAGGTTTTTCTGACACTCCTGTGAACCCTCGCAGGGACAGATGGGTTTGCTCTTGAATGGCTCCATTCTTTTCTCTTTGTGAATAGAAGGGGCAGTTGTTAATTTGCCCTGACTGCTGTCATGCACCACAGGCGTCTGCTTTGTCACCCCTCCTGCTGACCATGGCCTCGAGGCCAGGAGGGCTCGTATTCTGAAAAAGTGTGTACTTACTGTATGTGTCCAGAATGCTTTGTGGGAGGAGAGGGATCACAGCTGAGCACAGACTGTGCACTTCCCCTTGTCATGCTTCAACCTGGGACTTAAACTGGAGGTTTCCAGTAAATTTGCTTGGTAGAAGCAACTGACAGAAATTAGAGAAAAAAAAATCTTGTTCCCTCTGCACTGAGGAATCTTATCAAAAGACATGTAAGCAACAATGGGTTTTGCAAGTCCTTGAATTTGCACATGAGCTATTATAAAATTATTCATGGGTTTTTAACTTTAAAGTTGGATTACTGAAATGCAGAGTACCTAAGGCAGTGTCTGAAGATTGTCTGAAAACTTTCCATAAGAGCACAAAAACATTTCTTGCTCTCCTGGTCTCTTCAGAGCATCCTTGCTTGCAGACTGCTCTCAAAGATCTCAAATTGTACACCAGCTGCCATGCATTTCCAGGTATAAGTGAAATTGGAGTTTTCAGCTGTCAGCTCCAATACGCATCCTTCTTCCTTCATTCCTCGTTACAGCTCTGCAGATCAGATCAGCTGCTATGCTTTGGTTCGTAACATGTTTAGTTAAAGAAAGATGTTCTTCTGCTGCCCTCAGACCCAGTATATGTTCCTTCCTCCCGCTTGCTGACCTTTCAGCTATGCAGCAGAGCTGTTTTCCAGGACAAGTGTCTACAGGTTGATAGGTCTGAAGGATTTTAGGCAAATGGGGTTATATTTCCAGGCTTATAGTCTGTGAATACCTTATTAGCAGACACTGGATTATGTGGTAATTTGTCTAGAGGTTGGAACAGGTGCAAAGCTCATACCTAGATAAATAAAGCTTACATTGCAATTTCCACCACAGACAGACCAATCTGTGGAAGTTAGGTGACGAACTTGTATGGTTGGTGTGCAAGGAAAATATCTTTTTTAGAACAACCACTATAAACTGATAGTGTAATTTGTGCTGTGGAAACTGGTCTAGCATTCAATTACATGCATGTGAACAAGCACAGCCTTTTGAACTGCGCCCACAAGATGCCCGAAGAAAAAACTCTGAACATTCAGATATATGAGGAAATGTTATTTCCTACACTGAGTATTAGACTTTGGGAGTTGTTTTCCTTGCTTTTCCAGGAATTTGGTATGTGACGCAATACCGCATCTGGTAGAAGTTTAACTGAAAAATAACATTTCTAAATTCAAATAATTTCTCTCCAGTTAAAACGTATATCCTATGCCACATGGTTTTCATCCTTTCTGGCGTCGGGTAGGTAACAAAGCATATTGCTTGCCTCTTGAGATGAATTTTGGAGTAATTCACTGTGTACAACACTACCTAGAAGCCACAACGTAAGTGATAAATAGCAGGTGGTTGGCAGGGGAGGTTCTCTGAAGAAAAAAAATATGCTGTAAGACGTAAGATCAGTGACATCATCATCAAAAATATGAATTCCATATCCCCACTGGAAATTCCTTGTTAAGTAGACCTGGTGAAGGAGACAAAATTAGCAGCCAAAAGCAAAAGGCCTGTGGTCTCAACAGAGAAACTGAGGTCACATCTGACATCTGTTGAAATCCACGCTTGTGAATCCAGTGGGCATAAGGATGGATTCTTAATCACCAGAAAAATGGTTTATTTCAGTGCTTCATCTCAAGGGAAGGGACAGAAGAAATCGGAGGTGGAAACAGTGACAAATGACTCTCTGCTTCAGGTAATGCCAAAATAGGAGAAGCTCCCTGTGCTCTGCACTGGAGTCCAACAGGTAAGATCAGTTGCTTTGACTTTGTGTAAACACCTCGGAGACACTGCAGTTCTGGTGTCTATAATTTCAGTGCTGAATGGAACCAGTTTAAGATGCTGTAAATCCATTGATCACAGCATTAAATTTGATCCAACACAATTTTACTTGAATATTAGAGAACCAAATGCAATCAGAACCTATGAAATGTTTTCTGAAAATAAAAACTGCATGCAGTATTGTCTTTTTCCTATGGTTGCCATGGGACAATTGTGACAGCAATGATCCAAAAATACACTTCTGCAAAATGAAATGTTTTCAGTTTGTATTTCTTCCCTTCTCTCTCCACTGTTCCCATTCCGCACTCTTGGAATAGGCAAAAGACAAAATGTGTTTTTTCTTGTTAATACTTCTTGCTTTTGTTCAGCATTTTTTCCTGCTCCCCTACATGCCAATGAAAATGTTAATGTAATATTTTTATCTTTATCCAGCAAATGTCACCTCATTCTAAACATAAGGATCCTATTACTATTTGTGATGTTAGAGACTTGGCTAATTTGGCAAATAGGATGCAGAATATGCTCATGGTTTCAACACAATGGAGAAGTTATCAATAGAATAATGGATACTGAACAAGGAGTCTCGCACTTCTGGGTGCTTTCCAGATTTCACAGGCTGAGTCTAACACTGTTTCTGTCTTGTGGGAGGAAAGACTACAGCTTGCAGCCAACTGCCCACCTCGCTGCGAAAAGAGAGAGGAAGGCTGCTCCTGTAGCAGGGTGTGAAAGCTGACCTGGACTAGCAGTTCTAAGTAGCTTGCGGGTGTTGTGCAGCTGCGGGAAGGGAAGTGTGATTGTGCTGCCCGGTTGGGTCGGAGTGAGCAAGTTGTGCACTTCACTGGAGGAATGCGTGGGGTGTGTTGAAAGGAAAGATAGGGAAGCGTGGCCAGGAATGTGATAGAGTGGATATAAAATAAGTGAAGACAAGTGTCCTTGTGCTGGCTGAGGTGGTGACGTGCGTTATCTCAACATGTTATCAGGAGATAGATGTTTGCCTTCCCATGGGTCAGAGCAAGTTGTCAGAGTTTCATCTTCCAGCTTTTTCCTATGGAAATAACATCACGGGGCGAAGAATGCACGAAAAGTCCTCTGCGTGCTTGCACCTCCAAACGCGATGGCGCAATCTTGCAAGTCCTCTGGAGGCTTTAACATTGCAGTGTGAGTGTGAAAGTATGTCAATTGGCTTTTCAACGGTCCTTCTATTTATAGCAACTAAGTTGATTACGATGTTTTATTCTACCCTTTTTTCCTATTCATTAAATCTCTTTACTAGTGAGACAGCCTAGAATATTTTCAGGGAGGAGGAGACAGAGTTCCTTTTTGAAAAGTTTCATTTAAAAATTGGTTTTCAATGGAGTTCTCAGCAGTAATGTTCTGAGGCCTGGCTGAACACTTTTTCTCTCCACTGCTCTCTTAGAATGGGAAGCAGAAGACCAAAACCTGACACTTCCCGTCCCTGCCCAACCATTTGAAGCTCCTTAATTTCGCAACAGCATTTAGCAGGTTCTGTTATCATTCCAGTCTGAAACAACAAAATAACCAGGACCTCAGAAGTTTTTACAAAATGCAGTTAAGCAGCTGTCATCATTTCTGATCTGCTAATCAATTGCTAGCAGTAATTAAGGGATCCCTATAGATCTGTTCCTCGGATCCATAACTCACGGTAAGAAGAGGAATGTGTGGCATGGAATCTCGATTCCTGTTTTTGCTGCTTGTTGTATCTGTTCCTGGGGTTGTGAACCATCTGATAAACACCCTGTTGTGGTTACTAGTAATTAGTCATAATTTCATCTAATGATTGTAGCAGTTTCTCTGGTAGTTTTTATGTGTACCGGGCACCTGTACTTTATGAAGCCATTTTTCTGTCAAATTTGTAATTTTTTTTAAGGAATATGTAGTTAGCCCATTGAAGTATGATACATGCAGATTTTCATTATCTTTTTTTTTTTTTTTTTTTTTTGCTCTGTTTTACATACTTTTTCTGCAGGTGCAATATNTTTTGAGCTCTGTTGTACATACTTTTTCTGCAGGTGCAATATGACAGTAAGAAAAGGAATGAATTTCCAAAGCTATGTATTTGTCCTAGTGAATTATTTATGTTGCAATTTTTTGAATGGTGCCGTAAATATTCTTGTGTTCCCATCTCTCTTGTCTTTTATAACTATATCCTTTCCTGTGTTATCCTGTATATATAGGAAAGGGAGGGTCAAATACTACAGCCTTGAGTCAAGCACGCTGTGGGCAGGTTCTCTGCAAGATTTTTCTATACAGCTGTGTTAAAATTTTAACCATCAGCACCCATCCTGATTTTTCAGTCTAAGATAGCTTTTAAGTCAGTTAATTTTTAAAAAGGCCTGGTTTGGAGGAGGAAAAAAAAAACAAAAAACAAAAAAGCAATTCAAAACAATAGTGTACTTGGTTAGCATTTCTGAAAAAGCAGAAAACTCTAAAACAGGAGGAGCAACATAGAAATGCTGCCAGAATTAACTTTTTTTTTTTTTTTT